>SJYX01024412.1:540453-571026 GCA_006410675.1 Oreotragus oreotragus | reverse complement strand
TTTCTCATGATGTACTCTGCATATAAGTTAAATAAGCAGGGAGACAATATACAGCCTTGACGTACTCCTTTTCCTATTTGGAACCAGTCTGTTGTTCCATGTCCAGTTCTAACTGTTGCTTCCTGACCTGCATACAGATTTCTCAAGAGGCAGGTCAGGTGGTCTGGTATTCCCATCCCTTTAAAAATTTTCCACAGTTTATTGTGATCCACACAGTCAAAGGCTTTGGCATAGTCAATAAAGCAGAAATAGATGTTTTTCTGGAACTCTCTTGCTTTTTCCATGATCCAGCGGATGTTGGCAATTTGATCCAATAGGGGTTGGTATTTTAATTCAATGTGAATCACTTAGATATATTTTTGAAAACATTGGTACATCTTCTATGATGATGTTTCTGAGCAAATGTACTTAGTGAGAAGAGCAGAGAGTTGAGGACTTAACTTTGGAATGTTGGATAATTAACAATTAGAAAACAGAAGCAGACATACAGGCATTAAGAAAGAATGCAAAGAGGGAAAGAGAAGTCAGAAAAGAAAGAGGAGAACCAAAATGATATAGACTAATAAGGGCAAAAGGGAGGAGGAAATTTTAAGAAGGAAGTTAAGTTAAAGAGAATGAAGACTGAGAAGATGCTTAGGGATCTGACCCATAGGAAGTAAATAATAATCTTCAGGTGACCAAGTCATCATTAAATAGTGGGTAAATAATGAAAATTATTTTCTGCAGTTCAAGTCAATAAATATTTATTAGCTACCACAGATGTTTTTTCCTTGTCTTTCTCAAACTGAGTAACAGTCAATAAAGTTTTCAGATCTACTAAATGAAGTTTCTTTGAGTCATAATGAGTTAAGATCTGGGATGAAGTTGATTCATCAGATAGAGCTAAAGAGGAACTATCGTTTCTTCTGACTCCAAATTTCGCTCTGTACTATAATACTGGCAAGTGAGAATAGTTTTATATATTTATTGTTTTAGTAACAATACCTTTTCTTTATTAAACAGGTAGTACTCTGTACCAGTACCGCACATATGATAACTCATTTAATTCACTCAGAACTCGTAAGACAAATATCCTCCCATTTTACTTAAAAAGCAACTGAGACACTGAAAGGTTAAATAACTTGCCCAACTTTATTCAGCCAGTACTGCACCCATCTCAAAAATATACACTGGAATCAACCACAAAGCTGGTTAACAATACAGATGCCCACACATCTCCAGTAACTGCCATTAGTCACGGGATACAGGTCACAACACAGGTTAAGCGCTGACTGCAGTTCTAGGCTACCTCAGTTTAGAATTCTGAACACGGTGTTTGGTGGTTTTATGATCTTGGGGCACTTATTTCTCTGTGCCTCAGTTTCCTCATCTTTAAAACAGAGAATAAGGGGATACTTCACTGCCTTTTTCAACCATGTTATGCTTCCCTCTGACCCAGATCATAGTCTACAAATGAAATATGATACTATTTAAAGATTCATGTTTGGTTGAGGGGTGGGCTTGAAGTTTAGGTTAAATAAAAGAATAACTGCTTTGGGGACTGAAATCTTGGAAATTTTGCTAACTAGAGAGATGGTATTCATCTTAAGCTCCATTTCTACTTAAAATAGTCCTGTAATAGCTGTAAAGAAAGTCAGTCAAACGTTTATTATCTGACTCTTTGGATGGAACACAGAATATGTGCTCAGAAGATATTATTTTTAAAAAAATATTCACTAGTTTCACCTCTAAGTTTTTTCTATCTGTAGCTCAGTTGCCTTAAGTGTGATCTTTTCACTTCTCCGAATGTCACTGAACCCTGTTGTCTTTATGCTCTGGGCTCCCTTGTGAATGGAACCAGCCCTAGAGGATACTATGTGTGAGTGTGTGTTAGTTGTTCAGTTGTGTCTGTCTCTTTACAACCCCGTGGACTGTAACCTGCCAGACTCCTCTGTCCATGGGATTCTCCAGGCAAGAATACTGGAGTAGATAGCCATTCCCTTCTCCAGGGGATCNTGTGAATGGAACCAGCCCTAGAGGATACTATGTGTGAGTGTGTGTTAGTTGTTCAGTTGTGTCTGTCTCTTTACAACCCCGTGGACTGTAACCTGCCAGACTCCTCTGTCCATGGGATTCTCCAGGCAAGAATACTGGAGTAGATAGCCATTCCCTTCTCCAGGGGATCTTCCTGACCCAGAGATCAAACCTGGGTCTCCTGCACTGCAGGCAGATTCTTTACGGTCTGAGCCAGCAGGGAAGCTAGAACAGCTGAAGTGGAATATTTGGGCAGAGGGGAAGGAAATTTCTCTATAGATAGCTTCTTGCCTCTTTTCCCTAGGATGATCGAATTATTGTGATTTTATTACAGATGCTGAAAAGACTATCGGCCAAGTATAAGGCAGAAAAAACCTATCCCACAACTGTGGCTGAGAGGCCCAAGAATATCAAGAAAAACAGATATAAGGATATTTTGCCCTGTAAGTTTCATTTCTCCCTTTAAACTTGTACCTTTTCCCTAATTCAGTCATCTTATCTCCTTTTACCCATTGGTTGCTATTCCTAATCCTGGATCATGGCTTTGACAAATTAGTTTGTACTGTATATGACTACAAAAGAACATTCATTCATTCATCTACTCTTCAATCACTTATGAGCATCCACTATTCACAGTGCTAGCTTCAGACTTACAGAAGTCCTCTGACCAAACCCTCTTAACTAATCTTTCTTTTGTATTATAGATGACCATAGCCTAGTAGAACTGTTCATGATAACCTCTGATGAGGATTCCAGCTACATCAATGCCAATTTCATTAAGGTACATTGAGTATTCTGTATTTCTCTAGGTACTTTAAAAAATGGCGGTGGGGTGGGGGTGGAGGAATACTAGACAAGAAGAAGAGTATGTTTTTTGTAGTTACCCCATGTAAGTTCTCTTCCCCTTTAGGGAGTTTATGGACCCAAGACTTATATTGCCACCCAGGGACCTTTGCCTACAACTGTCCTGGACTTCTGGAGGATGATTTGGGAATACAGCATCCTGGTAAGTGCAGAGTTGCTTTTGTTACTATATGCTCTAGTTCTCAGAGATGTGGGGGATAGGGTGGCAAGATAAGTGACTGAGGTTTCCTGTGTATCAGAATCATTGCCTTTTGGGGTCAGTTGCTAGAATATTGGTGTTCAGGCAACTTTTAGTCACTATTGTTCAGGGAAACAAAAGTTCTCTTTCTGACAGTATCATTTGTTAACAAGAATTTATTGATTTGAATAGAGAAAAGGGAAGTGAAGACAGAGAAAGAAGTGTGGGAGCAACATTTTATAATTTATTAGGACTTCTTTTTTTGCTTATAAAACAAACAAACAAAAAAAAGAATGACACTTTTGGACTCTGGGGCTCATGTATTAACTGCTTTTCTAACTGTATCAGTATTTAAGTCTCTATTTTATCACCCTAGATCATTGTTATGGCATGCATGGAGTTTGAAATGGGAAAGGTGAGTTGCTGTTTAGTAAACCTAAAGGAAAAAAGAAAACAAAGGGGGAAACTTGGTAGCAGAATTTTCCTTAACTGTGACTTAGACATTTATGCTCATCTTCCTGGTCTTCAGTTTGGGAATGCCAAATGATTCGCAAGGGTTTTTTTTAAACCCATGAGAACCTCTTTTTCCCATTTCCCCTGTGTTTTAAAATAAAAATAAAGTATATTTTTAAAAATAACGATTCATTTTCCTGTTGTTATTAATCAGACACTTTAGACTGCCAGTCAGAGCTCCTTTTGTGCCACTGGCATGGCCTTCACTAACCATATAGCACTTGAAATATGGCTGGTGTGGCTGAGGAACTCAGTTAGCTTATCTTAATGCATTTAAATTTAAAGAATGATATTCAATTCAGTTATTGGAAAACCTGATTTGGAACTTGGGTATGTGAATCTTTTTCAACCATAGATTTTATGAAATCTAAATGGATATAAAATATTTCCAATGAAAATTTAGCATAGCAATTGAAATGTACTTTAAATATAAAATATATACCAAATTTTGAAGACAGTTTAAAAATGTCAAATATCTAATAACCATTTTAGTTTGATTACGACTTGAAAATTTTTTTATTTATTGGGCTAAGATATAACAATTAACCCTACCATTTTTTTTCATTTTTGAATGTGGCTATTAGGAAAATCTTAATTATATATGTAGCTCATATTATATTTCTATTGAACAACACTCTTCGAAACTACTGTTGCCATTCTGAATTGATACAATTCCAATTAAAACCAAGGGAACTTGGGGTTTCAGTTAGCTTGTGTAGCTTTGTTTTAATCCTTTTGAGATACTGAAAATTTCAGATACCTATTTCTACTTTTTGAGACTTCCAGGAAGTCTTAAATTTGTATATCCTCTGAGGTTTGTTTTCCTGTCTTTGGAAAATTCAGACTTGTGTTGAAGTCCAAGGGCATTAGAAATTCCTAACCTATGGTAAAGGACACAGCTGAATTTGCTTCTGAATGGGGGATAGGGTTTCATTATCCAGGAGAGACTAGAATATATGGAAGGAAATCACCACCTTTTGCTTTGTGCAACAGAAAAAATGTGAGCGCTACTGGGCTGAACCAGGAGACACGCAACTGCAACTTGGTCCTTTCTCCATATCCTGTGTAAGTATGATGTCCATTTCCATTATGGCTGAGCAGATGCTCCAGAACCTACTTTATAGAGAGTAGTTTTTGAATATTAGTCTTTGAAATAACTAATATTTTTATTTACTTCTTAGGAAGCTGAAAATAGAAAATCTGATTATACAATCAGGACTCTAAAAGCCAAGTTCAATAGTG
This sequence comes from Oreotragus oreotragus, assembly GCA_006410675.1. Lineage (NCBI taxonomy): Eukaryota > Metazoa > Chordata > Mammalia > Artiodactyla > Bovidae > Oreotragus > Oreotragus oreotragus. Next base: position 566,216 of record SJYX01024412.1, on the reverse strand, counting down.
TAAGTATAGAACACTAACGGTAAACTCAAAGCCCCCAGAGACCAGGCGAGTAAATGTACATGTACATGATGCACTCTGGACATACCTTAATAGAGGCTGGAAGGGCCTTTGATGTTCTGGACAGACCCTAATATCCAAAAGAGACCTTTGGTGTAATCTGTGTTCCCCAACCTAGTTCACACCAGTGGCCCACATATAAAATGATGTTGTTTCTAGGGTGGATAGAGGCTGGGAACCAACTTGAAAGCTCAGACTCCTCTGTTTCTCTAAGGCAAAGGGATTTAGTACCTCAGCCTGCCTGTGACTCATTTAAAGGATACCAGTTGGGAAGCTCTGGTTTGGACCATTTTCACATCTACATTCTCTTGTGAGTGGAACAGGCCAATAGTGAGTGACCTGAAATTACTCATAATTGTTCTTACAGGGCATGTAGTCTGTAGGGAAGAAGATTACATAAATTGCAAAAAAGATAAAGATGCTACTTAGTAAGACAGAGTAATCTTGTGATAGAATGAGGTGACATGCTATTCTTGAACTCTCCTTTTATCCTGGTTATTTTTATAGGAAACGCGAACCATCTATCAGTTCCATTATAAGAACTGGCCAGACCATGATGTGCCTTCATCTATAGACCCTATTCTTGAGCTCATTTGGGATGTGCGTTGTTACCAAGACGATAACAGTGTTCCCATATGCATTCACTGCAGGTATGATGCTGTTGTATGAACCTTCTCCCCAGAATAAACCAAATGTCACACTCAGGCCAGGACTCCTGCTTTTAACCAAAGGAAGACTGACTTTGTTGGAATTTAAACCCTACGTAGATGTAGGTTCCTAATTTGAAGCTCATGTTTTCCAGTCAGTCAGAAAGGAATCAAGTCTAAAAATGGGAATGATTGAAAGAGAAAGGTCAATAGAAGAAACTCTGATAAATTCAACCTGAGAGGTAAAGATTTTTTTTAAAATGGTAAGTTACTTGTGAACAGCACAGCTCTAGAGATACTTTGCTGTGAGAACTTGCCTAAGACCTGTCCTGAGGCTTGATGTAGTCTGTGGCAACTGAAAAACGTGTTCTGGGAAATGGTAGGGTTTAGACAGTTTCATGGTCTCTAGATTTCTTCTTCCTCAAATCTGCTGGTGAAATTTTTCAGCCACAATCCACTCTCTGCAACTATACATGCTACTGTGATCTTTCATTTCAGCGCTGGTTGTGGAAGGACTGGTGTTCTCTGTGCTATTGATTACACATGGATGTTGCTAAAAGATGGGGTGAGTTTTTCTCAATAGGCACTTGCTATTTTCTTAACCTTGTTACTTTCAGACTTAGAAATTGTCTGGTTCTTCAAAACATCTATCTTTAGGATTCTAGAATATTCACTTGTAGATTGGCTTTGTCAGACAATTAACTTAGTTCCTAAATTGGTGGTTCTCAAAATGTGTTCCCCAGACAAGAAGCATCAGTATCACCCGGGGAACTCGTTAGAAATGCTAACTTTCGGGCCCCACTTCAGATGAACTGAAGCAGAAACTCTGGAGGGGGTGGGGCTGGCAAGTTCTCCAGGTGCTTCTGGAGAGAAGTAGTTTTGGTAACCATTGTCCTAAATCACAGTTATCCTTCCTTTAACCAGGTAACTTGCATTAAGAATTTTGCTGCTTTCTGTCAAACCTTAACATGAATCAGCCATAGGTATACATATATCCCCTCCCTTTTGAACCTCCCTCCCATCTCCCGCCCCATCCCACCCCTCTAGATTGATACAGAGCCCCTGTTTGAGTTTCTTGAACCATATAGCAAATTCCTATTGGCTGTCTCTTTTACATATGGTAATGTAAGTTTCCATGTCACTCTTTCCATTCATCTCTCCCTCTCCTCCCCTCACCGCACGTCCATAAGTCTATTCTGTCTGTTTCTCCATTGCTGCCCTGTAAATAAATTCTTCAGTACCATTTTTCTAGATTTCATATATATGCATTAGAATAGGATATTTATCTTTCTCTTTCTGACTCACTTCACTCTGTATAGTAGGTTCTAGGTTCATCCACCTCATCAGAACTGACTCAAAGGCATTCCTTTTCATGGCTGAGTAATATTCCATTGTGTATACGTACCACAACTTCTTTATCCATTCATCTGTCGATGGACATCTAGGTTGCTTCCATGTTCTTGCTATTGTAAATAGTGCTGCAATGAACAATGGGATACATGTGTCTCTTTCAATTTTGGTTTCCTCAGGGTATATGCGTAGGAGTGGGATTGCTGTGAGATGGTGATGGACAGGAAGGCCTGGCGTGCTGCGATTCATGGGGTCACAAAGAGTCAGACACGACTGAGCTATTGAGCTGAACTGAACTGATGGTGGTTTTATTCCTAGTTTCTTAAGGAATCTCCATACTGTCTTCCACACTGGCTGTATCAATTTTCATCTGTCGATGGACATCTAGGTTGCTTCCATGTTCTTGCTATTGTAAATAGTGCTGCAATGAACAATGGGATACATGTGTCTCTTTCAATTTTGGTTTCCTCAGGGTATATGCGTAGGAGTGGGATTGCTGTGAGATGGTGATGGACAGGAAGGCCTGGCGTGCTGCGATTCATGGGGTCACAAAGAGTCAGACACGACTGAGCTATTGAGCTGAACCGAACTGATGGTGGTTTTATTCCTAGTTTCTTAAGGAATCTCCATACTGTCTTCCACACTGGCTGTATCAATTTACATTCCCACCAACAGTGCAAGAGCGTTCCCTTTTCTCCACATCCTCTCCAGCATTTACTGTTTGTAAACTTTTTGATGATGGCCATTCTGACCGGTGTGAGGTGGTATCTCATAGTAGTTTTGATTTGCATTTCTCTAATAATGAGCGATGTTGAGCACCTTTTCATGTGTTTATTAGCCATCTATATGTCTCCTTTGGAGAACTGTCTGTTTAGGTATTTTTCCCACTTTTTGATTGGGTTGTTTGTTTTTCTGGCATTGAGTTGTATGAGCTGCTTGTATATTTTGGAAATTAATCCAAGTTGTTTCATTTGTTATTATTTTCTCCCATTCTGAGGGTTGTCTTTTCACCTTGCTTATAGTTTCCTTTGCTGTGCAAAAGCTTTTAAGTTTAATCAGGTCCCACTTGTTTTCTTTTGTTTTTATTTCCATTCCTTTAGGAGGTGGGTCATAGAGGATCTTGCTTTGATTTATGTCATTGAGTGTTCGCCTATGTTTTTCTTTAAGAGTTTTATAGTTTCTGGTCTTACATTGCGGTCTTTAATCCATTTTGAGTTTATCTTTGTGTATGGTGTTAAGAAGTTTCATTCTTTTACATGTAGCTGTCCAGTTTTCCCAGCACCATTTATTGAAGAGGCTGTCTTTGCCCCATTGTATATTCTTGCCTCCTTTGTCAAAAATAAGGTACCCATAAGGTGCATGGGTTTATTTCTGGGCTTTCTATCTTGTTCCATTAGTCTATATTTTTGTTTTTGTGCCAGTACCATAGTGTATTGATGACCATAGCTTTGCAGTATAATCTGAAGGCAGGAAGGTTGATTCTTCCAGCTCCATTTTTCTTTCTCAAGACTGCTTTGGCTATTCCGGGTCTTTTATGTTTCCATATGAATTTGTGAAATTTTTTGTTCTAATTCTGTGAAAAAAGCCATTGGTAATTTGATAGGGGTCGCACTGAATCTGTAGATTGCATTTGGTAGTATAGTCATTTTCACAATATTGATTCTTCCTACCCAGGAACATGGAATATCTCTTCATCTGTTTATGTCATCTTTGATTTCTCTCATTAGTGTCTTACAATTTTCTGTATACAGTTCGTCTCCTTAAGTAAATTTATTCTTAGATATTTAATTATTTTTGTTGCAGTGGTGAATGGGATTGATTCCTTAATTTCTCTTTCTGATTTTTCATTTTTAGTATATAGAAATGCAAGTGATTTCTGTGTATTGATTTTGTATCCTGCAACTTTGCTAAATTCACTGGTTAGCTCTCGGAATTTTCTGATACTATCTTTAGGGGTTTCTATGTACAGTATCATGTCATCTGAAAACAGGGAGAGCTTTACTTCTTCTTTTCTGATCTGGATTTCTTTTATTTCTTTTTCTTCTCTGATTGCTCTAGCTAGGACTTCCAGAAATTCGTTGAATAATAGTGGAGAAAGTGGACACCCTTGTCTTGTTCCTGATCTTAGGGGGAGTGCTTTCAGTTTTTTACCATTGAAAATGATGTTTGCTGTAGGCTTATCATATATGATCTTTACTATGTTGAGATAGTTTCCTTCTATACCCATTTTTTGAAGAGTTTTAATCATAAATGGGTGTTGAATTTTGTCAAAGGCTTTTTCTGCATCTATTGAGATTATAATATGGTTTTTATCTTTCAATTTGTTAATATAGTTGATCACATTGATTGATTTGTATATATTGAAGAATCCTTGCATTCCTGGAATAAATCCAACTTGATCATGGCATATGAAGTTTTTGATGTGTTGCTGAATTCTATTTGCTCAAATTTTGTTGAGAATTTTGGATGTATGTTCATCGGTGATATTGGCCTATAGTTTTCTTTTTTTTGTGCTGTGTCTGGTTTTAAGGTGATCGTGGCCTCATAGTGTTCCTTCCTTGGCAATTTTTTGAAAGAGTTTTAGAAGGAGAGGCATTAGCTCTTCTCTAAATGTTTGATAGAATTCTCCCATGAAGTCTTCTGGTCCTGGGCTTTTGTTTTTTGGGAGATTTTTGATCACAGCTTCGATTTCAGTGCTCATAATTGGGTTGTAAATAATTTCTATTTCTTCCTGGTTCAGTCTTGGAAGATTGAACTTTTCTGAGAATCTGTCCATTTCTTCCAAGTTATCCATTTTATTGCCATATAGTTGTTCATAATAGTCTCTTATAATCTTTGTATTTCTGCATTGTCTGTTGTAATCTCTCTTTTTTCATTTCTAATTTTGTTGATGAGTCTGGCTAAAGGATTGTCAATTTTGTTTATCTTCTCAAAGAACCAGCTTTTAATTTTATTAACCTTTACTATTGTTTCTTTCATTTTTTTTTCATTTATTTCTGCTCAGATCTTTATGATTTCTTTCCCTCTACTAATTTTGTTTTTTTTTCTTTTCCCAGTTGTTTTAGTGTAAAGTTAGGTTGTCTATTCAATGTTTTTCTTATTTCTTGAGGTAGGATTGTATTGCTATAAACTTTCCTCTTAGAACTGCTTTCACTGTATCCCGTAGGTTTTGAGTTGTCATGTTTTCATTGTCATTTGTTTCTAGAAACTTTTTTATTTCCTTTTTGATTTCTTCAGTAACCTCTTGGGTATTTAGAAATGTGTTGTTTAATCTCCATGTGTTTGTGTTTCTTACAGTTTTTTTTTTAATTTCTTGTAACTGATATCTTCGCTTGTAGTGTTGTGGTCAGAGAAGATGCTTGAATGATTTCAATTTTCTTTAATTTACTCAAGTTTGATTTGTGACCCAAGATGTGGTCTATCCTGGAGAATGTTCCATGTGCACTTGAGAAGGTGTATTCTGCATTTGGATGGAATGTCCTGAAGATATCAATGAGATCCATCTCATCTAATGTATCATTTAAAACTTGTGTTTCCTTATTAATTTTCTGTTTTGATGATCTGTCCATTGGTGTGAGTGGGGTGTTCCCTCATTATATTTTTAACTTCAGAGATTTGATCACCAAATGTGAAATCATTCTGAAGAGTTTCTTCAGTATTTCATAGGCTCTAAGTAATGGTGCAAGTGAAGAAAAACCTCATTAGTTTTAAAAGTGCATTCTTTTTTTCTATATAGGAACAAAAGAGTAAGATATTTTTTCCTTGTGTGAGTGGGGTGTTCCCTCATTATATTTTTAACTTCAGAGATTTGATCACCAAATGTGAAATCATTCTGAAGAGTTTCTTCAGTATTTCATAGGCTCTAAGTAATGGTGCAAGTGAAGAAAAACCTCATTAGTTTTAAAAGTGCATTCTTTTTTTCTATATAGGAACAAAAGAGTAAGATATTTTTTCCTTTTATTTGATAGATAATTCCTGAGAACTTCAGTGTTTTTAGTTTGATCCAGGAAATGCGAACACAGAGGCCTTCATTAGTTCAAACTCAGGTATGGACTATGGTGAATAATATAACATGTCTGAATCTGGTGCCATCTCTTTATTTAGTAACAGCAAAGCATACAAAAATAGCTGACTGCTTTACTATCAAGGGTTTTGGTCCATTTCCACTTCCTCTAACTCTGAATATCCCAATATTTTTCCTGCATCCCTTGCCCTGGACCAAATTCCTTTCATTCTTTATATTTTATTGTCTGTTCAGAAAATATTAAGAAAACAATATAATATTTTTTACAAAGGATATTAAAAAAATCTACAAACTATTTGACCTATTAGAAAAAAATAGCTGGGTCAGGTTAACTTGAAATTTTGTGGTGGTAATTCATTTCTGAAACCATACAAAATTAGAGATTTGTAATTTCTTCTTCAGGAGGTGGTAACAGAATCTGGAGAATTATATTATTTTGTTTTAGAAAATAATAAAAAATTTAAAAATCATCCATAATCCTGTCACCTAGAAAGAGTCACTGTTACTATTTTTCTATAGTTTTTCCTGGTCCTTATTGTATGCATATTAAAAAAAATTTTAATTCCATAATTACAATAGTATTATATGTATGTGGTTATATGTGTATCATAGTATATGATTAACCCACCCCAGAGTGCTCATACCTATTCATTCCATAAGAAATGCTTTCCACCTGTTCTCTTTTCTCCAGCTCACATTCTACCTCTTAGGTGAAACATTCCCAGCCCAAATCTCTCACATTCTATAATATTTCAGCACCCATATATGTGTTAACTCACTCAGTTGTGTCTGACTCTTTGCGACTCCATGTACTTCTCTAACAATGGAATTCTTCTGACAGGCTTCTCTATCCATGGAATTCTCCAGGCAAGAATACGGGAATGGGTGGCCATTCCCTTCTCCAGAGGATCTTCCCAACCCAGGGATTGAACCTGGATCTTCTGTGTTGCAGGCAGCTTCTTTACCATCTGAGCCCCCAAGGAAGCCCAACACCCATATTTTATCCATATTTCAACACCAATAATCTTACCTATATTTCTAAATGGTCTCCATCTTTAAGATAGAGTTAAGCATTCACCCATTCATTCTTTCATCAAACAGTCATTGGGTTTTTTTAGGTAAGAGACTTTTTTCATGGGTGTCTCTGATGACTCAGGGATAAACAATCTGCGTACAAAGCAAGAGATGCAAGAGACATAGATTCCATCCCTGGGCTGGGAAGATCCCCTAGAGGAGGGAGTGGCAAACCACTCCAGTATTCTTGCCGGGAAAATCCCGTGGACAGAGACCACAGAGGAGTGGTCTACCGTCCATAGGGTCACAAAGAGTTGGACACGACTGAAGCAACTAAGCACACAGCACATTTTGCATAGTTGTTAGAATTATTTCTTATTGCTAAAAGAGTAAGACCCTAGTGTTTAAAGCTGGAGAAGCCAGTGGCACCCCACTCCAGTACTCTTGCCTGGCAAATCCCATGGACGGAGGAGCCTGGTAGGCTGTAGTCCGTGGGGTCGCTAAGAGTCGGACACGTCTGAGTGACTTCACTTTCACTTTTCACTTTCATGCACTGGAGAAGGAAATGGCAACCCACTCCAGTGTTCTTGCCTGGAGAATCCCAGGGATGGGGGAGCCTCGTGGGCTGCCGTCTACGGGGTCCCACAGTGTCGGACATGACTGAAGTGACTTAGCAGCAGCAGCAGCAGTGTTTAAAGCACTTACAAATGAACTTGAACACAAGTTTAGAAGTAAAACAATTGACAATGGCACTTTAGATGTTTTTATGTAAAAGTTCTAAATCAAAGGGAAAAAATTAAGAGCTATTATAATATAAACCTTCTGTTTGGCCCACACAGGTTTTCCACTAATAGTTAGTGGAAAAAGAATTCTTTTTCATGTGTATGACTGTAGGTGTTTTCTATATTCAACCTTTAGGGGGGAAAAGTTTATGTGAAATGAAAGTATTGGCTGGTTTAAGGCTGTCAGACTTAAGGCCAATCCATATAGATGTATAAAGATTCCAGGAAGTATGCAACCTAATTGTATAACATTAAACATTAAACCTAAATTGTATAACATTAAATTGTATTACTGAATCAATAAATAAAGCCATACATCATTTCAGAAAAAGTCCATTTCAAGCCTATATGTAAGAGTTGGAAGACAGCTGACATAGTTTTAAGTTAGCTTTCACATTTTGGCATTATCAGCAACTAAATAACTTACCTGCTGTAGCTGCTTGTTTTGATACCTCTCTAACCAGGAAACAGCACTGTAACCAGATGAGTGCTTCCTGTCTGATTTTCCTGTCTTCTTTAGAAAAAAATGGAGAGTGGGCCAATGGCTATGTTGGATGATACAGACTCTGCACTGTTCTGCTACAATTACTTTTGGCAAAAGTTATATTTTGTTTGTATATGATTGTGTAAACTGTCATTGAAAAACCTGAACAGGCCTATTTAGATGAAAAATAGATCCAAAAATCAAGTGCTTGAGGAGGTACAGAGGCAAAAACAAGGTAGTAAAAACCTATAAACCTGTAATTATAGCTGTCTCATTTCTCTGCAGTGGAATTCCTTTATAACCACAAATTTCCAAACTCTATGTAGTGGTCTTCTTTTCTATGGTATCTTTGCTAAGACAGAATTTCAGCAGCTTGATCCAAATGCACTAAACTGAGAGTCAAAGGTTCAGGTACTAACGCAAGACATTGAAATTACTTCTGAATGATCTCAGACAAATCATAAACAGGGTTAACAGCCTAACTACTTTACACATCAACTGTGAGAGTCATATTGAAGTTATTTATTAGCCATCAACAACATTAATCTACTTTTTCCCAGAAGAGATGAATAACCCCCAAAAAATGCATCTGGAATGAAATAAAAAACAATTTTCTGGGGGGCATGTGGCATGCAGAATTTTAGTTTCCCCACCAGGGATCAAACCTGTGCCCCCTGCAATAGAAGAACAGAGTCTTAAACACTGGACCTCCAGGGAAGTCCCTGGAATGAAAATTTTAAAGTGTGAGCAAACAAAATTAGAGGGAGGATAGTGGAAGGAAAGATAAATAAGAAAGTGGGGTTAGAATATAAAAAGCATGCTGCAAGGTCCTTGTATATTAGAGGTAGATCAAATATTTAGCTGTTTCTAGCATCCTAAAAATGCTTTGAAACCTGACATGGGCTGCACAGACATAAGGCACTATCATTAAACTAATGTTTCAGGTTTGCTATACTAGGATTTGATTGGTGTTCATACTCCTGAGATTCTGTTAGTTTACCAAGTTTTTGTTTATTTTCATTTGTTCCGGTTTGCGATGCTCTTCAGCAACAGTATGAACTGGTCTACAACGCTGTATTAGAACTATTTACGAGACAGATGGATGTTATCAGGGATAAACACTCTGGAACAGAGGTACATTTTAAATTTGATGTTTTGTAAAAAAAAAAAAAATGATAGTGGAAGGAAAGATAAATAAGAAAGTGGGGTTAGAATATAAAAAGCATGCTGCAAGGTCCTTGTATATTAGAGGTAGATCAAATATTTAGCTGTTTCTAGCATCCTAAAAATGCTTTGAAACCTGACATGGGCTGCACAGACATAAGGCACTATCATTAAACTAATGTTTCAGGTTTGCTATACTAGGATTTGATTGGTGTTCATACTCCTGAGATTCTGTTAGTTTACCAAGTTTTTGTTTATTTTCATTTGTTCCGGTTTGCGATGCTCTTCAGCAACAGTATGAACTGGTCTACAACGCTGTATTAGAACTATTTACGAGACAGATGGATGTTATCAGGGATAAACACTCTGGAACAGAGGTACATTTTAAATTTGATGTTTTGTAAAAAAAAAAAAAATGTTTTCATGTTGATTTTGGTCAAAGGATCTCAGATTAGTTGCAGGGAGACTTATAATTTATAATCACAACTAAACTGGAGTGTCAGATGTGCATGCAGCTGCACTACAAATCTCCTGTGAAGAAGGACAATTTAATTGAAGTACTTTAACTTAGAAAATTAATGTCTCGGTTAACCTTTTGCATACCATTTCAAGCTCAATTTAGAAACCATAGGAGTGGGTGAAAGGGCAAGCATATATTCTGTTTTCATGTTTTAGACAGTCGTGTGGCAAGTTAGAAGTTAGAGTGACAATTATAAAGTGAAATTGTAGTTGAGTACTTTACATGATTTTTCAGGTTAGTCAAGCTTCATTTTGATGGCATATGTACCATCAAATTTTGAAAATATTTTAGAATATCCCAAGGATTCTTAGCTCAAAATGTTGGGTATAAAAACAATTATGATTTGACCAAATTCTAATTGAAAAATATTGAGCATTCTAGATATGTTATTTTGAGCTCATCACAAAAATTGATGTCAAACATTTACTATGGAATCATGAAGTATTAGATTCTGAACAAACCTTAATAAGACAAAATTACTGATTGACCTTCCAGGGTGTATGTAATATATACAAATTAATTAAAATTTTAACACTACATTTTGTATTATGCATCTGAAAATATTCACTGAGTACCTATTGTTTTCACAGTATTAGGAATACAAAGTATATAAAATGTGACTCTCACAACTCCTATCACTTGAATGAGTAAGCATTTGGAGTGAAAAAAAAAATCAAAAAACTGTTGAGGCTAGAGAATGAACTATGCAATCCTATAGTGAATGTCAGCTCTGAAGAAAAAGTGTAGGAGAAGGAGATGAAAACGAGAATATAGTTGCCAGACATTGTTACTTATATCCTGTTCATGCCTACTTCCTTGGCATATTACACTCCCAAAACAAGTGTAAATAACAGAAGTGATTGCATGACCTAATTTTAGTGGAAGAGATTCTCACGTTTCACTACTAACTGTGGTGCTGGTTTGATTGGAGTTATTTGATTTGTTCATTATCTTTTTGGCTGTGCTGGCTCTTCACTGCTGTGTGAGGGCTTTCTCTAGTTGTGGCAAGTGGGGTCCCTCTCCGTTGCCGTGTGCAAGCTTCTCATTGTGGTGGCTTCCCTTGTTGCAGAGCATGGCTCTAGGTGCATGGGCTCCATAGTTGCAGCTTGCGGCTTCAGAGTACGGGCTCAGTAGTTGTGGCGCAAGGGCTCAGTGGCATGTGAGATTGTTCCAGACCACGGATTGAACCTGTGTTTCCTGTGTTGGCAGGCAAATTCTTCTGGACCACCAGGGAAGTCTGAGATATATTTTTTAATTGTTTAAAGGAAGTCTTAACTGACTTCTATTTTATTAAGAATTTTTTTCAGAAAGAATGTTGAAATCTATCAACTGTATATCTTTGCATTTATAGAATGATCACATGGATTTTCTCCTTTGACATGATGATACAGTCATATCCTTGCTCTTCGAATAAAACCTTCTTGAACAAAGAATATTCTCCTAACATGCTGTTGGAGTATGTGGTTCAATATTTTAGGTTCTAGCAAATGTCAGTACTCAGATATAGCCCATGGCTCCAGACAGCTGAGTTGTTTGGAGTATGCCCTTAGTCAATAAATAGGAACATAGGAACATGGTTCAACCTCCCACAGAAGGAACTGATTAACATCAGCCAAGGAGGACTTCTGTTTCTGGGAATATCAAGTAGATATACTTTCCCCTATTCTTTCCACTAAATATAACTAGAAACCCTGGACAACATACATATAAAATAAATATAAGAAAACTCTGAAAGATGGAGAGAAGACAGACCATCTAGGGACACTGGGACCTAAGGAATGACATGAAGGTGAGTTCCTTGAGTTTTCTTTTTCTTCATATATCACAGATTTGGAACTGAAGAAACCAACAAATTGCAAGTGCCAACAGTGCAAACAAAAGTCCAACAGAATCCTGCTCTCTCCAGTCAGAGCCCGACAGAATCCTGCTCTCTCCAGTCAAAGCCCAACAGAATCCTGCTCTCTCCAGTCAAAGAACCAGGAAAGAGGCCGTCGAGCAAACCAGAAAACTTTAAGATACTAAGTATTTTACTTCAGTCAACACCAAAGAAAAAAATGGCTCCCAACCCCACCTATGCCTACAAAGAAGTGGAGAGCCTAGATTTCTATCCTCACAAAAGTGGTAATACCGAGAAGGACAACAGGTCAGCTATAAATACTCTCTCTATCAGAAGGCCAGTGTTATGTGTCATTCTTGTGATCATTCTAACAAAGAAAAATATACAATCACTTAAAACAAGAAGAGGAGTTTTATTTCCGCTGGCCTGAAATGAGGTTTCCCTGCATGTCAGTGGAAACCAGGTGGGGGGCCCGAGTTTCTACCTGGCAGTAACCTGGTACCCCAACGTCTCTCCACTGATGAGGTGTCAGAAGAGGCCTAGTGGAGACTCGGGACTTCCATCCAGCAGTAATGAGACCACCCAGACCATGGTGTCACTAGAGACCATCTGGAGAGCCTCTCCGCGGTGTCTCCCTTCAGGTGTTAACAGAGACTGTGAGAAAACTGGTGGGGACTGAATCCACTTGGCAATGGCAAGGCAGTAGTGAGGTGGCGCCCCCACCCTTCTTTCCCCTGTCAGAATGGGTTTTTAAAAGCTACCCAGTTAAAAGAGAATAATATAACAATACAAAAACATCTAGACTTCATGTGAAAAATCAAGACCAGGAGGATCTCAAACCAAACGAGTAAAAGACAGCCAACAGATGGCAACACTAAGCTGACAGAGGTGTACGGGTTATCTGACGAAGATTCTAGAGCAGCCACGATTAAAATGCTTCAGTGAGCAATTGCAGGCATGCTTAAACCAAATGAAAAAACAAAAAGTCTCAGCAAAGAAATATAAAGACCTTGCAAAGAAAGAGAAGATACAAAGAAGAACCAAAAAGGAATTTTACAGTTTAAAAATAATGGTAATGGAAACAAAACAGCTCAGTCGATGGATTTAACAACAGAGTACAGGACACAAGGAAAGAATTAAGGAATTGAAAGACAAAACGATAGAAACTGTCCAATTTGAGCAATAGAAATAAAATAGACTAAAAAATAAAATAAAAATAAAATATAGAGCTTTAGGAAACTAAGTGACAATAACAAAACCCCTAGCATTAATGTCATTGATGTCCAAGGAGGAAAGGAGAAAAAAGGCAAGTCTAAAAAAGTACTGAAATTCTCATCATAAGTAAACTTCAGAAAACTAAATACAAAAATTCTAGGAAGCAGCCAAAGAAAAATGATATTAACTGAAGGGGAGAAACAATTAGAATGAAAATTAATATGTCATCAGAAAACATGGGGGTCAGAAGGAAGTGGCACAGTATTTTACAAGCGCTGAAGGAAAAAAGCTTGTCAACAGATTTCTACATCCAGTAAAAAATATCTTTCAAGAATGAAGGGGAAATCAAGACACTCTTAGGTGAAGAAAAACTAAGGGGATTTGTTGCCAGTAGATAGACCTACCCTAAAAAAATGGCAAAGGAATTTTTCTAAATAGAAAGGAAAGGAAAAAATAATATGGTAAGCAACATGGCTAAATATAATAGGTTTTCTTTTTTATCTTGATTTTTCTAAATTATTTAATGATTAAAGTGAAATTTATAACACTGATATGGTTCTAAATGTATTAGAAGAAATATTTAAGACAATTACATTATGAAAAAGGAAGGGCTAGACATGGAAAGGGAGGTAAGGCTTCTTATTGAATTAGTAAAACAGTAACACTTACAGACTTTGATAAGTCATTAATATATGGTGTAATTACTAGAGCCACTCCTACAAAAACTGTACAAAGATATATTTTAAAAAACATTATAGGTAAATCAAAATGAAATTCTAAATATGCAGGAAAGAGAAAAAGGCAGGAAAAATAAATGAGAAATGGAGAACAACAGAAAACAACAGATGAAGTTGGAGACTTAAGCTCTACCACATTAATAATTACACTGAAAGTAAATAGTACAAATATACCAATTAACAGACAGATTAGCAGAGTGTATTGAAAACATGACCCAACTATATGCTGTTTGTAAGAAATACATTTCAAATATATAGGTTGGTTTAAACTAAAGGATTAGAAAAATATATATCATGTAAACATGAATAAAGGGAAGCAGGAGTAACTATATTAATAACAGAGAGACCTCAAAATAAAGAGTTATTCTCCCACAGACAGGAAGGGATATTGTATAATGATAAAAGGGTCAATCCACCAATAAGATGTATTTAACAATCCTAAGTGTCTATGGACCAGACCTGCAAGATATGTGAAGCAAAAACTGATAGGATTACAAGGAGCAATAGAAAAATCCACAGTTATATTTGGAGACTTCAATACCCCTCTCTCAAAATTTATAGAACTCAGCAGGAACTGTGCAAGAATATGTGAGAACTTAACACCACCACCACCACCAACTAACAGGATCAAATTGATTTTTATAGGAGTCTCCACCTAACAACACAAGAATATACATTTTTTTTCAAGTCCTGATTGAACATATACCAAGGTGGATCACACCCTGGGCCATTAAATAATTTCAAAAATATAAAGAATTGATATCATATAGAATGTATTCTCTGAATTCTATCGAATGAAAATCAAAGTTGATAACAGAAAAATAACAAGAAAAGAACCAAGTACTTGGAAACTATGTAAGACTTCGAAAAAATTCATTGACTCAAAAAAGGAAGTTTAAAGAGAAATTTCTGAAAAACACATTGAACTGAATAAAAATACAAAAATACCATATTTGAGATTTGTCACACAGAGCTCCCGGAGTGCTGAGAGCAAAGTTTATAGCACCTTAAATGCACACAATAAAAAATTGTTCTTGTTGTTGTTTAGTCACTAAGTTGTGTCCAATTCTTTTGTGCCCCCATGGACCGTAGCCTGCCAGGCTCCTATGTCCACAGGATTTCCCAGGCAAGAATACTGGAGTGGGTTGCCATTTCCTTCTCCAGGGAGTCTTCCTGACCCAGGGATCACGACAGAGGAGCCTGGCAGGCTTTAGTCTATGGGGTTGCAAAGAGTTGAACAAAACTTAACTAAACAACATATACACACACACACACACGCACATATTAAAATATAAATATATATATATGTCACATCTTTATCTATTCATCTGTTGATGGACATTTAAATAGCTTCCATATCTTAGCTATTATAAATTGTGCTGCTATGAACATAAGGGTGCATGCATCTTTTCTTCTTTATTTGTTGAAAACAACTTTCTAAAAAAAAAAAAGTTTTTGAATTATAGTTTTGTCTGGATATATGCCCAGGAGTGGGATTGCTGGATTTTATGACTTTAGTTTTTTGAGGATCCTCCATACTCTTTTCCATTGTGACTGCGCCAATTTACATTCCCACCAACAGTGTAAGAGGGCTCCCTTTTCTCCCTACCCTATCCAGTATTTATTTGTAGACTTAATGATTGTCATTCAGACTGGTGTGAGGTAGTACCTCATAGTTTTGATTTGCATTTCTCTAATAACTAGCAATGATGAGCATTTTTTCATATGCGCTTTGGCCACCTGTGTATCTTTGGAGAAATGTCTATTTCGGTCTTCTGCCCATTTTTCGATTAGATTGGTTTTTTGGTCAATGAGTTGTATGAGCTGTTTGTGTATTTTGGAAATTAATCCCTTGTTGGTTGTATCATTTGCAAATATTTTTTCCTAGTACCTAGGTTGTCTTTTTGTTTATGGTTTCCTTTGCTGTGCAAAAGCTTGTTAGTTTGATTGGGTTCTGTTTGTTTATATTAGCTTTTATTCTATTGCCTTGGGAGATTGACCAAAGAAAACATTGGTACAATTTATGTTAGAGAATTCTCTTCTAGGATTTTTATGGTGTCATATCTTAAAGTCTTTAAGCCATTTGAGTTTATTTTTGTGTATGATATGAGGGTGTGTTCTAACTTCATTGTTTTACATTCAGCTGTCCAAGTTTTCCACCACGACTTGCTGAAGAGACAGTTTTTCTCCATTGTATATTCTTGCCTCTTTTGTTGAAAATTAATTGACTGTAGGTGTGTGGGTTTATTTCTGGGCTCTCTATTCTTTTCCATTGTCCATATGTCTATTTTTGTGTCTTTTTTCCATTTTTGAGTTGGTTGTTTTTGAGTCTTAGAGGTTCTCTATGGGGAGGGGGGAAGAAGGGGGGTTCAGGATGAGGAACACGTGTATACCTGTGGCGGATTCATGTTGATGTATGGCAAAACCAATACAATATTGTAATTAACCTCCAATTAAAATAAATAAATTTATATTTTAAAAAGTTCGCTAAATATTCTGGATATTAATCCTTATCAGATATATGTGTTGTCCTTTTACTCTGTTGATTTTGCACTTTGATGCATAAAACTTTTTCATTTTCATAAAATCCAATCTTTTTTTGTTTTGTTGATAGTGCCTTTGGTGTCATATATATGAAATCACTGCCAGACCCAATGCCATGAAGCTTTCTATGTTTTCTTCTAAGAGTTTTAGTTTTAGCTCTTATGTTTAGGTAGCTGATCCATTTTGAGTTAATCTTTGTATATACTGCAAGAATCCAACATTTTTTTGCATGTAGATGCCCAGTTTTCCCAGCATCATTTGTTGAAACGGCTGTCTCTTCTCCATTGAATGCTTTAGGCAACCTCATCAAAAATCACTTGCTCATTGATTTCCCTGGTGGTCCAATGGCTAAGACTCCATATTCTTGATGCAGGGAACCCAGGTTCAATCCCTGGTCAGGGAACTAGATCCCACATACTTCAACAAACATCAAAGATCCTGCATGCCACAAATAAGACCCAACATAGCCAAATAAATATTTTAAACAATCAATTGCTCTTTCTGTGAGTTTACTGTGCTGCTGCTGCTGAGTCGCTTCAGTCATGTCCGACTCTGTGCGACCCCAGAGACAGCAGCCCATCAGGCTCCCCCGTCCCTGGGATTCTCCAGGCAAGAACACTAGAGTGGGTTGCCATTTCCTTCTCCAATGCATGAAAGCGAAAAGTGAAAGTGAAGTTGCTCAGTCATGTCCGACTCCTAGTGACCACATGGACTGCAGCCTACCAGGCTCTTCTGTCCATGGGATTTTCCAGGCAAGAATACTGGAGTGGAGCGCCATTGCCTTCTCCAGAGTTTACTGTTAGGCTCTCTATTTTATTCTATTAATCTGTATGGCTGTTCAATGTCAGTACCACATTGTTTTATTGGTAAGTTTTACATATTGTAAAACTTATTACATAAGTTTTATTAAAACTTTATTTATTGTTTTATTACTGTTTGTAGTACCTCTTGATAACAGGAAGTTTAAGTCTTTCATCTTTGCTCTTCTTTTTCAAGATTGTTTTAGCTAGCCAGAGTCCCTTGAGATTCTGCATGAATTTTAAGATGATGATTTCCTATTTCTGCAAAGGCATCATTTTGATAGGGATTGCACTGAATCTGTAGATTACTTTGGGTAATGATATTGTAACAATAATAATATCATCCACTTCATGAACACAGAATGTCTCCCCTTTGTTTTGTCAGCAATGCTTTGTAGTTTTCAAAGTCTTTCATTTCTTTGGTTAAATTTATTCTTTAGTATGTATATTTTTGATGTTAATTGCTTTTCTAATTTTCTTTTCAGATTGCTTAGTTACTTTATAGTAATGCAACTGGTTTTTGTGTGTTGACTATATATTCTGAAACTTTTCTGAATTGGTTTATTAGGTCTTGCAATTGTGTGTGTGTGTGTGTAATCCTTCCACATATAAAATCATGTCATCTGCGAATGAAGATAACTTTACTTCTTTTCCAACTTTGATAGCTTTGGTTTTTTGTGTGTGCCTAATTGCTCTCACTAGACCCTCCAGTATTATGTTGACTAAAAGTGGTAAAAATTGGCATCCTTGTCATATGCCTGATCTTGGGAGAAAGCTTTTAATCTTTCACCATTGAGTATGATATTAGCTGTAGGTTTTTCATATATGGCCTTTATCATATTGAGGAAGTTCCCTTAAATTCCCAGTTTATATTATTTTTATCAAGAATTTGTCAAAATTTTCTGCATCAATTGATATGATCATGTGGATTTCTTCCCTTTAATTCTCTTAATATGATATGTTACATTCATTTCTTATGTCTTAAATCCTAGTTGGTCAAGGGGTATAATTCTTTTCCTACACTGAATTCAGTTTGCTAGTATTTTATTGAGGACTTTGCATCAATATTCATGAAGAATATTGGTCTGAGGCTTTCTTTTGCTTGTAGCATCTTTGTCTAGTTTTGGTAACAGGGATTTACTGTTCTTATAGGGTGATCGACTTGGCACTGTCAGTCAGTTTTTAGGAAGAGTTTGTGTAGGTGTTTATTCTTCCTTAAATGTTTGGTAGAATTCACCAGTGAAGCTGATCCTGGACTTTTCTTTGTTGAAAAAATATTTGATTACTGATTCAGTCTACTCACCAGTTGTAAGTCTATTCAGATTTTGCATTTCTTTCTGAGTCAGTTTTGGTTGATCAAGTATTTCAGGAATTTGTCCATTTAATCCAGATCATACAATTTGTTGGCATACAATTGTTCCTATTATTATGTATATTTTTATTTCTATGAAATTGGGCATAATGTTCCCATTTTTATTTCCATAATTTGAGATTTTAGCAATTTTAGTCTTCTCTTTTTTTCTTTGTCCATCTAGTTAAAGGTTTGTGAATTTTTACTGATCTTTTCAAAGGATCAAATTTTGGTTTTGTTGGTTTTCTCCTTTGTTTTCTTAGTCTCTATTTCATTTATCTCTGCTGTAATCTTACCTCTAAGAACTGCTTTCACTGTATCCCGTATATTTTAGTATGATGTGTTTTCATTTATTTCTAAGTATTCTCTCATTTCTATTGTGATTTCTCCTTTGACCTGCTAGTTGTTTAACACAGTTTAATTTATACATATGTGTGAATTTTCCAGTTTTTCCTGTTATTCATTTCTAGTCTCAATCCATTCTAATTGAAAAAGATACTTTGTATGACTTCTATTTTTTAAAATTTATTAAAGCTTGTTTTGTGGCCTAATATATGGTCTGTCCAAGAGAACATTCCATAAATGTTTGAGAAAAATGTCTGTGTTGCTGGGTAGAGTGTTCTATAAACATTTGTTAGTTCATATCGGTTTACGTGATTATCCATGTCTGTCCTCTCTTTCTTTGTTGATCTTCTGATTGTTCTATTCATACTCCACTCAATACTCTATTCAAAAAGTGGAGTATTAAATTATCTGTATCAGTTGACTAGGCTTACTGTAACAAGTACTGTAAACAAAGGGGGTCTTAAAACTCACAGTTCTGGAGTCACAAAGTCTAAAACCAAGGTATCATCAAGGCCATGGTCTCTCAGAGCTCTAGGGGAAGAATTTTCCTTGCCTATTCCTATTTTTTGGTGTTTCCAGAAATCCTTGGTGTTCTCTGGCTTGCAGATACATCGCTCCAGTCTTTGTCTCCATCATCACACCATATTCTCCCTGTGCTTTCTCTTCTTATAAGGACACAAGTCATTGTATTAAGGCCCACTATAATCCAATATGATCTCATCTTAAATTACATCTGCAAAAATCCTATTTCCAAATAAAGTCACATTCACAGATTTCAGGGATTAGATTTCAATATATCTTTTTGAGAGTCACAATTAAACCCATTACAAGTGGAATCTTACCACTGCTGACTTTTTAGAAAACAAACAGCTCCAAAGGCAGGATATTTTTTACAATTGCTGGTAGCTTGGATTCCATGAGTCACAGTAACAAATTTCGTAATGTGATAATTGCTATGAAAAAAATAAAGATTGAGAGTGTTTGCGCAGGTGGGTGGGAGTGTGATTTTAGGTTGAGTGGTCAGGGAAGGTTTCCTTACGTAGGTGACATTTAAGTAGAGAATAATCACTTTAGAAAGAACCAACCATGCAAAATGTATTGGGCAAGGGTATTTCAATCAGAAAGAATAGTAAAAGCTTTGAATTGGAAATGAATTTGGTATACTTAAGGAATGGCAAGAAAACCGGTATAGCTGGAGCACAGTAAGGAAGAAAAAGATGGAGCAAGCATGAGGACATAACATAAAAAGCTGAGATGATGAAATTTCTGAAAGTACAATGTTTTTGAGAATAAAGTTGTATTTTAAGTAAACAACATTTTAAAACTTTCACATATGAAAGATGATGCTAAGCAAATCCTTCTTAATCTCTATAACACTATTTAATCTTTATTTTGATCCTTTTGATCTCAGTATGTGAACAAATTTTTGCTGCATTCAATATTTTGGAAACTCATATGATTCTCTCATGAATTATTTTAAATCTTTATATTTTCTGAGAAATAACTTTTCCATTTTATGAATGTTAAAATCTATCATGACCATCGCTTCACTAAAAATCAATCTCTCACTTCTCTTGAAGATTCAAGCAAAGGACTCAGTTTTTGAGCAAAATCCCAACATAAAAGCAAAATCTTATTCTCCTAATTTACCAAAAAGGTAAGTATAGTTTTACACATACAATGTTGTCTAATTGTGTCTGGGAGGAATATCTCATGCTTATATCTCATCGTGATGCTGAGAAGAGGATATGGGAAGAGGCCTCTTTGGAATATGGTATCATCATCACTTTCTTTCTGTTTCAGCAACATAAAAGAAGCAAAAGTGATGAACCAACAGAGCAAAGGAAGGATAAGGGTGAAAAGTGCAGAAGCTTCTTCCTTTGACCTCAGGACTTCTGAAATAAACGAAAAGGAAGGGTTAGTCATGCACCCTGCTAAACAGAGCAGTTCTCTAGAGTTTTTGGAATTGAACTGTGGTTGTAACAAAAATGCTGACACAACCATGAAATGGGAGACAAAGGTATTCCCAATAGCTGCGGAGCCTCTTCAGAAGCATCAAAGTTTGGACTTGAGTTCCATTTTGTTTGGAGCATATCCTAAATCTAAACCTGTAAATGCAGCAGGAAGATATTCTAATTTAAAGGTGCCAATACTGCGGACCAAATCAACTCCCTTTGAATTGATGCAACAGAGAGACAGCAAAGAGTTGGACATCAAGGGAAATTTTTATTTGGAATCTCAACCACACAATTCTTGTGTTGATCAGGCTCAAAAAGTGATGCATGTTTCTTCAGCAGAACTGAATTTTTCATCATCACATGACTCTCAGCATCAAACGTGCAATGCTGCTAATGCAAAGCAGCATGACTCTGGTGCTTTTAATGAGCATTCTTATATGTCTTCAGTAGAAGAGCCTTATTTTTCATCATTGTCTCCAAGTAGCGCTCGTTCTAAGATGTCTTTTGATTTACCTCAGAAGCAAGATGGAAGTGTTTTACCTTGTTCTTCACTGTCAAAATCCTCTACAACCCTCTTTCCTCATTACAGTTCACATGATTCTTTAACACTGACTACTCTGACCAATTTTCCCCCACCACTGAACCAAGAGACAGCAGCAGTAGGTAAGTTATTTTTAAAAGTTAGTATGGCATTTTAGATACTTTGTTTCTGTAAGATTTGGTTTCAGCTCACCTTCCCCCTTAATCTTTCTCTGCTTGCCTCTTTTTCTTCCTCTTCCTCCTCAAAAAAAAAAAAAAAAAAAAGAAAAAAAAGGAAAAAAAATNTTTGTTTCTGTAAGATTTGGTTTCAGCTCACCTTCCCCCTTAATCTTTCTCTGCTTGCCTCTTTTTCTTCCTCTTCCTCCCAAAAAAAAAAAAAAAAAAAAAGAAAAGAAAGGAAGAAAAATTCCATGAACCAAGGAACAGTAGAAGCAGTCAGATCTAGCACAGGACCTACGCCAGCAGGCGTGCTTCTAAAGGCAGTAATCCTCATTCCTCAACGTGTCTATCAAAAGTCCACAGTTTATCCTTAGCATGCAGAAACAACTTGCAAAAGAACATCAGAAAAGATTCGATCAACAGTACCACATGGTCACTCAGAATTTTTGTTGGAGAACCATGTGGCTATACTAAATTGAACAGATTGCTAAGAATTGAATTCTCTTCCTGCAGGAGTTGGAAGAGAAGGATTTGATTTCCTCTTGTCCTTTTATAGGGGCTTTCTTGGTGGTTCAGACAGTAAAGAATCTGCCTGCAATGCAGGAGAGCTCGGTTCAGTCCCTGGGTCAGGAAGATCCCCTGGAGAAGAGAATGGATACTCACTCCAGTATTCTTGCCTGGAGAATTCCAAGAACAGAGGAGTCTGG
Source organism: Oreotragus oreotragus (assembly GCA_006410675.1). Taxonomy (NCBI): domain Eukaryota; kingdom Metazoa; phylum Chordata; class Mammalia; order Artiodactyla; family Bovidae; genus Oreotragus; species Oreotragus oreotragus. Next base: position 543,981 of record SJYX01024412.1, on the reverse strand, counting down.
CAGGCTACAGTCCATGGGGTTGCAGAGTCAGACATGACTGAGTGACTAACACTTTCACTTTCTGTCCTTTTATAATAATTTTATAGATGAGGATATGTGTTCAGTAGTCTGTGTGAGATTTTAATCTTATATAAATCTTTAATTTCATACTTTATCTCTTTTACAATTCTGTATTTTTGCATATTATGCAAAAATTGCTGTGCTAAGTTGCTTAGTTATATCTGACTCTTCGAAACTCTATGGACTGTAGCCCTCCAGACTTCTCTGTCCATGGGATTTTCCAGGTAAGAATACTAGAGTGGGTTGCCATGCCCTCCTCCAGGGGATCTTCCCAACCCAGGGATTGAACCTGTTTCTCTTGTCTCCTGCATTGGCAGGTGGGTTTTTTATCACTATTGCCACCTGGAAAGCTCTGAGGCAAAAACAATGTTTCATATTACTGCTGCTGCTGCTGCTAAGTCGCTTCAGTCGTGTCTGACTCTGTGCGACCCCAGAGACGGCAGCCCACCAGGCTCCCCCGTCCCTGGGATTCTCCAGCCAAGAACACTGGAGTGGGTTGACATTTGGTTTGAAAGTAGAAGGAAATATTCTATTAGATAATTGTAATAGTTTGATGTGGAAGAAGATGAAGGAAAGCAAAAAAAAAACAAAAACCAAATTTAACTCTTTTAGGTATATCATCAGAAATTTATATAGAACATTCCACCTAAGTAGGAAATAGAGAAAGCTTTTTCTCTATGACATCATTTGTAAAGAATCCTTCAGCTAATGCAGGAGACGCGGGTTCAATCCTGGGTCAGGAAGATCACCTGGAGGAGGAAATAGCAACTCGCTCCAGAATTCTTGCTTGAAAAATCCCCTGGATAGAGGAGCCTGGCAGGCTACAGTCCCTGGGGTCACAAAGAGTAGGACATGACTGAGCGACAGAGCACCCACCCATGACATTTACTGTACAGAGTTCCTCAAAAGATACACAGATGCATAGCTTTGTTATAAAAATATTTCATCTGTATCTAGTTCCTTCTTTGATTAGAAGGAAAGGTTATATACTTTGATCTTGTTTTGTGATTTAAATAAACTTTATTTTTCTAGATATCCACAATACCTTAAACTTGTCTGAGTGCCAATTTTGGAAACCAAATCTTTTTCAAGGATTGTAGCAACACTGACATGTGTGCCATCTGGTGGCAATTTCTCATAACAGCAAATTCTATAAAAATTCTGAATACATCTATAGGAATATATTAATAGAAAACCTTGTTATACCATTGTTTTGTAAAAAGGAAAATGTCAATATTCTTAACTCTATAAGAATGAAGAAGAAATACTAAAATCTTTGATTTTACCTCCTCTGTAATTCAATCTGGCATGTTAAGGTGCTTCATGATGCTGTATTGTATATTCTATGTAAAACAAAGGGCAAAAGTTATGCAGAAAACAATTCAAATCTTCCTAAATTAAAATTTTAATTATGTTAACTGATACTCAGCAACTTAATTAAAACATATTGGGCTTTTAAAAGAAGTAAATTTTGAAGAATAAAAAAAAACCCTGGGTTTACAACTTAGGATGAGAGAATTTATGTTGCTTTTTCCATGAGTGAACAGATACCAGCTTATACGTCTTAGTGATGTTTGATATAATTTGTATCAAGATTAGAATATAAGAATTTTCTTTGGATTTTTGAGTGAACAGATACCAGCTTAAATATCTTTTAAAAATCTTTGAATTTTTCTAATTAAAAATTGTGATTATATTTTTGATAGCAACTTCTCCAAGGATAGATGATGAAATTCCTCCTCCACTTCCTGAACGGACACCTGAATCTTTTATTGTAGTAGAGGAAGCCGGTGAGTACAGTTCAGTAAGTGTAAAGTAAAGTGTGGATTAACTAGATTATTTCTCAGGTCCTTTCAGTATTCTGGGTGCCATTGCTGAGTAACATTTGCCCTTTAAAATTACAACACTCCTAAGAATTGAATCATATTTATTTATTTATGTTACAGGAGAACTCCCACAGGGTGTTCCCAAATCTTCATCTTCACCTGTGAAGGTAAAAACTGGAACATCACTAGAATGTAGTGGAACATCTGAATCAAAGAAATCTGATGATTTGGTAAGACTTAGACCAAGCAAGGTCAACAACTTTTTTTTTCTGACTCTACTCACTAAGATTCAACAGACTGTGGTCTATACTTTATATATTTTTAACATCTATCACTTAGTAAATGTTGAGCGAATACTTTTTATAAAACAATGTGGTAGAGAATGTAGGGAATAAAAAGATATGTGTAATATACAGTTATTGTCTTTAAGAAATTTGAAGTTTAGCAGTAGAGATATAGCATGTGTATACAAAGTCTATTTTTGTATTTATAACAAGACAAATATAATCAACGCCATATGAAAGCTCTTAAACTTTGAAAGAGTGAGAGATTCCTTCAGGTTGGAAGTGATCAAGGAAGATTTAGTGAAAGAGTAAACACTTGACCTTATTCATAAAGCACAATCAAGGCAAAAATAATTGTTTCATGGCAAAAATAATTGTTTCATAAGTAGATTGCTTGTTCATAGCAGTCATCTGGTAGGCAGTTTCTTGTTAGCTCTAATACCATCTTACAGAAAGCAGTTTTTGAAAAATAACAGATGTCTATATTATTTAATATAAACCTTCTGGAATTATGTTCTCTGCTTCTAGAAGAAAAACCTACACTTTCAACAATCTCTTATGCATTTGTGTACAATTCTATGATGAACCATCTTAACCTTTCAGAGATCAGAAGAGTAATTATCTAAAACATTTAAACATGTCTACAGTTGCAGTGGTGGTAAAAATATTCTCCACCTTTTAAATTACACTTTTAATGTACTAGTAACTGTTACTGTTCGGAGAAGGCGATGGCACCCCACTCCAGTACTCTTGCCTGGAAAATCCCACGGACAGAGGAGCCTGGTAGGCTGTAGTCCATGGGGTCGCGACGAGTCGGACACGACTGAGCGACTTCACTTTCACTTTTCACTTTCATGCATTGGAGAAGGAAATGGCAACCCACTCCAGTGTTCTTGCCTGGAGAATCCCAGGGACGGGGGAGCCTGGTGGGCTGCTGTCTATGGGGTTGCACAGAGTCGGACATGATTGAAACGACTTAGCAGCAGCAGCAGCAACTGTTACTGTTACTGCTAATGGTCTTTATCTTAACAAATCCTAGGGCAAAGAACAATCCCTCTATTCCAGCATCATGAAGTCATTTCAATTGCAACAACCTAACCTTAAATTTTCAGGGAAATGTTCTCAGTAGGAGGATATAAGTATAGAAAGGATCAATTTAGAATCAATATTCATGACATATAAAAAAATCACTGTAAGAGTAGATGATTTTTCACAATCATTCAGCTTATTTATAAATTAGAAAACTAGGGAAAACATTTCATAACTATTGGTATATGAAATATAATTTTAAAAATGCTATTTATTGCCTAGAGTTTATAGATTTGTGTACATGTTGTTCTTTCATTTTTTTTTTTTTT
>SJYX01024412.1:362755-538568 GCA_006410675.1 Oreotragus oreotragus | reverse complement strand
TGGAACATCACTAGAATGTAGTGGAACATCTGAATCAAAGAAATCTGATGATTTGGTAAGACTTAGACCAAGCAAGGTCAACAACTTTTTTTTTCTGACTCTACTCACTAAGATTCAACAGATTGTGGTCTATACTTTATATATTTTTAACATCTATCACTTAGTAAATGTTGAGCGAATACTTTTTATAAAACAATGTGGTAGAGAATGTAGGGAATAAAAAGATATGTGTAATATACAGTTATTGTCTTTAAGAAATTTGAAGTTTAGCAGTAGAGATATAGCATGTGTATACAAAGTCTATTTTTGTATTTATAACAAGACAAATATAATCAACGCCATATGAAAGCTCTTAAACTTTGAAAGAGTGAGAGATTCCTTCAGGTTGGAAGTGATCAAGGAAGATTTAGTGAAAGAGTAAACACTTGACCTTATTCATAAAGCACAATCAAGGCAAAAATAATTGTTTCATGGCAAAAATAATTGTTTCATAAGTAGATTGCTTGTTCATAGCAGTCATCTGGTAGGCAGTTTCTTGTTAGCTCTAATACCATCTTACAGAAAGCAGTTTTTGAAAAATAACAGATGTCTATATTATTTAATATAAACCTTCTGGAATTATGTTCTCTGCTTCTAGAAGAAAAACCTACACTTTCAACAATCTCTTATGCATTTGTGTACAATTCTATGATGAACCATCTTAACCTTTCAGAGATCAGAAGAGTAATTATCTAAAACATTTAAACATGTCTACAGTTGCAGTGGTGGTAAAAATATTCTCCACCTTTTAAATTACACTTTTAATGTACTAGTAACTGTTACTGTTCGGAGAAGGCGATGGCACCCCACTCCAGTACTCTTGCCTGGAAAATCCCACGGACAGAGGAGCCTGGTAGGCTGTAGTCCATGGGGTCGCGACGAGTCGGACACGACTGAGCGACTTCACTTTCACTTTTCACTTTCATGCATTGGAGAAGGAAATGGCAACCCACTCCAGTGTTCTTGCCTGGAGAATCCCAGGGACGGGGGAGCCTGGTGGGCTGCTGTCTATGGGGTTGCACAGAGTCGGACATGATTGAAACGACTTAGCAGCAGCAGCAGCAACTGTTACTGTTACTGCTAATGGTCTTTATCTTAACAAATCCTAGGGCAAAGAACAATCCCTCTATTCCAGCATCATGAAGTCATTTCAATTGCAACAACCTAACCTTAAATTTTCAGGGAAATGTTCTCAGTAGGAGGATATAAGTATAGAAAGGATCAATTTAGAATCAATATTCATGACATATAAAAAAATCACTGTAAGAGTAGATGATTTTTCACAATCATTCAGCTTATTTATAAATTAGAAAACTAGGGAAAACATTTCATAACTATTGGTATATGAAATATAATTTTAAAAATGCTATTTATTGCCTAGAGTTTATAGATTTGTGTACATGTTGTTCTTTCATTTTTTTTTTTCTTCCAGAGTATAAAACCCCAGAGTCCAAAATCAGGTAAAACATTTATTTTTCTTGGCTTTAGGTGACATTTAGCTGTAAGAATTTGTACTGCCAAGAATGGCTCATTAAGTTTAGAGTAATTCACCTCAGGAGATGGCATGGTTTCCATAATAGCTTCCACTACTCATTGATTTACTTCTGGTTTTCCTAGGCTAGTAGTTTTGTTTTGTGAAGGGTAAGAGGAAAACAGGATTTTAGAATTCTCCTCCTTGATATACAACCCAACTATTTCAGATACAACTTAAAACTTTGCAGCAGTTCCATTATACTGGTTTTATCATTGTTAACATTGTCATTTTGAAAAACTATTTCTGACCACTTAGGTTTTTAACTTGCTGTTGCTTCTCCAGTACTTTCTTACTTGTTTTATGCAATGAATAACAACACCAACAGCCAACAGTTATTGAACACTGATAGGTATTTTACATATATTATGACAGGTAGTAGTTACCCATAACACATTTATTCATGTTAACATATTATTCAAATACATAAATAAGTAGTATAACAGACATTAAAAAGCATGGGCTTCGGAGTCAGGTAGACTTTCATTCAAATCCCCAGCCTACCAATAGTTATCAAAATCTATGACCTTGTTTAAGTTATATATCGCTGGTGTTCAGTTGCCAAGTCGTGTCCAACTCTTGGCGACTCTATGGACTGTGACTTTTCTCATTGATAAAATGGGGATAATAGAACTTCCCTTCTAAGAGGATTTTTGTGAGGATTTAGTGAGATAAAATAAGTATAAAGCTTTTAGCACAGTGATTATCAAATAAGTTCTCATTAAATGTTATCAGGGAAGCCCCTCATTAAATGTTACCTATTATAATTTTTATTAGGTAATTATTAAATGAACATTTTAAGTTCTGTGTGCCTTATCCAATGTTAGAATAGGCAGGATATATAAGAAAGAGCACTTGCTTAATGACTACAGTGTTAGTCGCTCAGTCGAGACTGACTCTTGTGACCCCATGGACTGTAGTCCACCAGGCTCCTCTGTCCATGGGATTCTTCAGGCAAGAAGACTGGAGTGGGTTGCTTAATGATTATCTATGTACTCAAATTGGGTAGACAAAATTAATACTCATTGCAACCATTAAGTTAATATTATATGGCATTGATTCTAATCACCAGGAGTCTGGAAAAACAAAAGGCATCATTGGAGTGGTTAGGTAAAGTTTCACTGAGTAGAGAAAAGAAATTGAAAATTATTGATAGAAGAAAAAAAAGTGAATTCTAGGAGCAGGGATCAGAGTAACAGTGACTCAAAGGTAAAAATAAGCATGATGGGTACAGATCATAAGCTGTAAGGAAACTGTAAGTAGGTTAATTTAACAGCAACAGAGGTTCTATTTTAGGGAAATAAGGAAAATAAATTTGGATAGATAATGTGGGCAAGTTCTGAAGGACTTAGATATGCAGATGAAATACCCAGAACAAATCTATATATACAGAAAGCAGATTTGTGGTTGCCCATCTAATCTGGGGGTAATGGGAAGTGATTACTAAATGGGTGTGTAGTTTCTTTTCAGGAAGATTAAAATTTGTAACCAGACTGCAGTGATATTTGCACATCAATGTGAATGTACCTAATGTCATTAATGGCAAATATTGTTATGTGTATTTTATCACACACAAAATTTGGCAGAAGAATTTAGATTTAATAAGCAATAAGCACTGTAGGTTATCAGGGGAGCATTAAGGTGAAAATGGTATTTTGGGAAGGTATTTGGCAGGATATTGTTACCTGAAAGTTATAGTTCTCATAATACTTCCTAAAATCAAACTGGAAGGTGATAAGCTACTTTAGAGTAGTTATCAAATATTTATTAAATGCCTACTATTTGCCAGTGATTGTATTTGGTGATGGAAGTACTGCACTGATATTTAATTTTTACATATTACCCAGGAAACAAGCAATAAACAAGAGAACTTACTTTATAGATAAGTCTTGAGACCTAAAAAACCCTAGCACTTAACCATGTATTCATTTTCAAAAGACATTAATAAAGTATATAATTGTACTTAGTGCTGTACAATGAGGAGCATGCATCAACAGACCACCATTTGTATCTTTAGGACTTATGTTGTGAGAAAATAGCTCCATTATTTAAAATTCTTTATCACGGAAATGGGCTTTCAGATGGCTGAGTGGTAAAGAATCTGTCTGTAATGCAGGAGTTACAGGTTTAATCCTTGGGTCAGGAAGATCCTCTGGAGAAGGAAACAGCAACCCACTCCAGTACTCTTGCCTTGGAAATTCCACAGAGGAGCCTGGTGGGTTACAGCCCATGGGGTCCCAAAGAGTCCGACACAACTTAGCAACTAAACAACAACAATCAAATCACAGAAATATTCAAACATACATTTAAACCTACCATAATAGCATTAATCACACTAATAAAATTAATAATTGCTTAATATTATCTAATATCCAGACTTTGTTCATTTTCTTGAATTGTCTCAAGCATGTCTTTTTTTTTTTTTTTCCAAACAATGTTTTACAGTTCATTTATCTGAAGCTGGATTCAAACAGAGTCTACATCTTGCATTTGTTTTATATGTGTGTTAAGCCTTTTAAAGTTTGTAACAGTTCTTTTTTTATGTTCTCTCTTGCCATTTATTTGTTGAAGGGAATGTCCTTAAGACTGTTAATATTCCAAATTTGGCTGTTTGTATCCTCATGGTTTTATTTAACACATTCCTCTATCTCTAGGATTCCCTGCAAAATTACAGTAAGACTAGAAGCTTGATTAAAGCCAGGTTCAAATTCTTTGGAAGAGTACTTTTATAAGTTAGCTATTAAATTTATGATAAAGCATAGGTTCACTGACTAAAGAGCTACAATAACAAAAATTTTGATAATTTTTTATTTGGCTGTTACAGGTTAATATCGAAAAACTGGAAAAATAATATAAAACCAAAAAGGGATTTAAAAAAATACTTTTTATTGGAGCTTAGTTGATTTACAGTGTTGTTAGTTTCAGGTGTACAGCAAAGTGAATCAGCTACACACATACATACATCCACTCTTATTTAGACTCTTTTCCCATATTGGCCATTATTAGAGTATTGGGTAGATTTCCTTGTGCTACACAGTAGGTTCTTATTAGTTATCTATTTTATATTAGTGTGTATATATAAATCCAAATCTCCCAATTTATCTCTCCTCTGTTCCCCTTTGGTGACCATAAATTTGTTCTTTACATCTGTGACTCTATTTCTGTTTTGTGAATAAGTTCGTTTGTACTATTTTTTTTTTAATTCCACAAATAAGGAATATCATACATTTGTCTCAAAAAACGAGCTTAACTTAGGACTTTCAATTGATAGGTTTTTTTTTTGTATACTCTTTTTTTCATAGATCTACAACAAAATCGTTCTTCTTCTCCACCACCTCCACTGCCAGAGAGAACCTTAGAGTCCTTCCTTCTTGCTGATGAAGATTGTAAGTGACAGCACTCTCTCTCAAAATTTATAGAAAAATGAGACCATTAAAGGTTAACAATAAAATAAGACCTAAATGGAAAAGGTACAAAGAATGATTAAATAAGATAAAGATAATAAATTTTAAAAATGCATAATCTATTGCAAAAATAATGTACAGAAAAATCAAGCTAAGAATTACTGAATATAAACCTGTATGTAATCTGAAGTCTTAAGAAGCTATGCAACAAAACATTTTGTTTTTTAGGTACACAGGCTCAACCTGTAGAGACTTGTTCTAGCTGCCCTAACACCATGGAAAATTCAACATCTTCAAAACAGACACTGAAAACTCCTGGAAAGAATTTTACAAGGAGTAAGGTAAAAAAGATAGGAATTTGTGGGACCATGCCAGAGGTGTCCTAACCCTTGTCACTCCAACCCTCCAGCATTAAGATGAAAAAATTAGACTAAATATCTTCACTAACATTGATTATTAGTCTCATAGCAATCAAAATTAATAGAGGGAAACAAAAAATTAAAAAAAAAAAACAACTTAGAGCATGCCCCCCAAAACTATCAACTTCTTTCCCCCTGAAACTAGACAAACTGATTTTAAAGTTTATATGTGCAGGGAAAGAGCAAGAATAGTCAGGAAACAGCAAAATAAATAAATAAATAAAAGCAGTGAAAGAAGGGTAGTCTTGTCAGACATATTAAAGTATTATAAAGCCCAAATAATTAAAATGGCATGATACTGGTTTATGAAAAGAAACATACACCAACAGAGCAGAAGAAAAAGATGGAGAACAAAGATGAGAGCATTTTCACTAGGATATTCTGAATTACAAATAATCTATATTTAAAAATCTAAATACAAATTTTTTAAAAGGAATTAAAAAATATCTATTATATAGAAGATTACATCTCTGTTAAGTGTTAGAAAAATAGAAATGCCATAAAGGACATCTAAATGTCCTTGAAAAGTGTACAGTCAATTATTAGAATATAATACCTATATGAGAAATAAATTGAAAATTATCAAAAAAATAATATACTGTGGAACAGAGTGAAAAACATACACCCTGAGGAAATGTGAAGAAAAGAAGAGATCTGGGTAGATTTTTAGAAGAGATAACTCAGATACTCCACCATCAAGGAGGCAGAAGATATGGGTTTGCTTAAAGGAGGGAGAAGGAAGTAGCATGGTTAAACAGTATGAAGAGAATCTCAGTAAATCAAGTACAGAATATGACTGGCAAATTTTTTTGACTAGAATGGGAATGGCAATGTATCACAGCTATCTTCAGAAGCCACTGTGGGTCCTGGAATGGTCACTTAATAAAGAAGAGAAGTAGGGGACTTCCCAGCTGGTCCAGTGGTTAAGAGATGGAGGTTAAGACCTGCAGGGGACACGGGTTCCACCCCTGGTCTGGGAAGATGCCATATGCTGAGGGGCAGTTAAGCCTGTGTTCCTACCACAAGTACTGCGCCAGCACTCTAGAGCCCATGAGCCGCAACTACTGAGTCTGTGTGCCTAGAGCCCATGCTTCCAAACAAGTGAAGCCACCGCAGTGAGAAGCCCATGCCCCACGACTAGAGACAGCTGTCATGCAGCAAATGAAGATCCAGGGCAGCCACATAAATTAATAAATCAGTACATAAAATAGTTTAAAAAATAAAGAAGAAAAGTAGAAACTCCATCTTTTTTCAGGACAGAATAATAGTATTATTTCTAAACAGCAAGATAAGACAAGTAGAGACTTGGCACTGAGTTAAAAATGGCATGATAGAAAAATAATTTTGTGTATTTGGATATCCATTTTTAAAGAAATTAATCCTCTTAACTGAAGTCTATATTTCTAGTTGATTAAAGTGTTTGGATTTCACAGGGAAAAAACTAACATTTTCCTTTTCTTCATTTTTGTAGAGTTTGAAAATTTTACGAAACGTGAAAAAGAGTAAGTTACTAATTTTTAGAAAATATATACCACTTTCTACAATGCGGGAGACCCAGGTTCAATCCCTGGGTGGGGAAGATCCCCTGGAGAACGAAGTGGTAACCCACTCCAGCATTCTTGCCTGGAAAATTTCATGGACTGAGGAGACTGGTAGGCTACAGTCCATGGGGTCGCAAAGAGTCAGACATGACTGAGCGACTTCATTTTCTTTCACTTCACATACCACTTTCAGGATATGTAATTTTTCCTTATATAACCACTGCGAAAATAATTAACAGTATTATTCCTAAACAGAACCTTGCTAAGGGCCTATATATCAGAACAGTCACCTCCAGGCCTTGCACTGTTAACAGTTAGGCTCTACAATGCTAAAATACTGGGTAGGGAGTAAGGGGAGGGAAAAGTTTCTGTGTGATTCACAGGAATAACAGCATGATGTTTGGCACTTTCCACACATCCTAAAATGCTGTCATTACTGTGTTATTTAAAACTCCCAGCAGTCTAACCTCAGATGTATTTTCTTTGAAAGTAGTCACAGCAAAGCATATTGTGAAACAAATGTGTTGATTTAATGAAATAAGCAAAGTATTGACACATTTCCATTTTTACCAAATATTATTAGCAATAAAAGTCTGTTGCTTACTGTTTTTCCTATATTGTAATGAAAACAAAACCCTGACTCCTGAAACTATGAGAAACTGGTTATCTTCAAAATCCTATTTATAACTCAAAGTATATGGTGGTATATTTTTTACAAACTTGATCCACCGGGTTAACCATCAAGGTTTAAACAGCTATACTGGTATTGTGGGGAGGGGCAAGGAGCACTGAGAAAACCTGGATGAAAGGTGTTAGCTAAGTAAGAAGGTTTATAGCTGAATATTACTTTTTTCTTCTGAGTTTTCACTCTATCTCCCTGTCCATAAGCTTGTGCTAGTCTGCTTTTATTGCTACCACACTTGATCTCTGAAGTGAATTAATTTCCTACCTATAATAAAGCATGATTGGAAAATATACTCTTTCCTCTAAAGTCATTCAAAAGAGAATTTAAACATTTCAAGAGGAAATTATAGTATGAAAGTGTTAGTTGCTTACTCGCGTCCAACTCTTTTCAGTCTCATGGACTGTAGCCTGCCAGGCTCCTCTGTCCATGGGATTCTCTAGGCAAGAGTGGGTTCCCTTCTCCAGTGGAGCTTCCTGCCCCAGGGATCAAACCTGGATCTCCTGCATTGCAGGCAAACTCAGGAAAGCATGATTGGAAAATAGAGTCTTTCTTCTGAAGTCAATTAAAAGAGAATTAAAACATTTCAAGAGCAAATTGTAGTAGAAAACATAAGAAATAAAATGGCAAAAAGCAAAAACATGTGTAAATTGAACAGTTAGCCAAAGATTGATTTGATTAGCTTAGCTTACAAACATCATTTTCTACAATGCGGGAGACCTGGGTTCGATCCCTGGGTCAGGAAGATCCCCTGGAGAAGGAAATGGCAACCCACTCCAGTACTCTTGCCTGGAAAATCCCATGGACAGAGAAGCCTGGTAGGCAACAATCCATGGGGTCACAGAGAGTTGGACATGACTGAGTGACTTCACTTTCATGAAACATCATTTTCTTTCTCTTAAAAAAAGCAGAAAATAAACTCTTATAGGTCATGTTAATGACCCAAAAGGAAGTCACAGAAGAGTTTTAGACAGATATGTTACAAAATTGTTTTTTGAAAAGATCTTATGGCTGCTGGTGACAAGAGTTGAAGATGTCAGCTATGACATCCAACGCTACTTTTGGTGGGAAACTTTAGTTGCTGAGAAATCCTTTACTTGCAAGTGACAGAAAACCCAACTTAAGCTAGTTTAAGCAGAAAAGAGGAATTTATTGATTTATGACCAAGAGTTCAAATGATATAATTAGGGCCTAATCTCTTATTCCATATCTCCCAACTTTGTTTCTGTCTGTTAGAATACTCAGGTAGGCTTTTACCATGTGATTTCAGGCTTATGATGAAAAAAATGAGCTCCTTCCTGGTTGCTCAAGCCACAGCTTGATGGATGACTAGTGTTGTTAGGCCTGCTTGTCTTGGCTAAACCTAAACCAATTATCACTAGTATATTTAATGCTTGGATTAAGAGGATAGTGTCATGCCTAATATTTAACAATTGTTACACATGGACACTGACCAATAGAGAATGAGGTCAGATCTAAACAACTGGTGACCATGGCAAAGTACCAACTGATAGCCCTGGTCATAAATCAGCTCTTTGATCTATGGGTAGATCAGCGCCACAAGAGATATGAGAGGTGAACATTGGAAAGGGGTGATTTCTTAAAGTAAAATTCAATTATCAGAAAAAGGAATTAATGCTGGGCAGGAAGCATAAAAATATCCATGACAAGCTATAAGCAAAATAGTAGTTCACTATATATGTGCAAAATTTTTGTCTCCAGTTATAAAACGCCAGTTTTCCCTTTTGGGACAATTGTTTTCTTTCTGAAGGATGTATACAACTCTCAGCTTGTGTGCAATATAGGGATGACAGCTATTTCCTGAACTTTCTTACCTTCACCCACTTGTTATCCATGTCTGTCATTAGTGGCTAGCCTAATTCTTAGCACTAGTAGGTATTCAATAAATATTTTACTTGAATCTGACTGAAATTCATGATATACTCTAGTGATTCATATTGTAGCTCCAGGAAGTGTGAGGGTTTTCTAGAATTTTTTGTGTACAAACATATATGCAGTCCTCCCACTATATTCTGATAATGATGAGACCAAATAAAGGTATATATTTAGCGATTTCTCCCCAATTATGTACTGTTTCCTAGAAAGTTCATACAAGCCTGAAATTATCTTTTTTTGGTGATAAGACAGTACTTGTGCAAAATATGGATCATGTTTTCATGGGATTGTTTTCAGAATTGGGTAGATATTGATATATGAATATATTAAGGTGATAAGAAGAGAAATACATTTTTAAGTCTGCCTATATGGAGCTAAAATAGCAAAACAAAGCAACATAACCGTGCTTTTTGTAAGATTCTGGACCTAACTATAAACATCCATGATAGGAAAAATGTTGGTTGGAAAGTGAATAAAGATATTCCAGAGTAGAGGATGGTGGAAGAAAAACTACAGACTTGCCTGTAGTGGAGAACAAATTATTTAAAAATGTACTTAAGAGTGATCAGAATGCAAAGTAAGATGCAGCTGAAAACCAAAACGTAAACCCCATAAAAAGTAGATTCACAATAAAACAGATCATATTCTTGAATCTTTTGGTGATTCTCTTTAGTGTCGGGTTTACCATACAATGTTTGCAAAGAAAACTTAAAAAAAAAATGCACACAAAAATGAGAAAATTATAGTATGAACTCATTTGTAAGCATTTATATTTTGTTACATGTGATGTTCATCTAGAAGTATTAATTAATTTGGAGGAAACATTTAATCTCAACAATTATGTGGTCTGAGTCTATATTCATTCTTTCCCTTACAATTTTTTCTTTTGATTCTAGGTATCTGTAATTCTTCCCCACCAAACAAGCCTGCAGAGACTGTTCAGTCAAATAAATCCAGCTCCTTTTTGAATTTTGGTATGTGTGTTACTTTCCAGTAGAGTTAAGAAAATGTTTACCTTAATTATTCATTTGCAGTATAAGAGATACAACATTAATATGATTTAAGGTTACATGTATAAGTCCTTATGTTTATATTCTTTTTCATGCCATTTATCTTTTTATTTTCAGCTTCCTTATAGGTTACATAGGCCTGAACTACCTAGCATATGTGCAAAATAAAACTAGGTACCAAATGGTCATGTTGGCATGTAATAAATGAATGTGAAAGCCACACGCAGAAATTCTGAAATACTATTAATACTCTAATTCATATCTAAGCAAAGTTATTAGAAATATGCAAGTGTGATGAAAAGACCAGATGATGCTACTATCTAATCTTATTAAAACTCATTCAACAGTAGAAGGTGAAGCACAGTTCTGACAGTTTAAAGGAACTGTTTGCCCAGTTGCTCTTTAATATAAACTATAAATTTAAAATAATTTTATATTAAGCATCTACTATTTATATAACATGAATTCATACTATTTAAGGTAGTATTATATATACTATATAGTTTTTTTGTAAGATATATAGTAAATGGTATAGGATCTTACTACTAAAAATTATTAACCAAAAAACAGACCTCCTGAAAAGGTCTGGGGGACCTCCAGTAGTCCCAGGGACCACCCCCGAGGAACTGTTACTCCATGGTATTGTCCTTATCTGAATGGTCAAAACTGTTGCAGCCGCATTCATACTACAGGTGGCAAGAAGAGAGAAAAATGTTGAAGAGGTGTGGCCTCCTCTTCAGGACTTACGGCACTAGCCTGGAAGAGGCAAAATTATGCTATGCATGTGCTACATCCAAACTATAAAAGACACCCAGAAAATGCAATAACACTGGGCAGATAAGTTTCCCATATACTCTTCTATTCCTCAAGAAGAAACAAAGAAAAATTTGGGTGGACAGGTAGCAATCTCTACCACAATTGGGGTTATGGTCCCTATCTCACCAAGGCAAAGTATTTAACTAGAATCTCTGGATCTCTTTCTTGTGTTTTAAATTTTTTACTTGGATTACATTAACTCTAAGGTTTAATATGTTATATTTAGAAAAAAGTTATTATTCTTATTAAATCATTTAGTTAAAAAGTTCATATAGGATATTCTATAACCTATGAAAAAAGCACTAAACTTTGCCTGAAACATAAATGTTCCTTGCTTTCTTCTTTTCTCTCAATCAGACACACCACTTGAATAGCTCATGGCCTGTCTAACTTTACAACAAGGGCTTAATGAAGAGCTGACTCATTGGAAAAGACCCTGATGCTAGGAAAGATTGAGGATGGGAGGAGAAGCGGGTGATAGAGCATGAGATGGTTGGATGGCATCACCAATTCAAAGGACATCAGTTTGAGCAAGCTCCAGGAGATAGTGAAGGAGGGGGAAGCCTGGCTTGCTGCAGTCCACCAGGTGGCAAAGAGTCAGATATGAATTAGCTACTGAAAGCAACAATGGGCTGAGTTGCTCTGTGGCATGTGGGATCTTCCCAGATCAGGCATCAAACCCATGTCTCCTGCATTGGCAGGCAGATTCCTTACCACTGAGCCACCAGGGAAGCCCTCCATCAATTGTCTTATTGTCATATACCAGCAACTATTTACACAGCATTTACATTATATAAGGTATTATAAGTAATCTAGAGATGATGCCATTCCTTTCTCCAGGGGATCTTCCTGACCCAGGGATCAAACATGGGTCTCCTGCATTGCAGGCAGTGCTGTATTCTATATTTGAAAGCTGTTAAAAGAAAAATCTTAAATCAAAGAGAAAAATCTTAAAAACTCATCAAACAAACAAGATGGTGATGATGTGAGGGGATGGAGGTGTTAACCTTAAAGTGCTAATCATTTCACAATATTTATGTGTATCATATACCTTAAATGTACATATGTCACATCACCCCAGTACTCTTGCCTGGAAAATCCAATGGACGGAGTAGCCTGGTGGGCTGCAATCCATGGGTTGCTGACAGTCGGACAGACTGAGCGACTTCACTTTCGCTTTTCTCTTTCATGCATTGGAGGAGGAAATGGCAACCCACTCCAGTGTTCTTGCCTGGAGAATCCCAGGGACGGGGGAGCCTGGTGGGCTGCCGTCTATGGGGTCGCACAGAGTTGGACACGACTGAAGTGACTTAGCAGCAAACATACATATGTCAATATTATCTCAATATTGGAGAAAAAAATACTGATCACTAAAGGCTATTATAACCATCTAATTATTACCATTATTAAATTTGTAAGTATTCCACAAATTTAAGGTGTTATTAGAATTCTATTGTCATCATTTAAGCACTAATGTAATTACTAGAATGCTTTTATAATCTATTACTAAAATGATCAAAGATGCTAACCTTTTAGGGAAAAAAAAATCCATATATTTCCACATATATCAATACACTCAAAAGAAAAAGTGTTCATTTCTATATAAGAGATCTTTTTTCATTCAGTTTTATTTTTGTTCCCAGGTTTTGCAAATCGTTTTTCAAAACCCAAAGGACTAGAAAAAAATACTGATCACTAAAGGCTATTATAACCATCTAATTATTACCATTATTAAATTTGTAAGTATTCCACAAATTTAAGGTGTTATTAGAATTCTATTGTCATCATTTAAGCACTAATGTAATTACTAGAATGCTTTTATAATCTATTACTAAAATGATCAAAGATGCTAACCTTTTAGGGAAAAAAAAATCCATATATTTCCACATATATCAATACACTCAAAAGAAAAAGTGTTCATTTCTATATAAGAGATCTTTTTTCATTCAGTTTTATTTTTGTTCCCAGGTTTTGCAAATCGTTTTTCAAAACCCAAAGGACCAAGGAACCCACCATCAACTTGGAAAATTTAAAACAGCTTTGGAATATTGTCTGCAAGTGAATCTGCCAATAAAACTTAATAGACTACTGCTAGCTAAAATAAGTGTATATTCATAATATCAACCATGAAGATATGGTAATAATGTTAATAGCTTTAAAAGAAGACCAATATGCAAATAAGTGTCAGAAGTTTTCCATTTCGTCTCAAATACGTTGGGTTGGAAAGCACAAATAGGAGTTTGTCATTTAAACTTATGTACAGAGAATGCTGTATGAGAAAGTTTTAGAATGGACTTATTTTTCCTTTTTAGAAGTTATTTTTATTCTACTTTACCTTTCTACCTAAATATAAACTTAAAAGATTTGTAAAAATTTGACCTCAATTAAATGTCTACATTCTCAGAGGTTACTATAAAAAGTGTTTTGAAAAATCTTACCTTGTGGTTGCAGTACAAAATTACTGCTTGTGAAAATGATTAATTCTTGGGAGTTATTTCTGCCTAAATGGAGTACATATCTTTTTCCAAGTGTTGCGGGAAACAAAGTAGTGAGAAAAGAAGTTACATCTAAAGAGAATAAAATATATACTTAATGACAGTAATCAGTCTTTTGTTTGGATATACCAAATAACAAGATGTTCAGTTCCTGAAAAGCTTTAGCCAAAGTTGTTCAATTACCAAATCTAGAAAAATAATCAACAAAATAGTAGGGTGAGAAGTGGGAGGGAGGTTCAAGAGGGAAGTGACCATGCTTACCTATGGCTGATTCATGTTGATGTAGAGAAGAAACAAACACAATATTGTACAGCAATTATCCTTCAATCAAAAATAAAGATAAAACAGAAAAAAAGCAGCTGTATAAACATGCTTTGTTTATACAGTAGCATTTTTTCATTTCAAAGGTCCTGTAAAACATGTGCAACTTATATCCAACTAACCAGAGGTACTACTAGTTAAAAGTTTTTCTGTATTAATAGGGATTTGCCTTAAGAAAGTTGATCTTTCAAATCTAATTGTATATAACAAACAAGTTAGTGGGTGATTGTTATAAAGGATTCCCCTGACTAATAATGATTTCACTTAAAAAGTTTATAACTTTATGAAAATGAAATACATTGTCATTTGTTCTTCAATATTGTTCATTAGGAATCCCAATGAAGACACACATTAGATGAAATATTACCTTTTTACTGTATAGTGTACTGTATACAAGAGGTGCTCAATAAACTTTCTGGTTTTTAAACTAACTTTATAGTGTTCACTGAGCTGAATACTTCATGATACTAGTGGTATCAAACCACAGTGATTTTATCTTGAGTTGTTTATTGTAATCAATTACATCCAAATATCTTTATCAAGGCGGTAAAATTGTAACGTGACGATCAAATTGTAAGTAAATTTCCGATCAAATTGTAAATAAACTTCCGGTCAGAAAACTTGGTGAGTAGTGATGATTTCTGGAGTGTGCTATGGTAGACACACTTCTCAAATTTATGCAGCCGTATATTTACGATTTGAAAAAATCTTAAGAAATTTCAAAACATACTTTTCCATCTAGAATTTTTTCGCAACTGCAGGAACGGATTTAAATAATAGATAGACTCTACCTTTCCAGGCACTAGAGGGGCTGTGACTCGATGGAGAGGTGGGCGGCGCTCGGCAGGCTCCCAGGCAATTCTTGCACCTGCCTTGTCGCGCCTGTGCTTGTAACCATAGCAATTACTGCCCAGGAAGAGGTTCAGAAATGTCTGATTTGCAGCTCCATTCTATCTTAAAGCAAAATCGCCCTCATTTGCTATGTTACTACGTTCCCTTTTCCTCTGCATCTCATCGCTTGTCCAGGGCTGTAAAAGGCCGGAGATTCTTTTACCTCACAAAGGTTATGAGAGGAATAGCAAACTGAAAAGTAACTATGGAGACCACCTACTCCGTGTAAAATGACGAAGGGGCACACAGAGACGATAATGGGAACGCGCCTACAGACTTCGAAAGCTATTAACATTGTTTCGGCCGTTAAGGCGGTTGGCGGCAACTCTCCGCCCAGCGGCGGTTGCGTCGCAGCCCGAAGCGTGACTCGGCGCACGCTCTCTTTCTGCTCCTCGGCTCTACGAGCCAGCGACGCGGCGGGGGCGCGGGGAACTACCGCTCCCGTGAGGCTCTGCGCGGCCTTGGGTACTTTACAATAGAGCTCGGTCGGAGGGGCCTGCGGAGACGCGCCGGGAAGTGCTGCTTCCGGCATGTTCAGCTCGGGACGAAGAATGGCCGAGAAGTGGAGGGTGGGGGAGAGACTCCAATGCCCAGCGGGCCGTGCGCGGGTGGCGCTTGCGCGATACGCGGACGGGGGGGCGGTCGGGCCATTTAAATGTGTGTTTGTGGGTGAAATGGCTGCGCAGGTCGGAGCGGTGCGCGTAGTACGGGCGGTGGCGGCGCAGGAGGAGACGGACAAAGACGGGAAGGAGAAACCCCACGCTGGGGTCTCGCCGCGGGGAGTGAAGCGGCAGCGCCGAGCGAGCAGCGGGGGGTCTCAGGAGAGGAGAGGGCGGCCGAGCCAGGACCCCCCTCTCGCTCCCCCTCACCGGCGGCGTCGCAGCCGCCAACATCCCGGGCCGCTGCCGCCAACGAATGCAGCCCCAACCGTCCCAGGCCCTGTTGAGCCTCTGCTCCTGCCGCCTCCGCCGCCACCTTCGCTGGCACCCGCCGGGCCCGCTGTCGCTGCCCCGCTCCCGGCCCCGGGCACCTCGGCCCTCTTCACCTTCTCGCCCCTGACGGTGAGCGCAGCCGGGCCCAAGCATAAGGGCCACAAGGAGCGGCACAAGCACCATCACCACCGCGGCTCTGATGGTGACCCCGGCCCCTGCGCTCCGGGAGAGCTCAAGCACAAGGACAAGCAGGAAAACGGCGAGAGGACAGGAGGGGTGCCTCTCCTCAAGGCCCCCAAGAGAGGTGAGAGCAGCCGAACTGCCCCGAGCTCGGGCTCTATCTGGGTGTCTCTGTTTCGATATCCCGCCCCTTTAATCCTGAGAGACGCCTGCCCTCCGCTTACCTCCTGCTGCTCTACTCCCCTAAGCCCACTGGGGTGGACCCTGGATTTCCGTCCGTCGACACCGTCTGACCTACTTGAAGCTTCTTGCTTCGAGGCCGAGCTGTCAGTTACTAACCCCCTTACCGTTCTCCCCTCCCGGAGCCTTTACGTTTGTTTTCAAAATCGCCAGGGTTTCCGCGCCGCGCGATCCTTGGCATGGGATAGTATGTGGGGTATTAAAAACTGTCTGAAGTAAAGGCTTGGTCGCTAAAATACACCCCCCCCACCCCGTTTTCCTTGATGGAAAGCTCCACAATATTAACGAGTATGGTTTGGGGCTATTAAGGAGTTTGAATTTTTACCGAGATTAATTAGCTCGACTCACAGGTTGCCTTAGCTTCTGAAAGATGAGATATCAAACACAGTTTATTTTTTTTTTTTTTTTTTTAATGTGGAGGTAAAAATCATTTTTAATTTTCAGGAAAGAGTTTTCTCTCTTCTCTGATCCTGGAAAATAGTACTAGCCGAGTCTCTGAAAAGTGGAAATGTTCAGTAGGCGATAGTAGAGACAAGAATTCCAGTTGCATTTTAATTAACCTGGCACAACAAATTGAGAATTTATTTCCAGTAGACTTACTAAAGTCAAGAAAATAATCCAGAAGATGTAGGACTCTACTAAGTGAGTGTGGGTTCTAGAGAAATTAGATTCACAAACATTGCTGTTTTCCTATTCGAAAGTACCTGTAAGCATTTATTTTCATTCTCTTTGGTAGAGGGAGGTGGGGGTGCGGATAAGAATTTTGACTATGCCATGTATTTGTACTTTGTAGGTGATTTTATGTAATTTCTTAGCATTATTTTCTGAAGAGTTTAAAATACTTCTGTGTTCTTAGTACTGGGGCAGTTGAGTTAAGTGTTAATGAACTAGTGTTTCAGTCTCAGGTTGGGTGAGTTTTGGCTTTCTTACACATATTTGGTCTTAACCTAGGGCTAATTATTTTGTTTTGTGATGGTGGAGTTTGTTGCAAATTACTGCTCAGTAAGTTTTTATCGAATTGAATTAAATTTTCTTCCTTTGTTGGTATCTAAGTCTTATCCTGAGGAGTAGAACTTGTGCCAGATGGACAGGAGTGCGTTTCCACCACCAGTACACAATAATCTTGCTCTGTTTTATTTTTACCTTTATTTTTCACTTTCTCATTTCATGTGTGTATGTATTTTTGTGGGTTTTAATTGTACAGAGCCAGAGGGAATCTTAGAGATCATCCAAATCAAATTTGTATTGTAGAAGAGTGAAAACCCAGGCCTAAAGTAGTGAAGAGACTTGTCTAATCTAGTCACAGTTAATTAGTAACAAGTACCAAAAAATTTAAAAAATCATTGGCATAATAGGGAGTAGAACCTAGATCTCCTGAATCGTAGTTCAAGCTTCATCGTCAAGCTGCATGGTGTTGCTTTCTCATATTGCTATTCATTTTTTCCAGTTCTTTGCTTACCTTTTCCCTGGTCTTTGGCATCAGAAGGACAGTAGCCAGTTCCATTTAGAATTTCTGACATCGCCTCCTTTTATGGGGGGAAGCAGCAAATGCATGTATAATTCACAGTGTGTGTCTCTGGAAATTGTAGAGGCCGTGTCTTAAAAAACAAACAAAAACAAACCTTTAACCCAATGCTGCCTCCCAGAACTTTTTTCCAGTGATAAAAATGTTTTGCATAAATGTGTTGCCCAGTGTGGTAGCCAATAGTATGTGGCCCTTCAAACAAATCTTGAAGCCTTGGCTCGTGTGACTGAGGAACTGAATTTTTAATTTTATTTAATTTAATTATTTTTTAATTAAATAGTTCCTTTCAGCTAGTGGCTACCACATTGTACAGTGCAGCTGCAAGCATATGTGGTTTGCCAGTGTGTGAAGAAGAAAAAGTGGGTAATAGTGAGGTCATTTAAACATTTTAACTTTTTAAAAAATTGAGATATAAGTGATCTATAATATTATATTATTTTTAAGTATACAAAGTAATGGTTCAGTATTTGTGTACATTGCAAAATGATCACCACAATAACTGTAGTTTAAACAATTTGACTTTTGAATGAGACTTGGGCTATGTATTCTGGAGGGAAAGATTCCCTGTTCAGATACATTGGAGGAAAAAACAATACAGTAGCCTTCTAAATAAACAACACACACTGGCATTTTAAAAGTTCTGAGAATCTTACAGAAAATAAACTGGTTTAACCTTTGTTTAATCCAGGCTTTTGCACAACACTTTGATGGATACCTTTTGTTTTCCCACTGAATATCTTTATGCTTGGTATAGTGATACACTGGAGGCATGCCTCTGAAATCAATCTTGAGTGTAAATCATGGCTCTACCACTTACTGTGTGACTATGGACAAATTACCTTAAGCTACCTCAGTTTCAGTTTTCTTATCTGTAAAATAAGGTTGAAGTATTTCTTTTGTAAGATTGTTTGTAGTTTAAGTGAGACACTGTGTGGAAAGCACTTAAAACAATGTCTGGCTGTTATTAGGTACTGCTAAAGCTGCTTTTTGTTACTTTATCATGCTTAGTCCTTGAAACAACTCTAAGGTTAATAAGGAGAGTTGCTGACCCTTGTTATTTATAGAACTATATCTTCCCTTATCCTCAGATTTTCAGGAACTCTTTTAACTTATTTTGAGATAATTATATATTCACAGGAAATGGCAAAAATAATACAGGGAGGTCTTTACCCTACACTAATTTCCTCCAGAGGTTACATCTTACATAACTATTATATAATATCAACACAAGAAAAATTAACATTGTTACAATGGTGTGCCTATAATTTTGTGCTGTTTTAACAGTTGTAGATTAGTTTAACCACCACTGTAGTCAAGGTACAGGACTATTCCATGACCACAAAAATCCCCCTTGTGCTCTGTCTTTGTAATATTAGAATTTACTGTGTCTCCTCACCTTCCCCAATCCCTGGAAACTACTAATTTGTTCTCCATGTCTATAATTTTGTCATTCTGAGACTGTTACATAAATGGAATATATAGTGTGCAATTTTTTGAGATTTTTTTTCCACCCAACATGTCCTTGAGATCTATTCAAGTTGTATGTATCAATAGCTCACTTATTTTCGTTGCTGAGTAGTGTTCTATGGTATGGATATGCCACAGCTTAACTAGTGACTTGTTGAAGGACATTTTGGTTGTTTCCAATTTGGCCATTTTGAACAAGGCTTCTGTGAACTTCATGTTCAGGTTTTTGTGTAAATGTGAATTTTCATTTCTCTGTGAATGTAGTTGCTGGCAAATGTATGTTTAGGTTTTATTTTTCAAAGATATGGCCAAACTATTTCTTGAAATATCTGTACCACTTTACATTCCCACAGCAATGTATGAGAGATCTATTTTCTCTACATCCTTGCCAGTATATGGTATTGTTACTATTTTTATTTTACTGTTTTAGTATGTGTAATGATACCTCATCATGGACTGAAATTGCATCCCTCCAATGGCTGGTGATATTTAACATCTTTCCGTGCCATCATTTGCTGTCCGTGTAGTCTCATCAGTAAAATGTCTCTTTATGTCTTCTTCCCATTTTCTAATTTATTATTATTTTTTTGGCTTTTTTATTATTGAGTTTTGAGAATTCTTCATGTATTACAGATTTGTATATTCTTTATCAGTATAATGGTTTGCAGATATTTTCTCCCACTCTGTTATTTGTCTTTGCATCCTCTTAACAGTGTCTTTCAGAGAGCAAATATATTAAATTTTATTTCAATAAATTATTGATTTTCTTTTATGGATTATGCTTTTGGTGTCACATCTAAGGTCCCAAGACCTCGGTCCCAAAGATTTTCTTCTACTGTTTTTCCAAAAGCTTTTTTTAATTTCAACTTTTACATTTGAATCTCTGATCCATTTAAGTTAATTTTGTATAATATGTGTGGTTTAGGTCAAGGTTTGTTTTTTTTTTTTGGCCTATGATATCTAATTGCTCCAGCACCTTTTGCTGAAAAGACTATGCTTCCTTCATTGAATTACTTCTGCACCTTTGTCAAAAATCAATTCCACTGCTTATTTTTATACAACCTGTGAGCGGAGAATGTTTTTACATATTAATTGGCTGGGTAAAATACATGACATGTGAAAATCATATGAAATTCAAGTTCAGTGTCCAGAAATAAAACCTTATTGGAACACCACTCTTCTCATTCAGATGTATCTTACACATTCAGAGTTTTTGCACTGTAGCAGTATAGGCAGTAGTTGGGACAGATAATATGACCTGCAAACTTACTCTCTGGCTCTTTGTAGAAGTTTGCTGATCTCTGAAGAAGGCTATTCAGCTAAGAGACACGTTTTTACATACCAGCTGAACAGTACTCAATCCAAATTCGTGTATGAGTTAATTATGAATTTTGACTCAGACATTTGGAGTTGCTCAGGTTTCCCAGGTGGCCCAAGTGTAAAGAATCTCTGTAATGCAGGAGGCATAAGGTTCAATCCTTAGGTTGGGAAGATCCCTTGAAGAAGGAAATGGCAACCCACTCCAGTATTCTTGCCTGGAGAATCCCCATGGATAGAGGAGCCTGGGCGGGCTACAGTCCACGGGGTCGCAGAGTCAGACACGACTGAAAGACTAAGCACAGCCCAGCACAGCACATGCAGAGAACTGAGATAAATAGATAATCTCATTTATTCGAGCAGTTCCTTCAGGGACTGATATATTTCTTTACTTACCTAGAGAGAGATGATGAAGCCTTTAAGGACATATTTACATAACCTTAATAATGTTATTTTTGTGATTATGCAGAATTATCATGTAGTGGGCACTCAGTAAAATATTTTTTGACTGTGTGATGCTCCATTTATTGGAGGTTCTTCCAGGCCACCTCAGGTCTGTTGATTGTAGTTAGATACTTTTAATTTTATCATCTAGGGAGAATAGATCTAGGGAGAACAGGGAGAGAGAAGGCAGAAAGAATTTTGGGGTCAGACAGGTAAGAGTTTAAATTTATTTTGTCACCTGTTCCCTTTGTGACTTAAGTAACATGGTCTTCCCACGTGGCACAGGAAATGCAGGAGAGGTGGGTTTGATCCCTGGGTGGGGAAGATCCCTGAAGAAGAAAATGGCAACCCACTTCAGTATTCTTGCCTGGAAAATTCCTTGCACAGAGGAGCCTGGCAGCTACAGTCCATGGGGTCACAGAGTCAAACACGACTGAGCATACACACGCAGAAGTAACATATCTTGTTTCAAGCTCTGTTTTCTTCTCTGTAAAAAGATTTTATGTATCTCCTTCACTGGTTTGGAGATTAAAATGAGATAAACACACATGATCCCTAGCAGACACTTAATGAATAATGGTTTTCTTCCCTCTTTCAGATATATCTCCCCTTTTTATGTGATTCTCTGTGGCCCACCACTAGCTCTAGTTTTGATATCCCAGAATTATTACCAGTTATTTCAAGGAATGTTATAAAATATTATTATGAAAGTGATAAAGGTGTTGAGAGGACTTACTGTGTGTCAGATACTGTAATGAGGGCTTTATATTCATTGTCTCATTTAATTCTTCCATAACTCTAAAATAGATACTAGTATTAATAATGTTTTACATGGTAAAATTAAAGTTTAAGGAAATTTATGAGCTTTCCCAGAGGTGTTATGTATCGAGTATTTGCCATGTTTTGGAACTGTTCTAAATACTTTATATGCTTTGTTTCATTTACTCTGCACATTGATTTTATGAGGAGATACTGTACTTCCTCCTATTTTACCAATGAGAAACAGGGTATTAATACAAAGAAATTAACTTGCAAAGGTAATACTGCTACAACGTGTTGGGACAGGGATTCAAATCTAGCCAATTACTTTTAAACACCATAATTAGAGGGGTTGTGGGTAAAACAAGGCAGTGTTATTAAGTGTACAGTGATTACTAACATGGTGGCCTTCCAAATCTGCAGTTTTTTGTTTTTCCTTTTGAGTCAGGATTTTATATGGAGCTGGAAGAACTTTTAGTAAGACCAAAGAGTATTTATTTGAGAAAGTTAGCCTTTATTCTTTATTATGATTAGTAAAATATTAAAAAAATTATAATTGTTTTGCTTTTGCTTATCCACCATGATTTTTAGAAATTGAGGATATTGCCTATTTTTCAGTTCTAAGCTGTAATTCAAGCATAAGAATGGTGTTGATGAATTTAAATTTTGTAACGTGAAAAGGTAATTTTTTTGCATTCATGAAGGCTTTCAATAGTGATGTTAAATAAATGGTACTATTTAATAGTTGATAATATATTAATCATATTAGCATACACAAGGATTTTATGGATAGTGTTATGTATTAATTTATAGTTATAATGCCCTTTTTTAAAAGACAGCCAGCAATTTATCTCTCAAATGTATATCTTCCTTTGTAGCATTATATATTTCTCTTTAATCTGATGACAATAAATAATAACTTTTCTGCTGTAGGGAAATACACTTGAATACGTTCTCTGGAAAACTAAAAACTCTGCTAGAGATGGAAGGATTGTGAAGACTTTAGACATTTCCCTTTTTAAAAAACTGATATGTAATCGACATATAACATTGTGTAAGTTTAAGGTATACAGCACTGATTTGATATATTTATTGCAAAGACATTGACTTTTAAATAACATTTTTAATGCAAGGCAAGATAAATTTGGTATCATTCTCTAAAAGCAACAGTGACTAACTTCCTGCAATAACCTTGTTAACAATTTTGTGTATGTATGCTATTCTTAATTAGTTGCTGTCACAATAATACAAAAATAAATTTTATTCATGCGAATTCATAGTATAATACAGGTAGTCTCAAATTTTTCTATAAATGCAGGCTTGCTTTATCTGACTGAGCCTTAGGTAAGAATCAAAATTTAAAAAGGATTAGTGAGATGGACATTTACTTCATATTTTAAACTTTTATGTTTGAAATATGAGATTGCAATCAATTTAAGGCCCTTTTAATTTCCTTGTGCAGTGGTTTTTTTTAGATAGACTGTGTTGGGCTAATTGAATGGTTCTCATATAAATGAGCTTTGGAATAAAACCCACAGAGACTTGACCATCATAGAAATACCATTGGTAAGCTGATAGTATAGGAAATGTGTTACAATCAAGGCAGCTTCTTCTTGGTGTTAATTTCAGTGGCAGATCTAGGTCACAATTCATCTTCTGCATACCAAATGCCTCCTCTGAAGCTTAAAATAACAAGACCTATTCAGAGGTATTTTTTTCTTTTTATTTTTTTCCTGTGAAATTGCCAAAACATTTAGCAGAGGATAATTAGATGACTGTTTTAAAATTGGTCTAACCTTTATATTTAATGGCATTAACATTTGGTTGCTTGGGAGGATTGCCCAAATTATTGATTTGATATATGAGAAAAGTATTAGATTAATTTTATTTGGTAAAAAATATAAATTACTAAATATTTTAAGAATTCTCCAAGATTTAGTTACATATGAAAGATGGCCTTTCCTTTTGCAACTTTAAACAATCTAATTACATTATATTTTGATATATGGTTTCAGTTTACTCATAAGCGATGGTTGCAAATGAAAGGTTTTATTTTTGTTAAATTTTTATTTCTGTTAAACAGACTGAAAGTCATTTGGTATCTGTATACTTCAAAGTCTAACTTGTACATTTAAATATTTTCTTTAGAAAGTTTTTATAACTATTGTAATATCTGATGACTTGGAATGGTTTTGTATTAAGTAGTGTGATTTGTCATACATTTACATATTATACCAAGTAAATTCTTCACTGTAAAAGCTATTGAACTTGTTCTTCCTAGATCTAGTAGTAGGATTAATTGGAGTATCAGTCTTAACATTGAATTACTGTATCACGTCAGAAATACAGTTTTGGGATGGATAAATTCTATATAATAAATAACACTCCAAGCTTGAAAGATGGTCAGGACCATACTTGTTATTTAGTCCTGAATATTTCTTTCTAGTGTTATTTTCCAACTAGTAAATACAGATGCCGTTTTATTTTGGGTTTATCAACCTATGATAATCCTTTAAAAATTAAAAGTACTTTTTCAAATTATAAAAGTAATGTGCATTTATTATAGAAATTAGAAAGTAAAGATAAGCCAAAAAGAAGAAAGACATTTATAATCCTACCAGCCTAGATAACTGCCATTATTACCTTGATGTTTATTTCTGAGATATTTTTTTGTGTTGTACATATACAGAATATAAATAGATTGGTCATACTTTTTTCTCTTTAGGTCTTTTGCTTCTCTCTAGAATATTTTTCCCTAGAAAATATACCTAGCTTGTCTTATTACTTAGGGCTCAGCCTAAATGTCACCTTCCAAAGTGAGCTTCCCTAGCATCTAGAGTAGCATACTGTTACTTTCTAGTACAACTAGACTATAAGGTCTAGGAGAATAGGGAGGGATAAGATCTGTTTCAGTCAACGCTGTAACTCTAGTGCTTAGAAGGGTTTCTGGCATATAGTGGGTACTTAATAAATGTTTAAATGAATATTTATGAAAATAAGATCAGATTATACATATGTTAGATGCTCTGGAAAGAAAGGTAAGATGTGTATTGCTTACAGTCTAGAGGAAAGGTGGACAATTAATATGGTAAGTTCTATATAATAGAGGAAGTACAGTATTAAGGAAGCATGTAGTAGAAGGTATCCAAATTGGATGGGGATGAGTTGTTAGAGAAGGCTTTCTGGAAGCATGACAATGTAAGCATTTCATAACCTTGTAATTTGTCAGTTCTTTTCATCTATAATATAATTTATAATGGTTGGGTAGTATTTTATCCAGAGTTTAATGTAAATACCAGAGTTTGTATGTAAATACCAGAGTTTAATCCATATCCTGTTGTTAGTCATTTAGGGGATTCCCTAAATAACACTGTTGTCCATGTCTTTATATGTCTTGTCTTAGTTATTATTTTCTTATTTTCTTGAGTAATTTTTACTTGGGGTGGAGTTTATGAGACCAAAAATTATAAATATTTTCAGGGCTTTGTACATATTCACTTTGGGGATACCAAATTGCCCTCCATGACAATTGTACCAGTTTATATTTCTAGTAACAATATATAAGAATGCTATCCCCTAAAGTTGCCAATTTGTTAGGCAAAATGATGATGTTACAGCTTAATTTGTTCTTGTTTGCTTCGCCTGTATGTATCGTACTAGTTTTACAAACAGAAAAATAATGGCAAGCTTTAATTTAGATTTACAGTTCTTGAGCAGATAATCCATACAGTATGGTATATGTGAAATTATTTCTGTTACTTTCTAGTACAACTAGACTATAAGGTCTAGGAGAATAGGGAGGGATAAGATCTGTTTCAGTCAACGCTGTAACTCTAGTGCTTAGAAGGGTTTCTGGCATATAGTGGGTACTTAATAAATGTTTAAATGAATATTTATGAAAATAAGATCAGATTATACATATGTTAGATGCTCTGGAAAGAAAGGTAAGATGTGTATTGCTTACAGTCTAGAGGAAAGGTGGACAATTAATATGGTAAGTTCTATATAATAGAGGAAGTACAGTATTAAGGAAGCATGTAGTAGAAGGTATCCAAATTGGATGGGGATGAGTTGTTAGAGAAGGCTTTCTGGAAGCATGACAATGTAAGCATTTCATAACCTTGTAATTTGTCAGTTCTTTTCATCTATAATATAATTTATAATGGTTGGGTAGTATTTTATCCAGCGTTTAATGTAAATACCAGAGTTTGTATGTAAATACCAGAGTTTAATCCATATCCTGTTGTTAGTCATTTAGGGGATTCCCTAAATAACACTGTTGTCCATGTCTTTATATGTCTTGTCTTAGTTATTATTTTCTTATTTTCTTGAGTAATTTTTACTTGGGGTGGAGTTTATGAGACCAAAAATTATAAATATTTTCAGGGCTTTGTACATATTCACTTTGGGGATACCAAATTGCCCTCCATGACAATTGTACCAGTTTATATTTCTAGTAACAATATATAAGAATGCTATCCCCTAAAGTTGCCAATTTGTTAGGCAAAATGATGATGTTACAGCTTAATTTGTTCTTGTTTGCTTCGCCTGTATGTATCGTACTAGTTTTACAAACAGAAAAATAATGGCAAGCTTTAATTTAGATTTACAGTTCTTGAGCAGATAATCCATACAGTATGGTATATGTGAAATTATTCAGATATTTATCTTTAGTTAACTTTAGTTTTGATTATAAATCATATTAGGTTATATGCTTACCTTTGCATTATTTAGCAAAGTCTTCAATCCAGAATATTTTTGTATTTTAAGATCTTTGTCTCATTTTATAAACATGTAAATTATAATGACAAATTTGGGAGAAACTGAAAATAAGCTATTTAATTTCAGATTGCATACCTTAAGAAGCTTGTATGTTGACACTAGGCCTAGTAACTAACTTCTTTTTAATTATTGTGGCCAGAAACACCAGATGAAAATGGTAAAACCCAGAGAGCTGATGATTTTGTCTTGAAGAAAATAAAGAAGAAAAAGAAAAAGAAACACCGAGAAGATATGCGAGGAAGACGCCTTAAAATGTACAATAAGGAAGTACAAACCATCTGTGCTGGCCTGACCCGCATCAGTAAGGAAATCCTCACCCAAGGACAAATAAATAGCACTTCAGGAGTTAATAAGGAGTCCTTCAGGTATCTGAAAGATGAACAGCTGTGTCGATTAAATTTGGGCATGCAAGAATATCGGGTACCCCAAGGAGTACAAACACCTTTTATGACTCACCAGGAACATTCTATTCGTAGAAATTTCTTAAAAACAGGTACTAAATTTAGCAACTTTATTCATGAGGAACACCAGTCCAATGGTGGTGCTCTTGTCCTTCACGCTTACATGGATGAACTCTCATTTTTGTCTCCAATGGAGATGGAGAGATTTTCTGAGGAGTTTCTTGCTTTGACATTCAGTGAAAACGAGAAAAATGCTGCTTACTATGCTTTAGCAATAGTGCATGGAGCGGCTGCTTATCTGCCAGACTTCTTGGACTACTTTGCTTTTAATTTCCCCAACACTCCAGTGAAAATGGAAATTCTGGGCAAGAAAGATATTGAAACAACCACCATTTCAAATTTTCACACTCAGGTAAGGTAAAAATCATTGTTAAATTGTTTAGTAAATACAGGTTACAGTACCTCAAAAGTATTAACTTCATTCTGTTGCATAACACATAGCGGCACACGTTTGATTAAAATTTGTGGTGGTGAAAGTGGTTCAGATTGTTTATAACTCTAATTAAAAAAATCTTAACTGCTGAAATTCTTTGGGGTTGGCTTGTTACTTGCTTGGTCTAAGAAATGCTTTATACCTGTTTTACATCCTTTTTTGTGGAACAAATTTTTATGGGAAACCAGCTTGAAAACCAATCCAGTTTTTTATAAATTGGGTAATATTAGTGTGGATGATGTGATTTAGATCTGGTAGCCACAGAGTAACTAGTTAAGACTTAACTTTTATGTCATGATAAAACACATGAGGGCGTTGGCCTACTTGTCAGGTTTTTGCTGTTTTTGTTTCTCTTCTTTCAGTAACTTGTTGGCAGTCTATCCCAGAAACATCCCCCATTTATGTGACTTGGAAGTGTCACTAGGAAGACCGCCATAGCCTCTGCTCCTTCTGCCTATGCATTATAGTAGGTAAAGACATTTTCTGAAGCCTTGCTTGGGCAGCTAGGCTTAAGTCAGCAGGGAAACCTCTCCTTCCTAACCAGTGGTTTTTAACCAAACATTTTTTCAGTGAAGTTATTTTAGGGCATAAAAAGAAGTTGATAATGTGTCCTAGTTTTTTTCTTGTTTGCTTTTTTCATAAGGATTCTGAACATGAATGGTCAGCTATAATTTGTATTATAGATATAAATTCTACAGTAGTTTAGTGGAGACTGTCTCACTTTTTAGAGATTTATGATTATATAACCTGTTTTTTCAGGTTATCTAATAATTTGCTGCCATTCTTTTCCTTAAGGTTTTTTTTTAAGTAAATAGATTTGCATCACAAGACTCTCAGCCACCTGCATTATAGTGGTTTCAAGCCACTTAGATTTATATGAAACCTTCTCTGACTTGAATCTTTTTAGTGATTCTTACCATCCCTGCCTCCAATGAGGGGAGTATCCAGTTTAGATTTATGAGCTTCAGAATTTCTCTAATTGAAGTTCTCTCTGCAGTAGAGAGAGCAGGAGCAGCCAATCTGGAGAGGTCGCAAGATGGGGCTGCCCAAGATGTTGGAACACGATGTGCAATAAAGGGCTTCGTCTTGGATTTTGGCCTTATTACCACAATCAGGTACCGAAGTGCTGACTTTTGTAGTAGATTTTCTTTTTTCTTTTTCTTTTTTTTATTAAAGGAGTTTTGCCCTTTGAAGGTTAAGGAATCCTATTTTTATAAATATTGGAAAAGGGACTGAAAATAATTCTCTTAAGTATAGTTCTTAATCCTCCTAAGTCCCTATTTAACAAAGAAGGATATTGCTGAGAGCAGAATTAATGTTCTCTATCAATTTTTTCGTTTAGAAAAATGCAGCAAATTTCCTATTCTAATTGATAGACCAGCAGACATATCTGAGAAATAAGCCAGAAACTTGGGGGTGGGGGGAATATCTTGGTTTTCTAATGGTGATTTTTTTTAACTTTCATATTAGCTAGTCTCTAGTGGATCAAGCTTATATGTCAATAGGCAATACCCAGTCTAAATAATTAATAAAATAAAATATCTCTAAATATTCCCTGCTGATTTTTGTCCTCCAACTAATTTTTTTTTAATGGAGCTGAAATTTAAATGACTGTACCAACAACTTACCTTGAGATTTGCTTTGAGATTTATAAAGTAGCCACTTTTTAAGAACATAACAAATATTATTAATCATTTCAACCACCTAAGGATATTGAGGGCTGTTAAGTAAGTCTTGTGTTCCAGTGATCCTGGCACTTAATTTTATTTATGAATTTCAGTCATTGGAGAGACATGAGGTAGGGGTATAGGAGATTATCATAGCCTGTGAAACTATGAATTTGCAGCTAAAATTTTTGGCAGTTGGGATGGAACCTCACATAGTAGTTCAGATTTGTTTAGCACTTTGGGGTTTGTAGCAATGCTTTCATGTTCATATCTTACTATTTGAAATAATCTGTAGTGGGGGTAGGTAAGCAGTTTTATCTGTTTTTCATTGAAGAAACTGAGGCTTGGAGATGTTCATTTTAACAAGGTCATGTAGCTAGTTAAGTAGAAATACTGGTCAGGGGATTCCCTGGTGGCCAAGTGGTTAGGACTTGGTGCTTTCACTGCTGAGGGCCCATGTTCAATCTCTGGCTAGGGAACGAAGATCCCATAAGCCATGCAACATGCTTCCCTCTCCCCTCCAGAAAGAAACAGAGTGCAAACCTAAGCCACGGGAATGACAGATGCATTGTTTTACCAATACTCCTTTCCTCACTGATGAAACTATGTGGTTAGTGAAATTAAAATATCTCACTTTAATATAGTGTTCAGAAAGCTATTACAGTGTTTTTCAAAATACTCAGATTGTTGGGAATTAAGTGAATACCTTACGAATTCTGTGTTGTGTTAAGCCTTATGAATTTCTGTTAAAAATAAAGTGAAGTAAATTTTTTATTACCTTAGAGATACAGTTAATGGAAGTTATTTATAGTTTAAATATGTAGCCATGATAATTATTCATGACTATATTTCAAGACAGTTTATTCAGCAAACATTTGTTGAGAACTTACCATGTACTGCACAGTCTGTTCTTAAAAGGACTAATTGATGAG
Organism: Oreotragus oreotragus; assembly: GCA_006410675.1. NCBI lineage: Eukaryota > Metazoa > Chordata > Mammalia > Artiodactyla > Bovidae > Oreotragus > Oreotragus oreotragus. The sequence continues at coordinate 508,384 of SJYX01024412.1, read as the reverse complement.
TTCAATCCTAGTGGAAGAGATGAATAAACTAGCAATTATAATACAGTTTTAAGTATTAGAATAGAGGTATGCATAGGCAAAACCCTGTAATAGAGAGAGCACAGTTTGTGGTGTTACCTAACTCAGACTTAAAGTGATTAGAAAAGGCATTTTAAAGCATGTGATGCTTGAATAGAGTCTTGAAAGAAGATTACTTAGTGTAATAAAGTCATCTTAAACATAGTGAATAATGAATAATAGCCTGTGCAAACATACGGAGGCATTAGAGAATGGGGTGCTTTCAGGCAGCTGCAAATAGCTTGACATGCATAGTAAGAGTATATGCTGACTGTTGAGGGTAGTTAACACTGGAGAGATAGACAAATATCAAAGTTGTGAAGAGCTTCGTATGATGTGCTTTAAAAAAATACTTTTTCCTGAAGGAAATGGAGAATCATTGGTGAATTTTAATAGCAGAGTGCTATCAAGTTATGTTTGCAAAGATTGCACAGTAGTGTGAAGGGTGAAATAAAGGAAAATGAGATTGAAAGCAAGAAGACTGGTTAGATTACTATGATAACTAGATTGGAAATGATCCATGTCCAAACTGATATTGACATTAGAGAGGAAGGAATGAAATTTGAGAAATAATTAGAAAATGGGATTAATTGCACTGGGTGAGGGAGAAGAATGGAGTATTAAAATGATTTGGACAAATGAGCAGACTGTGGTGACAAAGTGAATACAGGATTGAAGAAGTTTCTAGGTGTTGAGTTTGGTTTGAGATATTTTATGTTGAGGTACTTGTGAACACAAACAGAAATTTATGTCTGTTAGTAAGATACATGGATCTTAGACTGGGAGACATATCTAGACCTAAGATACAGAAGTTGGACCATTAGCATATAGATGATCCAGGGACAGCATTAGAAATGGAAGAGATAAAGCTGTGAATGGAATTCTTTGATGCACCCACATGTATGAGGAACATGGGAAGAATTAAAAAAGAGAGAGGTAGAAGGAAGGTTACAGTACAGCTTTTCTAGGTTTTAAGAATTGATGAAGGGCTTAAATATCATATCCATACTAGGAGTCAAGATAAGGACAGAAAAGTGTTAGGTTGCTTATTTAGGAATTTAATTGGAAATATTATTTAGACTAGTGCTTTGCAAACAATGGCCATTTAAATATTGTAAATTATGCTTTTTTTAAGAAGCTTGGTACTTGTTCTGTGAATAAATTTGGCACCACCAGGGAGCTTGCTAGAAATGCAGACTCTCAGATACCTACCCAGATCTTGAGTCAGAATCTGCATTTTAACAAGATCCTCAGGTTATTCATATACATATTAAGGTTTGAGAAGTACTACTTTACAACTTACTGGCTCAGGCTGGGGAAAGTAAAATTCAAATATAGGTTTTATTATGTGCAAGAGAAATGATAGCTTTTGTTACTTTTATGTATTTAAATTATTGTAGTAGGCAAGTTAGGATGCACATGGAAGTGCTTGTTTTCCTTTACTGTTCAAAACAAGTCAAATGTTTTAACACTGAAGGAGGTAAGTTCATGATAAACATCAGTTGAAGATGGTTGTCAAATTTGATTACCTATCTCTTAGAAGTTGATAACAGGATAATTTTGTAAAGTTGAGTTTCCAATCTATAAAGTACTACACATATATTGATAATATGGTGTTTTTATAATTCTGTAGGATTATTCGGGTCAAATTCAATTTTACATAATCATTGACTAAATAACAGTTTTGACCAAAAGTTTGTGTTTGTGGAATTTTTTGGTCAGTTAATGGAGAAAAATTTCCTTCTTAAAAATACTATGGAATATATATAATTTATGATTTTTTTTTTTGCCTTGGATGTTATTTCTTGTAATAGCTACTTGGAAACTTTTTTTTTTTTTTATGGTTTTTAACTTTGAAGTGTGATAGTTCTGCAATAAGTATGCACTTCTTGGTTTGGGAACCAGATCCCACTTGCCACGGGGCAACTGATTCTGAGAGCTGCAACTAGAGAAAGCTGTGAGCAGCAACAAAGAGCCTGCAGGCCACAACTAAGACCCAACGCAGCCACATAAATAAGTAAATATTTTTAAAAAAGAGGAAGAGCGTAGAACTAGAAGAGTGCTTTGTAGCTTGGTAAATAACTGAGAAACTCTTAAGGAACTGCACATCAGTATGTTACATAAAAGAAGAAATAAATATTTTAGTTAACTGACTTTATAAACAGCATAAAAATGGTAGGTTTGCTTTTTTTTCTCTCATTCTGAGTACAGCTTACAATAGACTTGTTTTGACTCATGCTGCTTTTTTACTGTATGTTTTAAAGTGGGAATGCTCTTCTATTCACAGGTCACAAGGTTAGGAAGATTGCTGGCTAGCTTTTTCCTTTCTGTTTTTTTTTTAAACAATCAGCTCGAAAAGGCTTCTTCCTGAAAGATGAGTTCTATGCAGTAATTACTGCCCTACCACCCCTCACCACCTCCCCCCCATCTCTCCTCCCCTCCNTCTCCAAGGGATCTTCCCAACCCAGGGATTGAACCTGGTTTTCCTGCATTGTGGGCAGGTGGCAAGGAAAGTTTTCATTATTTCATGTGCCAGCAACTGGGGTTGTGGGCGGGGAGAATTGTGGTGCGAGTATAGACATCTGTCCAAAGGCTGACTCCCCAACCCTGATAAGCAGGGAGTTGAGAGCATTTATAGACGGGGGGGGGGGGTGGTGTGGTTTTCCATGCAGAAACAGCACAGTCATCCTCAAATTGGTCATCAGTGGTCTGACTAGCATCATCATGATGGTTTTGTTGCTGCTAAGTCGCTTCAGTCGTGTCCGATTCTTTGCGACCCCATGGACGGCAGCTCACCAGGCTCCTCCATCCATGGGATTTTCCAGGCAAGAGTACTGGAGTGGGGCCCCATTGCCTTCTCCCCATGATGGTTTTTGGTACAGTTAATCTTCAGTTCAGGGTGGACTTCTTTCTTTGCGGTCAGTTCTTGGAATTGTGGCAGCTCGGGTTCTTGCTTCAGTCTGGTCATCTTGTAGTTAACTTTTCCATCTGAGGTTTTAGTATCTACAAGACAGCTCACAGGATATGGCCCAGAATATTATCTGTAGCCCTTGAGAAAGTAGCTGAAAGTCCTTGACTGTGCTTAATGACTAGTTTATTATTATTTAGTCTCCTCTGACTGTTTTCCTTTGTTCCCACATTTCTCACTTTTCTGATTAAACTTATTCTTGACTGAAGTTTTCCACAGGCAAAAGGCAGGCAGAGGACATGGGGGGTGGCAAGGACCATATGCCCCTCCATCATTAAGACAATATGAATTTAGTCTCTTCAGTTCTGAAGGCTCTGAAGAATCTTTTTCTTAAAATTTGCTTGTTTTTTTGTTTGCTTTTTTTTTTTTTAGTGGCCATGTGTATTTCCTGGCTTGTGAGTCCCTTCCTCCATCTTCAGAGTGAATCAGCCCAGTCTCAGCATCTCTCATCACGTCACCTTCTCTTTGTCAGATCCCCTCTGCTTCCTTCTTTTGACACCTATGATTACATTTAGGGCTCACCTGGATAACCCAGACTATCTCCCAATCTCCCAAGTCTTAATTCATTCACAGTCACAGGTTCTAGGGATTAAGACCTTGAGAGTCTTTAGAAGAGTTGTTCTTTAGGTCACATTGTCCCCAACTGAAGGTATCACCTCCCCACCCAAACCTGGTCCTCTCTTTTGGTAGAAAGAGTGGTTTCTCTGTTTGGTTCCCGGGGTAGAACCTGTAAGACATTCTTGACAATTCTTTCTCTTCTCTATCATATCTGATCTTTCCCCAAGACCTCACAGTTTTATCGTTATTTTTCAAGTTTTTAAAACATCAGCTCCATTGCTGAAAGCTTAGTCTGTTGTTTGTTGTTTGGAATATTCCAGAAACCTCCAAAGTAGTCTCTTCTCTTTCACTGGCTCTTTACAAAACCAAACCAAACCCCAAGCCACCTGACCCCCTTAAAAAAGGCAAACCTGATAACTTTCTTTTACTTTAGTGACTTTCCAAATTCTTAACGTGATCTTCAAGGATTTCTGTAATACAACTATAGTTCGTTTCTCCAGTCTCGTCTTTATTTTTCTCTTTTGTTTTCTATTTAGCACCATTAACTTTCTTTTTGACCCTAGAAAGAGTGATGCTTAAGGGTTTTGTTTCCTTTAAACTTGTATGTGTGCTCAGTCGCTCAGCTGTGTCCTACTCTTTGTGACCCTATGGACTGTAGCCTGCCAGGCTTCTCTGTTCATGGGGATTCTCTAGGCAAGAATACTGGAGTGGGTTGCCATGCCCTCTTCCAGGGGATCTTCCCAACCCAGGGATCAAACCCAGCTTTCCCACAGGCAAGTCTTTACCTTCTGAGCCACCAGGGAAGCCCAAGAATACTAGAGTGGGTAGGCTATCCTTTCTCCAGGGGAACTTCCCAGCCCAGGAATTGAACCAGGGTCTCCTGCTTTGCAGGCAGATCTTTACCAGCTGAGGTACCTGGAAGCTCTTAAACTTGTTCTGTAGAGTTTAATTCATTGTTATTTTTGACGAACAGTTTATTCCCTAGATCAGGATCCCCTGTTCTCCTTCATAGTGTCCTATATGTGCCTGAAGACTTGTCACACTTTATAGTTAAATATTTGTTTAATGTCTGCCTCTTTCTACTAGACTGTAAGTTTACAGGGACTAGTTAAAGGTCTGGTTTGCTGTATCTGTATTTAGGACAGTTTCTGTGTATAATATATGGTAAACTTTGATTAAATGAATGATACTGGCCTTCCTATAATCCTTGTGCTTTATTTAAGGTTATGTAAGGCTACTTGTGAGAAGATTCCAAGTATTTGAAGATTATTGAGTCCCCACTTTAATAATTCCAAGTCATATACTTCTGAAATATTTTTAATTTCATCATTCTTCTTCCAGTTTTTTGATTTCCAAGTCACTAATCATCTTAGTTGTTCTCTTTTGAGTGTGCTTTTGTAATAGATTTTTTTTTTTTAGCCCAGAGCAGGAGATAATACTCCGGATGTCATCTGTGCTGTATGAAGTATTACCTCCTGTAGTACAAAGTGTACATATGATATAGGCTAAACCACCATAACAAAGAGATTGCACATAGAGTAGCTAGAACAAAATAAGTTTCTCTCTTAAATAACAAGTCCAGAGGTAAAGCAGCTCTGTCCCATCTGATGTCGTCTTGGATTCTACTTTCGTTCTATCTTTGGTTTTTCCATTTCCTTTGACTTTGTCATGTGCATGGTTGAACTTGGCCCTCAAAAGAAAAAAAGAGAAAATGGAGAGCAGGCAGCTTATATATGCTCTGGAAATTGCGTATGTAAGTTATGCTAACATTTTGGCCAGAACTTAGTCACACTTAGCTGCCAAGCAGCTCTATGCCCAAGAAGTTTTGTAAGTAAAAAAAAAAAGGACAGACTAGTCACTGGGCAATAATTAGTAATTTGCTTGTTTGGCATTAGGTCACAGTTAGTACATGTTGAATTTCTGGCCATAAATGTTGTCAGTCTTCTAACTTGTGCTGTTCATTTTTAAAATACATTATAAACATTAGCATTTGTTAAATTATTGTATATAAACAGTAGATACTATTAAACAGCTCTACTACCACCACCTTTTTGGGGGTCCAGAGTTTAATGGCTATTTCTAGACTCAATAAGCATAAATTCAACAATTTCTCCTCTTCAGGTTTACTTTCTTCTCTTTCCAGAATAGGAGAGGATGTTTTATATTACTTCATGTCACATATTAATTATTCTAGGTGTTTGCCTTTTTACGTTGTCTTCAAGTTCAGTGCTGTTGAATTTGGTAGTACTTAAATTAGGTAATCATGGAGTACTGTATAAAAATGTTAATTCAGTTTCACTTTGTGTGTAAAATTTAAAGCAATGTGATTTCAGATTTTTAATGCATTAAGAGTTGTATAATCTCAAAGCCAGCATGCCACGGAAGTTGATGAAAACTACCACATGGCTGTGTACTTCTTCAAGATTAAGTTATGTGAGATTTAAATGGTGACTCATCTTTGGGAGACTTACCATGTAGTTTGAAAGCCTTTGCTGTAAGGAATTTCTGAAAATTGGAAATAGCTGGAGGAGGTATTTGGAGGAGACTGATAATTCTTTATTAACCCTGAAAGCATATGGTTCCTAGAGCTGGTATCAATACCAAAGTTAAATCTGCTTTAGTTGTTTAGGATGTTTGGCTTAGAAAGGTTAGAATAATGCTTGCTTAGAAAAATTTCTTACCTTTATATCATATAATATATCCTTTTTCCCAGACTGCCTCCCCTGACTTTTAATAGCATGATGATCATACAAACAAATGGAATGTAATTCATACAAATAAATGCAAGGTAATTCTGGTCTGGGATCACCTAAGGAGATCTGGGGGGAAAGATTCGTAAGGAATTAAGAAATGACTGCTCTTTAATAATAAGATCTCAGACTGTGTGTGTGTGTGTGTGTGTGTGTATGTGTATGTGTAGGATGACATTAAATTGTCTATAGAAAAAAAAAAGCAGTGGGATGATTTTGAAAATACTGCTAAAAAATTAGCAGTAAAGAACTATAAGAAATACTAGGAGGTCCTTTATTCTTTCTGTTAAGCAAAATAGGCGGTTTTTGAAACAGTAACAATTGTCTTTAAAAAAAAAATTTTGACTGTTCAGTAGAGATCTACCTTTTAAAAGTATAATTATATATTAGGCTTCTCAACTTAATCTGCATCTTACGTAAGGTAGAAAATGCTAGGTTACTGAACCAAGGTGGAATGCTTGTTAGAATCTAGTGTTTAAGTCGTCTGTATGTACAGGATCTGTCTCTCCATTTTAGAAACAATTCATTTTGAATTGGAGGTTGGAGTATTAAGAACATACATAATATGACTAGAATTGATATCAGCTTATATTGTATTGTTGGTAGATTCTGTATGAAGGTTAGGATTCTCTGGGCTTCATATTTCTTAGGGCTGCTTAGAACATGCCTTAAGCTTACTAGAGAATTGATACAAAATGTCTATGTGCTTGCAGGTAACATTAGATTATTATAAGAGTAATCAGGAAGGCTTCCAGAGGAAAAGTCTAGAACCAATCTCTGAAAATTAAGATTTAGGTTGACAGAAAAGAAGACATTCCAAGAAGGCAGACTCAAGAGAAAAATCACTGCAGGCAGATACAAGTTTGGCTAAATTGGTTAGAAAAAATGATCAGCCTACCTGGGTGGAGAATCTCACATGGAAGTGAAGGGAGATTGGTTTTGATAATAGTTGTCCTTGTATCTGGCTTGATGTGAAAGCTTTCAGCCTAGGGACTACAAAATGAATATGAAAGATTAATTTGACTTTTTTGTCAAATTAATAGTCTTTTTTTGTTTTTTTCTATCCTGTCAATTTAACTATTTACTGGTTTTTTTTCCCTGACAAAGATTGCAAGTGTTTAAAGAGTTAAAAATCATCATTCCCAGAGAAATTTAAGTATATCTTAATGTTTTCAGTATTTCCTTGAGATTTCCTTGGGACCATGGACTGACTTGCATTTTGGAATTTCTGTTTGTGGTTCATATGTCAACATATTTGTCAGTGTGCTAGGGTGCCTTTCTATAACTGTTGATTTTATTCAAGGTACTGACCATTGAATTCTTAGTATATAAAAGAAATAGGAACATTGGAAACAATACGATATCCTGATTCTTATAGTATACTTCACTCCTTTCCGCTCCCCTTTCGTTTCATCTCAGGTCAACAGGACATACTGCTGTGGCACCTACCGAGCAGGTCCTATGCGGCAGATAAGTCTCGTTGGAGCAGTAGATGAAGAAGTTGGTGATTATTTCCCAGAGTTCCTTGATATGTTAGAAGAATCACCATTTCTGAAAGTGAGTGTTTTTCAGATTATTAAAGTTCTGATCACTATTTAAATGGATACTTTGCATTAAAAAATCTTAAGCTAATCATAGGGGCTTCCCAGGTGGCACAGTGGTAAGGAATCTGCCTACAATGCAGGAGGCACAAGAAGTGCAGGTTCGATCCCAGGTTCAGGAAGATCCCTCGGAGGAGGAAACGGCAACCTGCTTCAGTATTTTAGCCAGGAAAATTCTGTGAACAGAGGACAGACTGGCAGGTTACAGTCACTGGAGCCACAAAGAGTCAGACACGACAGAGTGACTGAGCACATGCATACACAAGCTGCTGCTGCTAAGTCACTTCAGTCGTGTCCGACTCTGTGTGACCCCATAGACGGCAGCCCACCAGGCTCCCCCATCCCTGGGATTCTCCAGGCAAGAATACTGCAGTGGGTTGCCATTTCCGATAAAAATTGTTTTGTCCCATATTTTGAAGAGAAATGTTCAGAAAATTATTTAAGTAAAATACTTCACTTACTCTTTTTTACATATAAATTACTATCTACTACAACATTTTTTTTCTTACACATGCACAAAATAAGCTTTCTAAAGCTTTCTTTTGGGTGTGAGGAGTTAAACTTATAAGTAGTCTAAAAAGTTTCCTTTAACGTGACTTATTCTTCTGACTTCCAGATGACTTTGCCCTGGGGTACACTTTCCAGCCTCCGACTCCAGTGTAGGTCCCAGAGTGATGATGGGCCCATCATGTGGGTCAGGCCAGGAGAGCAGATGATCCCTACAGCAGACATGCCAAAGTCACCCTTCAAAAGACGACGGTAAACACTGGCTTTTCTCAGATAAGCAAAAGCCCTTTTTGAATTGGTTGCTTATAGAAATGATGGAGAGTTGAGCAGCTTGAAAACCATTTTTTCTAATTTATTTAAAGAGCTGTCTTAAGTAAATCTCTTAAGTTGTCAGTTCCTTAGTCCAGTTCACTCATTACACAGATACCAGAGTGAGGCATCCTTTTAAAAATAAAAAAAAATCCTTCAATTCTTAAAACCTGGGTCCTAACTGCCTGTGAGATAAATGTCCAAACTCCTTTGTATGGTTGATAAGGTTCTGTTATCCTCTGGCCTTGACAGTATCTCTTTAGGTGTATCTATCTGCTTTTAGTCTGGGCCGGTCACACTGAATTCAGTTTCTAAACCATGGTCTTTCACATCTGTTTGTTTTTGCCCTGCTCTTTTGGAGTAGCATCCCTTCATCATCTTCCTGTCTACCTGATATACTCTTAATGAATTTTCAAAACTCAACTTGGATGTCACTTCCTTTGTGAAGCTTTTCTTTGTTCCCTTAAACAATTGGGCATTCCCTTTTCTGTGCTTACACATCATTCTGTTCGTTAATGATCTGTTGACAAAGTTTTTGGTTTTTACTATAAATGTTAACCTTTTTGAGGACAGTCTAATTCTTCATAGCACATAGCAAGTGATCATTTTTGCTGAGTGTAAAACCAGTGATGTATAGTAATTCATATTGGCCTAACATTTTTTGTTTGAAGCAAAATTTGTTTAAAACAAACGTAGATTAACTTACTTTAGGACTATGAGAACAAATCTCATTTAATGAGACTGAACATGGCATATATTTGCTAAATTATGGAAACAGGAACTCAAAATTAAGGTCCCCAAAATGAGTTTTAACAGATTAGCTTTAGACCTTACCTTAAAACTCAAAGGAAAGTAATACTAGAGCTAAGTATGGCTAACAGTACTTGGCGATAATTATGAAAATAGTTTATAAAAACTATAAATGTGAGGTAGTAGCACTATAGAACATGGCAATAAACCAAAACTTCTGCACATTGCTAAACCACAGCAGTTTTTATACCTCATAATGATGAATTTTGATATTCTAAATTCTTAAGTATTGTATATATTTTTTATTCTATAATCTTTCCCCAAAGGAAATGATTGTTTGGTTTCCTGATTGGTATAAACTTAAAAAACAAACATCTGAAAAAAAGTAAAAACAGAAAAAAAGTAAAAAGGCAAAAAATATCTATAATCCCACTCATTTAGGCATGGTAGCCTTTAAATTTTGGTCTGTATTCACTCATAAATTTTCTTTGTACACAGATGAATTCCTTCTTTACATGATGATCACTTTAAAATACTTACTAAGTCTTACTAAGATGCAGCCATACCACCATTTCTAAATAACTGTGTAGTTTTGACTGTGTGGTGGTTGTATCAAGATTTATTTTACCAATTCTTTATTAATGTAAATTGTTTCTATTTTTTTTACTATATTGACAAATGGTATTTTAATAAACATGACAGTGGTGTGCTGGAGCCAGTTTATACCAGCTCATAGGGCCATTGTTAGCCTCACAATTCCGCATTGAGTGAGATCACATGAATAGCTTGAAATTGGCCATGTTGGGAGTATTCATACCACAGAAATCAGCAAATCAGCTAGTAGGTTGGTACAAAAGTAATTGCAGTTTCGGACTGTGAGTTTTAAATCATTTTAACTAGGCTCAGACACACTTTATTAGTCAAAATATAAACCATTACAGTCAGCAACAGCTGTAAAACCACCTACAATGTACAACAACCAACGAGAGATATGTTTGTTTATTTCTGTAGCATAAAAATCCATGCTTTGGGATCAGCAAACACTTGGAAAGCATTTTCTGCCTCATGCTGGTTGTGGAAGCATTTTCCCTGCAAAAAGTTGTCAGGATGCTTGAAGAAGTGATAGTTGGTTGGCAAGAGGTCAGGTAAATATGGCAGATGAGGCAAAACTTTGATAGCCTAATTCATTCAATCTTTGAAGTGTGGTTGTGAGATGGGCCATCAGGCGTTGTTGTAGAGAAGAATTGGGCCCTTTCTGTTGACCAGTGCCAGCTGCTTGCATTGCAGTTTTCCGTGCATCTCCTCGATTTGCTGAGCATACTTTTCAGAAGTAATGATTTCGCTAGGATTCAAAAAGCCGTAGTGGATCAGACCGACAGCAGACCACCAAAGAGTGACCATCACCTTTTTTTTGGTGCAGGTTTGGCTTTGGGAAATGAATGGAGCTTCTTCTCAGTCCAACAGTGAGCTGGTTGTCACCAGTTGTGTAAAATCCGCTTTTCATCATACATCACAGTCCAATCAAGAAATGGTACATTGTTGTGTAGAATAAGAGAAAATGACACTTCAAAAAGGACACTGTTTTTGATTTGCAGTTAACTCACGAGGCATCCACTTGGTGGGCTTTTTCATCTTTCCAACTTGCTTCAAATGCCAAACAACCATAGAATGGTTGAGGTTGAGTTCTTTGGCAACTTCTTGTGCGAGGATCAGCTCTGATGATTCTTTCAGTTGGTTGCTGTCACCTTCAAATGGCCGGCCAGAGTGCTCATCTTCAAGGCTCATCTTTGCAAAAACCCCTTGAACCACCACTGCACTGGATGTTCGTTTGTAGTTCCTGGGCCACATTTGTTGTTGATGTTGCGAGTTGTCTCTGCTGCTTTACGACTCATTTTGAACTCAAATAAGAAAATTGGTCAAATGTGCTTTTTGTCTAAAATCATTTCTATAGCCTAAAATAAATATAAAGAAAATAGTAAGCAATAAGTCATTCAGTTCAGTTCAGTCGCTCAGTCGTGTCCGACTCTTTGTGACCCCATGAATCGCAGCACGCCAGGCCTCCCTGTCCATCACCATCTCCCGGAGTTCACTCAGACTCACGTCCATCGAGTCCATGATGCCATCCAGCCATCTCATCCCGGTCGTCCCCTTCTCCTCCTGCCCCCAATCCCTCCCAGCATCAGAGTCTTTTCCAGTGAGTCAACTCTTCGCATGAGGTGGCCAAAGTACTGGGAGTTTCAGCTTTAGCATCATTCCTTCTAAAGAAATACCAGGGCTGATCTCCTTCAGAATGGACTGGTTGGATCTCCTTGCAGTCCGAGGGACTCTAATTAGCAAAACACAAAGCAAGAAATGCACATTAAAATCATGTATAACATAATCACATTTATTTAAGAATGTATTCCAATATTAAATGGCAAATTTCAACAGTGAAAACTGCAATTACTTTTGCACCAACCTAATGCAAATCAGCCATCTCCCCCACTAAAGCCAATTACTAAACATCATTGTGGCTGGCTAGTGGGTTGACTGGTTGGTTGGTTGATAGGTAGGTAGGTAGGTAGATATTTTTTGTGTATATGCATGTTTATTTTCTTAGTAGAAATTGCTAAAGGCTCAAAGTATACACACATTTCTAAATGATTTCCAGAAATGTACCAATTTATATTTCCACCTACATAGCAAGATAGTACCCTTTCCCTTGAACCCTCCACTAACATTCTCTTTTTTCATCTGATTGGACAAAAATGTTATTTTAATTTGCCTTTTTTGAGGGGTTTGAATTTCTTCTTCTGTGATTCCCTTTTAATTTTCTTTACTTATATTTCCATTGAAATGTTGTTTCTTTTCTCTTTAGTCACAGAAAGTTTTATTCATATGTTGTCAGATACATCTTTTCCTCTGAGATTTCTTTCTTAGTGGCAAATTTAGAAAGGCCTTCTCTCATTTAGTGTTACAAAATACTCACATTTTCTCCTAGTTACATATGTGATTTCAGTAATATGTATTTAACCTGGTGTTGATTTCAGTATAGAGGGAGAGATTCTGTTTAACATTCTTTTCAAGTAATTAGACAGTTGTACCCACATTGTTTATTTTAAAATTTATTATTTCTCCACTAATCTGAGGTACTATCAAATTTAATTTCTATTGGGATTAAATATTCTTAAGAGAGGCATCAAAAGCAGTTTGAATTAGAGTGAATAAATCAGAACTTAAACAGTAATGTCATCTTTATGTGTTATTGAGAATGTCCTGTTGCTGAAAATGATGAAATGAATGCAGAAGCTGTTTAGTTATCAAGGGCACTGCAAATGAAGATCTTTAAATTTATGAACTGTAGAGTTAAAGAAATATATGCACAGGGTTTTAAAACATCAAACAGTATGGGGGGCTTATAATTAAAACAAAATCCTGGCTACCTTTTCCTCCAGATGCAAACACCTTTTTGTTTTTTTCACCAGAGGCAAAAATGTTTTCTGTTTTTAATGCCTTTTTTTGTTTTAAGGCTTTGACAGGAAATTTGTCAATTTCATGGTATACTGGGTAGGGATTCCTTCCTTTTGGGATTTTCCAGATAGTTAAATGACTCTTACTCTAGCCTTTCCCTGCTCCTTGTACTTTTTGTCAGCTGTGCTTATACATTGGTGAGGTTAATTCATATTCTGTTTTAAAACTGTAATTAGGCTCTATATTCTTTGTCAAGAGGAGTATTCTAAAATTTGAAAGTCAGTAAGTGGCATTTAAAATAATATGGGTAGTAAGTTTACTGGAGGCTAAAATTCATATTCTAAGGTTCGAGTGGTTTGTTGTCACTCAAAGGAATAATAAACAAAGGATCTTTCTTTTCTGTATTTCACCTAGATACTGAAAATCATGCCACATTTTAGTTTGGTTCATATTTGGATCCTGCTGGTTATTTTTGAATTGTTTGGTTTTTCTTGTTTCTGATGGCCTTTTTTGAGGGGATACTATATACTTTTGACCATATTTCTGATATCTTCTATTCTTTCTATTGTTTAAGATTGGGCTTCCCTGGTAGCTCAGAAGGTAAAGAATCTGCTTGCAAAGCAGGAGACCTGTAATCCCTGAATTGGGAAGATCCCCTGGAGAAGGGAATGGCAGCCCACTCCAGTATTCTTGCCTGGAGAATTTCATGAACAGTGGAGCCTGGTGGGGGTTCAGTCCAAAGGGGTCACAAAGACTTTTTTCTAAAATCACACTGACTTTCTGCATGGCTTTGGCTGCTGCTGCTTTTTGGCTTTTTTAAAATATAGCTTCTTTGAGGGAGAATGTTGTTAGTTACATTGCATTCTTTGCTTTTATCATACCCTCAAGAATCAAGAATTTCAACCTTACTGTCTGTCTGGTCTAACACATCACTTTTTACCTGGAAATCTTTTGGAGTTCTGTGTTTTTTTTTTACCTCAGTCTGAAAAGCTTATTTCACAGTTATCTACCTAGTAGTTCCCATTTAATGCTTTTCTACCTAAACTTATGGTTGTCTTCTTTCTGGGTTTATTTCTTTTTCTGCTTGATCACATACTCATTATAGGGGGGCTTATAATTAAAACAAAATCCTGGCTACCTTTTCCTCCAGATGCAAACACCTTTTTGTTTTTTTCACCAGAGGCAAAAATGTTTTCTGTTTTTAATGCCTTTTTTTGTTTTAAGGCTTTGACAGGAAATTTGTCAATTTCATGGTATACTGGGTAGGGATTCCTTCCTTTTGGGATTTTCCAGATAGTTAAATGACTCTTACTCTAGCCTTTCCCTGCTCCTTGTACTTTTTGTCAGCTGTGCTTATACATTGGTGAGGTTAATTCATATTCTGTTTTAAAACTGTAATTAGGCTCTATATTCTTTGTCAAGAGGAGTATTCTAAAATTTGAAAGTCAGTAAGTGGCATTTAAAATAATATGGGTAGTAAGTTTACTGGAGGCTAAAATTCATATTCTAAGGTTCGAGTGGTTTGTTGTCACTCAAAGGAATAATAAACAAAGGATCTTTCTTTTCTGTATTTCACCTAGATACTGAAAATCATGCCACATTTTAGTTTGGTTCATATTTGGATCCTGCTGGTTATTTTTGAATTGTTTGGTTTTTCTTGTTTCTGATGGCCTTTTTTGAGGGGATACTATATACTTTTGACCATATTTCTGATATCTTCTATTCTTTCTATTGTTTAAGATTGGGCTTCCCTGGTAGCTCAGAAGGTAAAGAATCTGCTTGCAAAGCAGGAGACCTGTAATCCCTGAATTGGGAAGATCCCCTGGAGAAGGGAATGGCAGCCCACTCCAGTATTCTTGCCTGGAGAATTTCATGAACAGTGGAGCCTGGTGGGGGTTCAGTCCAAAGGGGTCACAAAGACTTTTTTCTAAAATCACACTGACTTTCTGCATGGCTTTGGCTGCTGCTGCTTTTTGGCTTTTTTAAAATATAGCTTCTTTGAGGGAGAATGTTGTTAGTTACATTGCATTCTTTGCTTTTATCATACCCTCAAGAATCAAGAATTTCAACCTTACTGTCTGTCTGGTCTAACACATCACTTTTTACCTGGAAATCTTTTGGAGTTCTGTGTTTTTTTTTTACCTCAGTCTGAAAAGCTTATTTCACAGTTATCTACCTAGTAGTTCCCATTTAATGCTTTTCTACCTAAACTTATGGTTGTCTTCTTTCTGGGTTTATTTCTTTTTCTGCTTGATCACATACTCATTATATTCTAAGAAAAGGAAGGTATTGAGTGATCATAATGTCTGAAAATTTCTTTTTCTGTTGTTAAATATGATGTGTAGTTTAGCTGGAGTCTAAAAGATGTATTTTCCTTACGATTTTTTAACATTGCCCCAATGTCTTCTGGTATCTAATGTTGTTTATGAGAAGTCTTAATGCCAGTGTCATTATTGTTCTTTTGTAAGTAACCTATTTTCTTTTCCTCTCCTGGGAGCTTAGTTTCACAATGACACATCTTTGCTTGGGTTTTTAATTCCTATTCTTACATTTTAATCCTTTTTGTTGTTTGGTGGGTTCCTTAAACTTAAAAATTCGTGTCTTTTTTGATTTCTGGAAATTTTTCTTGCTTAGTTGCTTCAGTAATCTCTTCATTTCTCTATTCTTTCTTTCTGTTGTTGCTTGTAACCAAAACCATTGGTTTTGGAAATTGCTGTTGGTTGAATAATAGATCTCCCAATTTGATTATCTTCATATTTATTATCTTTCTGCTTTCGATTTGGGGACATTTACTTGACATTTGTCTTCTGAAAAAGTTCTTAAATTTCAATGTTTATTTTGGTGTTTTTCAGGCTGCCCTAGACTGTCTTCACATATCTGGTGATTCTTGGTTGACTTGTTTCTATTTAGAAATAAAGCATTGGAATTACTGGGCATTCTTTTTGTATTTCAGTAAGGCTTGTCAATAGGTAGCTTTCACTTTAGAGTTAACAGGCATAGAAGTGGACCTTAAAGGATATGTCCAAATGCCAGAGGATTACGTGAGTTTATATAGTAAGTTCAGTGTGTTTAGAGAAGAACATGCAGGATTTTTTGGCTGAAAGTTTATCAGAATGGTTTTGGTTACAGGCAACAAAAATGATTCAAACTGGTTCATAGAATAAAATGTCTTATATTTGAGGAAGTTGAGAGAGGTTGATCTAGGCAGCTTACAGTTCAGTGTTGTCATCAGGGAACAAGGTCTTTTCCTTTTCTCCCCTCTGCCATTCTCTCTGCCTAGGCTTTGTATTTACAGTGGCTTCCGTTATGGTTGTTGCTGAATGGTGATGGCAGTTCTAGGTATACATCTGGATCTGATTATATCTAAAAAAAGAAGAGAGTGTTTTCCTTTACTACTTTCTTAGGAACCAGGGAGCTTACCAAAAGTCTTAGCAGATTTCTTCTCATATTGCTAGCCAGAATCGGTTTGTGCTTATTCCTATATCATTCACTGGCAAGGGGAATGAGCTTAACATAGTTTGCCAGAACTCATCAGGATCCATCTCTGAAACTTGTGAATGAGAGTAGGGACAGAGAGACCTAATAAAAAGTAGAGTTCTTTCAAAGAAATTAAGGTGAGAGATAAATGCTGGTGGGTCACCTACATTGCCCTCTGTATGAGTTTAAATACCTGACCAAATTTCTGCCACTGGATTGACAGGTGACAGGTTTATTTGCAGAATTTAACTTTATTTGCTCTTTTTTCAACTGTACTTCCTTTCTGTCCATTATCCTTATTTTACTAACCTTTTTAGCTGCCATTGCCTTCTTGTTTAGTCTAGGCCTGTGGCTTTCTCAGCTCAGTTTCATTAGTCGAAAAACACTTTTAATCATTTTTCGTCTTCCAGAAATGTGTTGATGGTGTTCATTTACTGATTCATTTTCTTTGTTGCTTCGCATTTATTCCTTTACTGTCACCCTTAGATTATTATATTTAGAAGGTTTTGAGCACACAAAAAAACTTCCATGTATTCAATAGCAACAGTTACCAATTCATAGCCAGTTCTGTTTCATCTATAATCCCTTCCATTCCTCCACTTATATTCCCCACCTTTACTACATTAGCTTGAAGTCTTTTACTTCCATTTTCATGTGGAAGGAGATGTAGATGCTCAGGTTGCCATCTTCAGTTAAGTCTAGTAGAATGCTTTGAGACTTAAAATTGACTCCAGGTATAAGAAACATACAGCCTTGAATTCTGAATCAAATTTTCTGTTACGAGGCAACTGATCTTTTGGTAATTTCTTATTTCATATTGGAGTATAGCCAATTAAAAATGTTGTGATTGTTTCAGGTGAACAGCAAAGTGACTTAGCTATATATACACATGTATCCATTCTCCCCTAAACTCCTCTTTCATCCAGCTTGCCCCATAACATTGAGAGAGTTCCCTGTGCTATATATCGTAGGTCCTCACTGATTATCCGTTTTAAATAGAGCAGTATATACATGCTAAAGAGCTATATATATTTGTCTATTTATTTATAGTGTTTGTATATTCAAACACTGCATTTGTGCCATATCAGGATAACAGCTGTCATATTATCATGATACCATGACTGAGAAAAGGAGGTCACCCCATTCAGCATTACATTATGGCATGTCAGATGTTGATGACTGAAATCGCTGAACCTTCTCAGCCCTCATTTAAGATTTGGTATTTTAGTAGACTTTTTTCTCTTACTGCTGTTAATTTTTTATGTTGCTGCTTTCTTCTTCCTCGTTATTTTGAAACCAAATTGACTACAGATCAATGAATGAAATTAAAAATCTCCAGTACCTACCTCGGACCAGTGAACCCCGGGAAGTCCTCTTTGAAGATCGGACAAGAGCTCATGCTGATCATGTAGGTCAGGGGTTTGACTGGCAGAGTACGGCTGCTGTTGGGGTTTTGAAAGCTGTACAGTTTGGTGAATGGTAAGTTAATGGAACTCAATTCCAAGATTGAGTTCACATTTTCTTAAGGCAGCATTAACCAATCTGAAAAGTTGGGAACAGTTTTGATTGTGGTAAAATACACATAACAAAATTAAAATAAAAATCTTAACAATTTTTAAGTGTAGTAATGTTAAGTATATTCACGTTATTGTAAAACAAATCTCTAGAACTTTCTCATCTTGCAGAACTGTAACTCTATACCTTTTATTCAATAACTCCCCTTTCTCCTCTCCTCCAGTTCCTGGCGAACATCACTCTATGAATTGGACCACTTTAAATAGGTCATATAAATGGAACCAAACAGTTGTTGTCTTTTTGTGATTGACTTATTTCAGTTAGCATTGTATCCTCAAGGTTCATCCATATGGTACCGTGTGTCATAATTTCCTTCCTTTTAAAGGCTGAACAGTACTTCATTATATGTATATGCTATGTTTTGTTTGTCCATTTGTCTGTCAGTGGACACTTGAGTCACATCCACCTTTTGGCTGTTACGAACAAACATCTTTTCATGCCCGTGCTCTCATTCTTTTGGGTATATACCCGAAGTGAAATTGCTAGATCATATAGTAATTCTGTTTTTTATTTTGGGAGCAACTGCTATACTAGCTTTCTTACAGGTTGCACCCTTTTACACTCAGTTAGGGCCTGGTTTTAACAAGGCTAAGAACATATCTAAAAGCTGTATTTTACTTTGTTTTTCATATTTATGCCTTTAGGGTCTTCAATATTATTGTAGAGTTTGATTTGATCTTTAGAATTAGAGTTCAGTCACAAGTTGACAGTAATATTTTAAAAGATTATTTTTTTTCCTACTCTATACTTTGAAAACTGGAATGTGTGGTATTTGTGTCTGAGATGTATTCTGTCCATTTCTTTCTGTCAAGATGATGACGTCCGGTGGCATGGAGATGGTGAGGCAAAGTGGTTAGATGATTTAGTCATTAATGTTTAAGTTTTATAAACTAATTTTAATTTTTTAAAAATTAAAACAACTAATTTTTAAAAAATCACTTTATTGATGTTTTATTTTTTTAAGTTGATGACAGAAACAAATGTATACTTTGTCCTTAGGTGTTATGCATCTATTTCTTTGCTAGTGTAGCAGTTCCAGGAACAAGAAGATTGAAATTGTCATCATTTTCCATTATGAAATGCTTGTTTCTGAAACTTAATTTTGTCAATCTTAGGAGTGACCAACCTCGCATAACCAAAGATGTGATTTGTTTTCATGCTGAGGATTTTACCGATGTTGTACAGAGACTTCAGTTAGACCTTCATGAACCTCCAGTTTCCCAGGTAAGAACTTTTGCTTCTTCTTTGCTCTTTGAGTGAGATCTTGGAAATTAAGTATCTGTATTTATTTAATTTTGCGTTTTGTCTTTTAGTTGGATACATGGTATAGTGAATTTAATTTCATTTTAAAAGCTGTTTGTGGAGGATGTTGAAAATCATTAAAATGGAGCTTCCCAAGCAGAATGTTTAGGGTTTCCCTTCAGTCGTTGGGATGCCAGGTGGGCCTGAGGTGGTTAGTTTGGGCCATGAGCAGTCTCAGCTGTTAACCAAATTGCACTTTGTGCCCTCACCTACAAAAGGCTGGAAGACAGTGAAAGAAACAGATAATGTTGCCCTGGCATGGGGCAAAGAATATTGATATTTAGTTGCATTTTGAATTATTTAATGGTTATGTAGGCCAGTCCTAATTTTAACCTGTACTTTATTACTAGAAAAGTAATAACATAGGAGGAAAAATGTATCTCAGGAATTGTAGGAAATTGTATATTGTATAGTATTGTTTGGCTTTAATTTGAACCTACTGTTTTTCTGTGCTGATTATTTTATTTGACTTAATCTTTGCACATTTTACTTTAAAATCTCATGAAACTTTTTTCCTTTTTTCAGTGTGTACAGTGGGTAGATGAAGCAAAACTAAACCAAATGAGGCGGGAAGGCATTCGTTATGCTCGAATTCAACTGTGTGACAATGATATCTACTTCATCCCTAGAAATGTCATTCATCAGTTCAAAACAGTGTCAGCAGTGTGCAGCTTAGCCTGGCATATAAGGCTTAAACAGTACCACCCTGTTGTGGATGCCTCTCAAAACACAGAAGGCAGTTCTAATGTGGACTGTGATTTAACTGGAAAGCAAGAATTAGAAGTTGACTCCCAGTGTGTGAGGATAAAAACTGAATCTGAGGAAACATGCACAGAGACGCAGCTTTTGACAACTGCTTCATCGTCCTTCCCACCTTCATCTGAACTTAATCTACAGCAAGATCAGATGACTCAGTCTATTCCAGTTTTAAAGGTGGAAAGTAGACTGGACTCTGACCAGCAACACAGTCTACAGGAACACTCAAGCACTCCTGTGTGATATGTACATATTCAAACACATTTTTTAACTTTTTTAAATTTTGATGTGAAGTTATAGTTTTATAACTGGCTTAAGTTAAGTTTTATTGGAGAAATCTTGCCTATAATTCTATAAAGAGAAATGACATTCCACAAATGTCAAGCATATCTTTTTTACACAGATTATGCAAAGTTAAGAGTTGTATCTTATCCCGTTAGTACAGTATGTAATAGTGGGTCTGCTGCTACTTTCTGTTTTAAGGTGTGAGGTAACAATTCAATCTCTTCTTCAAATCAAAATGAGAATTCTCTGGAATAACAGATTCTTGTTTGGTAAATTAATTCACTTCCTTTAATTTTATCTTGACTTGTCGCTTGCCATTTTTGCTGTTTTTATGATAGAAGATCAGATTTATGATTTAGTACTTGTGCTTTTATGGCACAGATCCAATTTCTACAGTAAAAATGGCATAGGTTGCAGGAAAGAGGTCCTGCATCTTGTACATGGGCAAGTCATTTATTTAGTTTCAACCATAAAGAGCAGGTAGTTTTTAAGGAATTCAGTGGCTCTCTGATTTAACAAGAGAAAGCACAGCACTTTCTGATCCAAACTTTTTTTTTTTTTGTATCTGTTATTTAAAGCCCAGTGGATATTTCAATTAAAAATATCTAAAGATGAATAGTCCTTGGTCATTCATTCTCCATGGTTCATTAATCTCTTCTAGAATACTTGGTAACTATGGAAGATATTTTGGGTAAAAGAGATAATGTTGACATGATACTCTATATTGTTCTGCTTCCTAGCATCCTCACATTTTGTGTGGACACTTTTGCTTCCTAAACTGATCATGAGTATCAAACTTATAGAATGATATCTTTCAGATGAGGCTGCCATATTTTGTGCATGAAACTTAGGAAAAACTATTTTTGTCACTTAGCATCAACCTCTTCATGATAAAGATCTGTTGATTTTAGTTCACAGTTTCAACTGGTGAATACCTGGGTTTATTTATTATTGCTCTGTGTTGCTACTGTCTAATAAAGAATATGGCACTAGACTTCATCCTAGAGTTTCAGGTAGCCTAATCCTTATTAGTGCCTGAGTATTTAACAATTTTTTTTCCAAACAGGCACAGTTCATATAGCTAGTATAGTCTTAACTTTCTGTTATTTTAGAATGTTAATGTGATACACATTTCACTTTCTCTTAGTTAATAATATGATAGGTCTTTTGCTTATTAAAGGAAGAGTACTCCCCACACCTAAGATCAGATTCTTGTATCTACCTGGTTATAGTGCAATTTGGAGATTTTTTTTTTTTCCTGGAGAGTGAGATTTGGAATATTTGCATTAACATAGGCAAAAAAAGATGCTGCTTTATTATGTCTGTCACCATGAAAACATAGCTGCATCTTCTGAAATACAAATATGAATTTTCTCTAAAATAATTCTGAAATAGGTTAAATCTTATATAAATATTACTTTGTGCAATATTGTTGTGTAGTTAAACGCATATTAGCAAAGTATAGAGGTCACTGTGTAAACCGATAGAAAAGTAACCATCAGCAAATACTGCAGTGATTAGTTAGAATCTGTATTATTCCTTATATATATGTATATGTATGTATTCTCTGTTACAAAGGATGAAGACAAATAGAGAAACATTTCAGTGTAAACCATTTATGAATTTGGAAGTGATGTTGGTTTTAGTTATCTTTGTAAATAAGGTAATTAGAATGGTATGAAGAGTAATGTGATTATTGCAGGGGTATTTCAAAATCCTGGGTATAAATTTTAGGGTAAATTCTAGTTTATCAAGACTGGTTTTTAAGGGACCTGCCTTTGAGGGTGTTTTTGTTATTTTAGGGGGAGGGGGTGAATCACTGAGTATGTGGGTTTGGGTTATTTCTTGTTTTTGTTTTTCTGTCCAGAAGAATTTCATAGAGCTTTACCAGGCCGTGCAAAGTAAAATTCTTCTCAGGCAACATTTGCTTTTCAAAATAATCATGAAGAACAAGGTTGTTAAAACGAAAACTTTTAATTTTTTTCTTGTCTTCCAAGATCCGATTTCCCCATCTCCCACTTGCCATCCAGCAGATGCCATCTGTCATCTAAGCTGGTCATTGCTAATAAACAAGGAGACTGTCTCCTGACAGCCAGCACTGTGTATAATCACTCAGGAACCAGCGGATCTGCAAAGACCTACAATCAAAACAAATCCCCATTTTCTTTTTATAAAACATTCTACCCTCAACTCCAATATAACATAATAAAGATGTTTAAAATCATGTACTAATAAATTCATTGTATGTTAGAACTGCAATAGAACCGAGAGAGAAACATTTAGCTAGTAATGTATCTGGAAACTGAATGTCCTATGTGAGTATTAGATTTTAATAGCATGCTTTAAAGACTGATGAATATAAAAGCGCAAGTTTTGAGTTTGTTACTGCTTTTAAAGCTGTATCCTAGTTTAGCGATACAAATGATAGCAACTTTTCTAAAATCATTAAATTATTTGGTTTGGTGGAGTGAGGCATGGAACAATCTGGCGTCTTCTGATTTGTAAAGTAGTGATGGCAGTGAAGTTGTAGCTGAAGTTTAAGCTGATCTTCCTTTTTGGTATATTATCCGTTGTGCCAACTCTTTTGAGATTACTTGCAAAATGTGGCTATAAGTTTTAGTATTTTGTGGAGCAGAGGGATATTTTTTAAATGTTCTTATGAAAAAGGATCCAGTAAATAAGTATTCCTAACTTAGTAATTAGAATGATTTTATGGTATTCACTAATCAGGAGAAAAGTCTTCCCCTTGCCTCAGAAGTCATACTGTAATTACCAGGATGTACTTGGAGTAGAATTATGATTCAAAGAAGTAGCCCAAATTCATAAAGCAATAATAATAAAAACTACAGATCTGCTTTCCCCTCCAAAGTTTTAACTCTTTACAAATGAATTCCTCGGCTTAATTGTACTTTTAATTTGCTAATTTAATACTTAGGATTTGTTTCACTGGTACTTTATTATTAATACTTCAAATTAAAGACATTTGGAAGGTCCCCTTTCCCCTTAGAGACAGCTGGAATAATGACATTTTTTTTTTTTGTATCTGTTATTTAAAGCCCAGTGGATATTTCAATTAAAAATATCTAAAGATGAATAGTCCTTGGTCATTCATTCTCCATGGTTCATTAATCTCTTCTAGAATACTTGGTAACTATGGAAGATATTTTGGGTAAAAGAGATAATGTTGACATGATACTCTATATTGTTCTGCTTCCTAGCATCCTCACATTTTGTGTGGACACTTTTGCTTCCTAAACTGATCATGAGTATCAAACTTATAGAATGATATCTTTCAGATGAGGCTGCCATATTTTGTGCATGAAACTTAGGAAAAACTATTTTTGTCACTTAGCATCAACCTCTTCATGATAAAGATCTGTTGATTTTAGTTCACAGTTTCAACTGGTGAATACCTGGGTTTATTTATTATTGCTCTGTGTTGCTACTGTCTAATAAAGAATATGGCACTAGACTTCATCCTAGAGTTTCAGGTAGCCTAATCCTTATTAGTGCCTGAGTATTTAACAATTTTTTTTCCAAACAGGCACAGTTCATATAGCTAGTATAGTCTTAACTTTCTGTTATTTTAGAATGTTAATGTGATACACATTTCACTTTCTCTTAGTTAATAATATGATAGGTCTTTTGCTTATTAAAGGAAGAGTACTCCCCACACCTAAGATCAGATTCTTGTATCTACCTGGTTATAGTGCAATTTGGAGATTTTTTTTTTTTCCTGGAGAGTGAGATTTGGAATATTTGCATTAACATAGGCAAAAAAAGATGCTGCTTTATTATGTCTGTCACCATGAAAACATAGCTGCATCTTCTGAAATACAAATATGAATTTTCTCTAAAATAATTCTGAAATAGGTTAAATCTTATATAAATATTACTTTGTGCAATATTGTTGTGTAGTTAAACGCATATTAGCAAAGTATAGAGGTCACTGTGTAAACCGATAGAAAAGTAACCATCAGCAAATACTGCAGTGATTAGTTAGAATCTGTATTATTCCTTATATATATGTATATGTATGTATTCTCTGTTACAAAGGATGAAGACAAATAGAGAAACATTTCAGTGTAAACCATTTATGAATTTGGAAGTGATGTTGGTTTTAGTTATCTTTGTAAATAAGGTAATTAGAATGGTATGAAGAGTAATGTGATTATTGCAGGGGTATTTCAAAATCCTGGGTATAAATTTTAGGGTAAATTCTAGTTTATCAAGACTGGTTTTTAAGGGACCTGCCTTTGAGGGTGTTTTTGTTATTTTAGGGGGAGGGGGTGAATCACTGAGTATGTGGGTTTGGGTTATTTCTTGTTTTTGTTTTTCTGTCCAGAAGAATTTCATAGAGCTTTACCAGGCCGTGCAAAGTAAAATTCTTCTCAGGCAACATTTGCTTTTCAAAATAATCATGAAGAACAAGGTTGTTAAAACGAAAACTTTTAATTTTTTTCTTGTCTTCCAAGATCCGATTTCCCCATCTCCCACTTGCCATCCAGCAGATGCCATCTGTCATCTAAGCTGGTCATTGCTAATAAACAAGGAGACTGTCTCCTGACAGCCAGCACTGTGTATAATCACTCAGGAACCAGCGGATCTGCAAAGACCTACAATCAAAACAAATCCCCATTTTCTTTTTATAAAACATTCTACCCTCAACTCCAATATAACATAATAAAGATGTTTAAAATCATGTACTAATAAATTCATTGTATGTTAGAACTGCAATAGAACCGAGAGAGAAACATTTAGCTAGTAATGTATCTGGAAACTGAATGTCCTATGTGAGTATTAGATTTTAATAGCATGCTTTAAAGACTGATGAATATAAAAGCGCAAGTTTTGAGTTTGTTACTGCTTTTAAAGCTGTATCCTAGTTTAGCGATACAAATGATAGCAACTTTTCTAAAATCATTAAATTATTTGGTTTGGTGGAGTGAGGCATGGAACAATCTGGCGTCTTCTGATTTGTAAAGTAGTGATGGCAGTGAAGTTGTAGCTGAAGTTTAAGCTGATCTTCCTTTTTGGTATATTATCCGTTGTGCCAACTCTTTTGAGATTACTTGCAAAATGTGGCTATAAGTTTTAGTATTTTGTGGAGCAGAGGGATATTTTTTAAATGTTCTTATGAAAAAGGATCCAGTAAATAAGTATTCCTAACTTAGTAATTAGAATGATTTTATGGTATTCACTAATCAGGAGAAAAGTCTTCCCCTTGCCTCAGAAGTCATACTGTAATTACCAGGATGTACTTGGAGTAGAATTATGATTCAAAGAAGTAGCCCAAATTCATAAAGCAATAATAATAAAAACTACAGATCTGCTTTCCCCTCCAAAGTTTTAACTCTTTACAAATGAATTCCTCGGCTTAATTGTACTTTTAATTTGCTAATTTAATACTTAGGATTTGTTTCACTGGTACTTTATTATTAATACTTCAAATTAAAGACATTTGGAAGGTCCCCTTTCCCCTTAGAGACAGCTGGAATAATGACTAACTAATATTAAAAGCTCTAGTAGAGGGAAAAAGGAGCTTATCAAATAAAATTATTTACTAAACCTTAGGAAAAGATGTTTTGCGTCAGTCTTAATAGGCAAAAAGTTCATGCTTAGTGACTGGAGAGATTTTTGCTTATTGCTTTTCCCTCTATAAATACTATCTAGAATGAAAGCTAATTTAGGAATAAGACTAATATTCAAAAAACCCTTAGTGCATATATTTTTAATTATTATTAGCTCATTATTAGATCATTTATTTTCATCTATTTGCCATTAAAATTTATTTGCATTTATATCTAGAATAATTGAGTTTGTGTCTTTCTGTTTTATCATTGCTACAAGTTTTATAAAAAGAACCTTTCACCTAGTACATGCCAGAGGTTCATATTTCTGCTAAGTATTATTTTTTTAAAAACAGATTGTCGCTGTATTTATTGGTCATGCAGTAAGTAGAGGAAATGTACAAGACAGATGTTTTTCTTTAGCACATGGACCTATCCTCATCCTGAAAGTTTGTTGCTTTAAAAGCAAGTATCTCTCCATAAATATTATGGCCTTCCATTTTCTTCATACATCTTTTAGGATTCACTTGTGCATGTAGTTGAGACCAATGTCTCTTAATATAGCACTTTTCAATTCTCTCTAAAAAACTTATGTACTACTATCACATGTTGTAAATTTTCATGTAATAGTGTTTTCTGTGACAAAACTCCATTTTGATTGGCAGCTAAGACTTTTTTTTCCTGTGGCTTTAATTTATCTAAGAGGTCTTTGCATATAGATGAAATGTATAATTTGCCTGGCGGACTATTTGCGTTTTGTGGCCTTAGTTTGTTTATTGACATTAATGAGTGTTTTAAAAAAGTTTTTAATGAATAGTCTTAAATCTAAATTTGTGTGAATAATAATCCTTTTAACAGTGCTTTTTTGTAGCTGTCTAAGTGTGTTAAATTGTTAAGCTATTTCTTTGTAAAATAGGACAATGGAATGCATAGTTTTTTTTTTTTCCTGTAAAGTATTTTTTTAATAAACAAAGTCTGATTTGTCCTTTACTGATGTTTCATGACAAAATGAATAGCACATATGAATTCTAGCTACCTGGAACCTGTTTTTAAAGTATTTATCCCTCTCTTCTCTGTTTTCTATTATTTTGTACTATTTTAGAGAATCTTGACTTTTTAAGGAAAAGGTTATAGATGCCAGGGTAAAATTTCATCCATATTTAAGAGACAGTTTGTGGGGAAGAAGGAAAACTACTATGCTTGGCATTGTGGCACTTAACCCTCTTACTGCAAAAATTGTTTCATACCTGAGAGAACAATCTTAAATTTTTGATCTGGAGATGTTGATATTTTTGAAAGTACATGCACGCAGTGTTAGTTAATGAACATGCTCTTACAGATGTTTCAGATATCATTGCTGTATTAAATGACATAACTCAGTGGGTTTTTTCCCTCATCAGTTCTTATTTGTGTGAAATTCTCATTAGTTAAGGTACCTTTCCTAAGCACTGATAGCCCTTGCTTATGATTAGGAAAGGAAAAGGAGAGGAACTGATTTTTTTGAGTAACTGTTGAGGAGAAGGGGACAACAGAGGATGAGATGGTTGGATGGCATCACCGACTCAATGGACATGGGTTTGGGTGGACTCCAGGAGTTGGTGATGGACAGGCCTGGCGCGCTGTGGTTCATGGGGTTGCAAAGAGTCGGACACGACTGAGCGACTGAACTGAACATTTAAGCCTCACAGCCTTGTGTAGGAAGGTAACAATACAATCTCCATAATACACGTGAGAAAACAGGCTGTTAGGCCGAATAAATTAATCTAAAGTTAAAGAGTGGGAGCAGGCATTTGAATGCAGTTGTGGGCTCAAAGCCCCTGCTTTGTTCAGTAAGAGCTTTAGGGAGCATTGTAACTTGAAAGATGATTTGCTACTTAACTAGTTTTCCCTGATTGCAGTTCTTCCAGGAACTCCCCCTAAAGCCTCTTTGTGTGCTAATAAACTAAAATGCTTAATTAGTGTAACTTACCTTTTAAAGCAAATATTTAGATATACAAAAAATGACTTTTTGATTAGTCATTCTTCCCGTGCTTTTCTTTAATCAGCCATTCCTCTTGAAACCCAACAGAACTTTTAGCTCTAAGGACGGGAAAAGCTGTCAAGAAGAAAAAGCAGAAAGGAAACCACTGCCAGTGTGTGGAATATAGAAATAAGACGGGTAAAATGATTTTAAATTATTCTGTGGGAGTTACTTTTATCTTGGTCGATTTTCCTCATGGGTGAAACAGGGATATTAGCTAGCAAACATTTACAACTGCCCATCTAAGGCTTTCTAGACTGTTCTAATTATCTCATTAGCTTTAAACGGACCCAAATGCTACAATTGCTGGCCAAGCAAGGACACTGCTTCAATTGAGGTTAGAATCACCGTTAGAGATCAGCGTTCCATTAATGGCCAAAAGGTATAGGAGAGGAAGGCTGTTTGCTTAAAACCTTAACCCATTCTTACATATTCATTTGAGGTCGCAACCATTCCTTTCTCCTGACCTCTGTCAGCCTGCTTGAACAAACAGTTCTTCCCCTTGCTACCTGCCCCTATCCTAATTGGGAAAGTGCCTTGGAACTGTCCTAAGCCTTGACTCCTCTATTTACCCTTGAGCACCCAGAAAGCTGAAGTCCCAGAGCGGTTGAGAGGCGGGAGAGATTTAATAAGCCACAGCTTGTCAGGTCTTTCGTTCCAGAACAGCGTAAATTCACGAAAACATTTGTTCTTTCAGCAAAGGTTGAGAAACTTGGCCAGGCTCGTGCCACTCTCTAGTTTCTGATCTCATGGAGCCCCCCAGCCCACTGAGGAAGGCCAACAGTAAATAATGAAGCACAAAGAAATATAAAACATAAGGAAAGACGAGTGTTGCAAAGAAACGAACAGGGAACTATTGAAATATCTGGACCGACCTCCTTTAGATGGATGGCTGGGAAGTCATTTCTGAAGAAGTGACCTGAAGGGTGATCTGAGGGAGCTGCTCAGGGCCTATACCGCCGCGGTGTAGCTCCCCAGCTCTTAGGTCCCGAAGCCTGGCGAGGCTCGGCGGGAAGGACCAGGGCCGGGGGCGGAGCCAACTTCACTGCAAACCCCGGAAAGCGGAAGCTGCAGCCCGGCTGCACCGTGGTCTAAGGAGCTGCTGCTGCTTCCCAGGTCTGGGTCGGCTGAGTCACGGCCCGACCCGGCCCGGCCTAGCGAGGACGCGTGCCCGCCGCCCCGAAGCAGCTGCCACCCGGACCTTGGGGCCTCTGCACTTGACTTTTCCGGCCGGGCACAAAACCTTCGGCCGTTGCCGTAGCGACTGGCAGTCTAGCGAATACCCCCTTCACTTTTTATCGTCCTCCTTTCTCAGTTCATTGTTTGGTTATTTTAGGGTCAGTCCGATGACCCTATAGGTCGGGCTTGGAGGGCGCCGGCTCTCTGGCGGCAGACTGCCCTCGTCTGGGCGCTGGGCAGCCGGCTGCCTCCGAGGCTGGGGCGGCCTCCGCGGTCTCCATGGTAACGGCCCGGCCGGCGTCTCTGCCTCGGGGGGAAGATGCGGCCTGCCGGGTCTGCCGCCTCGCCCCCGGCCTCACGGGCGGGCCGGGGCCACTGAGAAGGCAGGTCCCGGCCGCCGGACGGCGGGGCATTGGTCACCAGGTGAGTGCAGGACCTTGGAGAGAGGAGGAGGTAGGGTGCGGGTCAGCTCCAGCGACCTCGCCTCCTCCTGCTTTCCTGCATCCCTAAACACACCCGCACAAAAATCTCTCAGAGAGGCTCCGGTCGCCGCTGCGCCAGAGGTTTTTTTTTTTTTTTATATGCTTTTTTTTTTTTTCCTGGCAAACAGCCGGAGAACGAGACGGTCAGCAGCTTATGGAGAGGCTGAGAGAAGCGTTTTTTGACTTCTGTCCAAACTGGGAAAGTACCTTTAAACTACTGGACTCACCGACTGGTTTTCCTTCGCTTTCAGTGAAATCCCGTTCTCTGGCTGGAGACACAGATGGCCTCAAATGAGAGAGATGCTATATCGTGGTACCAAAAGAAGGTAATATCAGTGTATTTTTATTCGTATACATGCTCCCTGCAGAAAGCCCCCACAAAGAATACCTGTCATGTTAGTCTGTAATGAGTTCGGTAGTGCAGTGTATTCTTACATGGTATCTCAAACGGAAAACCTGGTACAAGGTCACTAGGTCTTTTGAATTCAGTTCCAGGTCCCCTCATAAGATTTTCAACCTTCCGTCTCCAGACTACATTCACAGTGTCACAGCAGTGCTATGAGAGTTTGCTTCTCATCAAATTGCTGTTTTTTTAGACAGAAAACTTTTATCTGCTCAGCTCAGACTGTTAGTGTCAGCATTCTTAATGAGCTGCCTATAACCTTTTATTTCTATTTAGTTTTCTACTGATATTTTTTCTGAAGTGGAACTATCTTTTAAGGTTTATATTTAATTTGAAATATTTTGGACATTGCTTCCAGCTAAGTTTGAAATTTTGAAGGAAATAGTCCTCGGAAATAATAATTTATCTTAGCCTCAGAAAAGCACAGACATTTGCCAGATATCATATAGACACTTTAAATAGTTTCATGACTTGTGAGACTTGGCCTAAATAAAAGGATTTCCTTTCTATCATTTAAGTAGCCTGCTTCTTATTTCAGATTGGAGCATATGATCAGCAGATATGGGAAAAGTCAATCGAACAGACTCAGATTAAGGTAAATTGATTTCTTTGATTTTTTTCCACTTTGTTTTACTGCATTAATGTGTTTTAAGTACTGGATTGTACTTACTTTAAAAAAAAATATGCACTTATCCACTAAGGTATTCTTTGTTCTTTGAAGTTTATAAGGAAAACAACAGTACCAGTGGGATGATAAATGACAATTAACATTTGGCCTCTGTATGAGAGAAACAGAAAGGGTTAGTTGTTTTGTGATTAATTTGAAATCAAATATCCAGTATAAACGGAACTATGGCTCTTTAACTGGCGGTAGTTAAGAGTTAGTTGTGGTAATACAAGGCCAATTTGCTAGAGTTTCAAGGTTTTCAGGTGAAGTTGTGAAAATTAACTGTCCAGGTTTTTTAGAGCATCTCCTCCTCCTGGCCTCTCGCCTCCTTCACCCTGGCCTTTCTTCCCCCGCCCCTCCCACTCCCTCTTCCTCTTTTCCTTCCTCTGGAAGTCAAATTAAATCCATTTGTTACCTGAATCACTTTTTCAATTACTGGTTTAGAGTATGATCTTAAGTATTTCAGATTCTTAAATGTTTTTCTACACTACTTTTGGATCTGAGCAGTTTCTTGGAGTTATTTCATGCTAACCAAGAAACCAAAATTGATGTGTAGTTGAGATGCCAGTTTATTAATTTGTAATAGGGGAAGGAAGGGTTAAATAATCTAATGTTCCCAAACCAGGGCTGTGGGATCAATATGTGTTGCGGGAGTTGGGGGAGGGGGTTGCGGGAGAGGTGGAGATGTTGCAAATTAGTCATGGAATTGTTGCTTGGTAGCCATATGTAATTGCATAGTCTTGAGAGATGTGGAGCAGTCTAAAGACCATCCTGCCCTTAAAGAATGTCTATTGACCTTAATATTTAGATCTACTATAGGGTCTTACCTCCTTGGAAAGTACTGAATAATGGCTGGCAGATTCTTGTTTTTGGACCTTTCTTTTTAAAAGATCTTTCCTCTGACCCTCTGTGAACATTAAAAAAAAAATTTATGTCTGGTTGTCATGTTGCTTCAGTCGTGTCCGACTCTTAGCAATCCTATGGACTGTAGCCCACCAGGCTCCTCTGTCCATGGGCTTCTCTAGGCAAGAATACTGGAGTGGGTTGCCGTGCCCTTCTCCAGGGGATCTTCCCAACCCAGGGATCAAACCCATGCCTCTTAGGTCTCCTGCATTGGCAGGCAGGTTCTTTACCATTAGCACCACCTGGGAAGCCCTGTACAACTTCATAGTTGGTTCTGTTTATCTCCAAGTCAGATTGGTTGGGCTGGGACATTTAAATCTCAGTTGAAATACTTTTAGGGCGTGTTCTTTTTATAAGCCAATCAACTAAGAAGTTATTAGAAATACATGGAACTTGGTTAAGTTTTCATAATTTTGTACAGTCTCTGATGTTTTATAGTAATAGGAGATGGGGTTAGAATGAATAAATCCCCCAGTTTTATATTGTAGCTCTCAAATCCTGTCCTGTTGTTCTATTGTGAGCTCCAAAAAGTATGGGTAGTAAGTCTGGTATAATGGAAAGCGCCCAGTACTAGGAGTTGGATCTCCTTTTGTGAGCTGTCTCTAGCTTTGTGATCTTGAAAAAGCCCTGTAGTTTGACTGGTTTTGGTTTATTTATGTTTTAAAAGATTTTGCTTCCTGCCATACAATTTCTTTACCTACCTCTTTCCTCTACCTGATTTAAATATTTCCACAACTCTTATTTCCATGCCATTTTATACATACCCTCCTTTTGGTACACTGTATGCTGTGTTATTTGTTAACCTGTGTGTTTTCATGGACCTCAAGGACAGGAATTGCATTCGTATCCCATTTCTTAGAACATCTTGATTCATACTAGGAACTTGGTATTTTTGTGTTTGATTCAGTTCGGTTCAGTCGCTCAGTCGTGTCCGACTCTTTGCGACCCCGTGAATCGCAGCACACCAGGCCTCCCTGTCCATCACCATCTCCCTGAGTTCACTCAGACTCATGTCCATCGAGTCGGTGATGCCATCCAGCCATCTCATCCTTGGTCGTCCCCTTCTCCTCCTGCCCCCAATCCCTCCCAGCATCAGAGTCTTCTCCAATGAGTCAACTCTTCTCATGAGGTGGCCAAAGTTTGATTAAAGCCCACCTATTATGTATATTTTTAATCATTGTTTTCTCATAAGGTAATCTTAACACCTCTTTAGTTTGGCAGTGGAAAGAATAAAATTAAAGAGAACTCTAAACTTTACTGTTAAGGTACCAAGGCCTCCCAGGTGCTAACAATACAGTCAACAAGACACACATGGTTCTTGCCTTCATGAATTTCACAATCTAATGGTGGTGGGAGAAAAGCCAAGTTTTGAAGCATGTTTAAGTCTTAGATGAAAACTGACAAAAAGTATAGGTTACAAAGAAGTATTTAATGCAATTTAAAACAGATTACACAAATATAATGATTTTTGGAAACAAAGAAAAAGGAAAAAATTTGAAAACAAAAAATAACATTAGATGACAATATAATAAAATTAGAAATTATATAATAAAAATATAATTCAAAGTTATAAAAAACATAAATTAAAAAAATCTTAACTTGGATCATGCAAAGTGGTAGCCACTGTACTACAAACATTTATTGAGCTACTGTCTTTAAAGCATTTTACTAGGTGCTGATTACAAGAAGAAAAACAATTTACAAACAGAAGTATAACGATTGTATAAGGGAAGAATAAGTAGCCCAGTCTGGTTGAAATATAAGATATGCAAATGATATGATAGATCATAAGTCAGTTTGGAGCTGAGTTCACTGTTCTAAGAACTTCAGACACTATATTAAAGAAAATGAAAAAAATGGTATGGTTTTGAGTAGAGGAGGCACATCATATGTTTTTTTGGAAGCTAGAAATAAAAATGTAGTTATAACAAAATTTGTAGAGGGCTTCCAAAGTAATGTTTGATGAAATTATATCACTCTAAATGTCTATATTAACAACAAAAAAAATAGATTGATTAGGAAGGAAGAGTCACAATGGTTCAAGCTAATATGAAAAGAATCAGAAATAAGTCAAACTAAAGTGGAAGAAATATAAAAAATAAAAGTAAAACAAATGTTTATGTATTCTTCATTTAACAAATATTTGTTAGCAGCTAACTATCGTGTGTAGGCAATAGGGTAGGCAATATGTCTGTATAATGATGAACAGAAACGTTCAATTTTTTTTTTCATGGAGCTTATGGTAATGTGGGAGACAAAACAATGGTAAAATGAATCCTAGTAATGAATAAAAATTGCTTTGTGATAAATGCTAAGAAAGAAAGCTATTATTTTCAAGCTGTAATAACAGGGAAATGGACCTAGTCAAGGAAGTCAGAGAAGCCTTCCCTGAAGAATTGATGTGTCAAATGAGATCTGAAGGATAAATAACAGTTAATTAGGTTAAGAACAAATACACTAATCCTACACAAATTCTTTCATAAAACAGAGGAGAGAGTGCTTCCCAACTCATTTTGCTGCTGCTGCTGCTGCTGCTAAGTCGCTTCAGTCGTGTCCGACTCTGTGCGACCCCATAGACGGCAGCCCACCAAGCTCCCCCATCCCTGGGATTCTCCAGGCAAGAACACTGGAGTGGGTTGCCATTTCCTTCTCCAATGCATGAAAGTGAAAAGTGAAAGTGAAGTCGTTCAGTCGTGTCTGACTCTTAGCGACCCCATGGACTGCAGCCCACCAGGCTCCTCCGTCCATGGGATTTTCTAGGCAAGAGTACTGGAGTGGGGTGCCATTGCCTTCTCCCCCCAACTCATTTTAGACCAGTATTACCCTGATTACAAAGACAGCACCAGAGAATTTGTTGTAACTATACTACAAAGCTATAGTAATCCAAACAGTATGATATTGGCATAAACATAGACAAATAGATCAGTGGAATAAAGTAGAACATCCAGAAATGAACCTACACTTATATGGGCAATTAATCTACAACAGAGGAGGCAAGAATATACAATGAGGGAAGGACAGTTTCTTCACTAAATGGTATTGGGAAAGCTGAAAAACTACATGTAAAGACTCAAGCTGAACTGCTCTCTCACATGATGCACAAAAATGAATTCAAAATAAATTGAAAACTTCAATGTAAGACCTGAAACTATAAAACCTCCAGAAGAAAACATAGGCTGTACAGTCTTTGACATTGGTCACAGTAATATTTTTTTGGATATATATTTTCAGTCAAGGAAGATAAAAGCAAAAATAAACAGGGCTACAACAAACTAAAAGACTTCTGCACAGTAAAGGAAACTATCAATAAAATGAAAAGACCACCTATTGAATAGGAGAAGATATTTACAAATGGTTTATCCAAATATACAAAAAATTCATACCAGTCAACATCAAAAAAAAGAAACAACCTATTAAAAAATGGACAGGGGATCTGAATAGACATTTTCCAAAGAAGACATACAGATGATCAACAGGCACATGAAAAGATGTTCAGCATATTAACCATAAGGGCAATGCAAATCTAAACCACAGAGAAATATCACCTCACATGGCAGAAGGGTTATTATCAAAAAGACAATAAATTACCGTTGTTGGTGAAGACGTGGATAAAAGGGAACGTTTTTGCACTGTTGGTAGAAATGTAAATTAGTGCAGCCACTATGGAAAACAGTATGAAGGTTCCTTAAAAAATTAGAAATAGAACAACCGTGTGGCCTAGCAATTCTCCTGTTGGGTATTTATCTGAAGGGAACAAAAACAGTTAGAAAAGATACATGCACTCCTGTGTTCGTAGTAGCTTTGTTTACAATAGCCAAGATATGGAAGCGACATAAGTGCTCACAACAGACGGATGGATAAAGATGTGGTATCTATATACAAGGGAATAGTACTCATATAAGAATGAAATCTTGCTGTTTGTGACAACATGAATGGCCAAGAGGATGTGATTCTGTGCAAAATAGACAAAGACAAAAACTCTATGATTTCTCTTAATATGTGGAATCTAAAAAATAGATGAACAAATATAAAACAGAAAAAAAGCTATAGATGTAGATAGAGTAAACAGATGTTGCCAGAGAAGAGTTACAAAGGGAAAGAAATAGGTGAGGGAGATTAAGAGGTACAAACTTCCAGTTGCAGAATGAATGAGTCACTAGTATGAAATGTAGTGTGGGGAATATAGTCAGTAATTATGTAATATCTTTACATGGAAAGATGATAATTAGACTTAAGGATCATCCTGAACTGTATAAAGATATGAAATTACTATGTTATATAACATACTGTTTTAGGTCAATTATATTTCAAAAACAAACTCAGAGAAAAAGAGATCAGGTATGTGATTATCAGGGGTGGGGAACTGAGGGAGGGGTATTGGATGAAGGCAGTCAGAAGATACAAACTTCCAATTATAAGATAAATTAGTACTAGGAATGTAATGTACAACATGATAAACCATAAATAATGCTTCTATATGTTATATATGAAAGTTGTCCTAAGTTTGCATCACAAGGAAAAAAATTTTTTTTCTATTTTTTAAATTTTATATCAGATGGTAGATGTTCACTAAATTTATTGTGATAATCATTTCATAATGTATATAAGTCATATCATTATGCTGTGTACTGTAAACTTAACATAGTATTGCATGTCAATTATATCTCAATAAAACTGAGAGAAAAAAGTCCTACCTGAGACATAATATGGGGTTTTTAATAACTATCATACTGATTTATTTAAAAAAAAAAGAAAAGAAAATTTGTCCTAAACATATACATTGGCCCAAAAATGTAAAAATCTTTAATAAAATATCAGCAAACCAAAGTCAATAGCATACAAAATGGATTATCTGCCGTGACCAAGTGGGATATCTGAGAAATGTGTCATTAGTTTAAAATTTGAAGATGATATAATATACCATATTAATGGAATAAAGGATAAAACCACATGATTTTTTTTAATAAAGACAAAAAACATTTGACAAAATTCGGTGCCCGTTACTGATGAAATAGTAATTTTTTCTGTCTGTCAAAGGATGTCTATAAAAAACCCACTATAGTTAGGGATTAAAGACTTGAGTGCTTTGTCTCTCAAATCAGGAACAAAGCAAGATGTCTGCTCTTAACATCTATTTAACATTGTACTAGGAATTCTAGCCTGTACAGTAAAGCAAGGAAAAGAAGTGAAAGGCATTGAGATGCAAAAGAAAATGAAAATTGCCTTTATTCATGATGACTTGATCCCATATTTAGAAACTCCTGACATTACTAACAATAGATGAGTTTAGCGAGCCCTCTAGATTTAAAATCAATATACAAAAATTATTTGTATCTCTGTATACCAGCAATGAGTGTTCCAAAAATGAAATTAAGAAAACAGTTTATTCACAGTAGTCTCAAAAATAGTAAATTACTTAAGAGTAAGTTTAACATAGCGTATATAAGACCTGTA
This sequence comes from Oreotragus oreotragus, assembly GCA_006410675.1. Lineage (NCBI taxonomy): Eukaryota > Metazoa > Chordata > Mammalia > Artiodactyla > Bovidae > Oreotragus > Oreotragus oreotragus. The sequence goes on along the minus strand of SJYX01024412.1, from coordinate 471,361 downwards.
CACTGAAAACTACAGAACATTGCTAAGAAAAATTAAAGATCTGAAGAAATGGAGTAATATTTCATGTTTGGGATCTGAAAGGCCTGACATTGTTAGAATGAGAATCCTCTTTAAATATATTAATATCTATAGATTCATTATAATCCCTTTAAAATTCCAGCCGTCTTCTTTTTCTTTTGGTAAAAATTGATAAGCTAATTCTAAGGTTGATCAGGAAGGCAAAAGACCGAGAACATTCAGGATAACTTTACAGACAGAATTTGAAGGCTTACTGCATCCCAAGGGCTTCCCTTGTGGCTCAGCTGGTAAAGAATCTGCCTGCAATGCTGGAGACCTGGGTGTGATCCCTGGGTTGGGAAGATTGCCTGGAGAGGGGAAAGGCTGCTCACTTCAGTATTCTGGCCTGGAGAATTCCATGGACTCTATAGTCCATGGGGTTGCAAAGAGTTGGACATGATGGAGCAACTTTCACTTCACTGGATCTAAGATTTACTGTAAAGCTGTAAGTAATTCAGATAGTATAGTATGGACATGAGTAATAGATCAATGGAACAGAATAGAAAATCTAGAAATAAATCCTTACAGTTTTGATAAATTGAGTTTGACAAAGATGCCAAAACAATTCAATGAGAAATGATAGTCTTGTCAACAAATGGTGCTGGTACAATTGGATATCCACATATATAAAAATAAACTTTTAATTCTTACCTCACACTGTATACAAAAGTTAATTAAAAACCATAGAGGGCTTTTTAAGTATAAGAACTGAAAGTCTGAGGTTTTGTAAAAGAAAGCATAGAAGACCGTTCTTACCTTAAGATTGGCAAAGATTTCTTAGAAAAATGGCTATGAAAGAAAAAAATTTGATAAATTTGGCTTCATCAAAAATTAAAACCTTTCTTCAAAATATCCCATTTTTAAAAAAGAAAAAGCAAGCCATGGACTGTGAGAAAATATTTTCAAATCGTATACTTATTAATATGTGGAGCATTTGTACCTATGATACATAACTCCTACAACTCAGAGGACAAAAAACCCAGTTTAACAATGGGCAGAAGATTTGAATAGATATATCACTAAAGACAAGAGCTGAAACGATTGGGCCTGTCCAAAGATGCTCAACGTTTCTAGCGAAGTATGAATTAAAACCACAGCGAGATACTATTATACACCTGTTTGTTGTGTTCAGTTGCTCAGTTATGTCCGACTCTTTGGAACCCTATGGATTGCAGCATGCAATCCTGACCTTCACTGTCATCCAGAGTTTGCTCAAAGTCATGTCCATTGAGTCGATGATGCCATCCAACCATCTCATCCTCTGTCACCCCCTTCCTACCCTCAATCTTTCCTAGCCTCAGGGTCTTTTCCGACAAGTTGACTCTTTGCATCAGGTGGCCAAAGGATTAGAGCTTTAGCATCAGTCCTTCCAATGAACATTCAGGACTGATTTCCTTTAGGATTGGCTGCTTTGATCTCCTTACTGTCCAAGGGACTCTCAAGAGTCTTCTCCAGCACTGCAGTTCTAAAGCATCAATTCTTTATCATTCAGCCTTGTTTATGGTCCACCTCTCACATCCATACATGACTACTGGGAAAACCATAGCTTTGACTATTGACCTTTGTTGGCAAAGTGTTATCTTTGCTTTTTAATATGCTGTTTAGGTTTGCCATAACTTTTCTTCCAAGGAGCAAATGTCTTAATTTCATGGCTTCAGTCACCGTCCACAGTAATTTTGGAGCCCAAGACAATAAAGCCTGTCACTGTTTTCCCATCTATTTGCCATGAAGTGATGGGATTGGATGCCATAATCTTACTTTTTGAATGTTGACTTTAAAGCCAGCTTTTTCACCCTCCTCTTTCACCTTCATCAAGGGGCTCTTTAGTTCCTCTTCGCTTTCTGCCATTAGGGTGGTGTCATCTGTATATCTGAGGTTATTGAAACTTCTGGCAACCTTGATTCCAGCTTGTGCTTCATCCAACCCCGCATTTCATATGATGTACTCTGCATGTAAGTTAAATAAGCAGGGTGACAATATACAGCCTTGATGTACTCCTTTCCCAATATTTAATCAGTTCATTGTTCTATGTCTGGTTCTAACTGTTGCTTCCTGACCTGCATACAGGTTTCTCAGGAGTCAGGTAAGGTGGTCTAGTATTCCCACCTGTTTAAAAATTTTCCACAGTTTGTCATGATTCACACAGTCAAGGGCTTTAGCATAGCCATTGAAGCAGAAGTAGATGTTTTTCTGGAGTTCCCTTTCTTTTTCTGTGATCTGATCGTTGTTGGCAATTTGATCTCTGATTCCTCTGCCTTTTCTAAATCCAGCTTCTACATCTGGAAGTTCTTGTTTCAGGTACTGTCAGAGCCTAGCTTGATGAATTTTGAACATTACTTTGCTAGCATGTGAAACGAGCACAGTTGTGTGGTATTTTGAACATTCTTTGCCATTGCCCTTCTTTGGAATTGGAACGAAAACTGACCTTTTCCAGTCTTGTGGCCAAGGCTGAGTTTTCTAAATTTGCTGGCACGTTGAATGCACCACTTTAACAGCATCATCTTTTAGGATTTGAAATAGCTCAGCTGGAATCCCATCATCTCCAGTAGCTTTGTTCATAGTAATGCTTACTAAGGCCCAGTTGGATGTCTGGCTCTAGGTGACTGATAACACCACCGTGGTTATCTGGGTCATTAAAACCTTTTTTGTACAGTTCTTCTGTGTATTCTTGCCACCTCTTAATACCTTCTGCTTTTATTAGGTCCGTACTGTTTCTGTCCTTTGTTGTGTCCATCTTTGCATGAAATGTTCCCTTGGAATCTCTCATTTTCTTGAAGGGACCTCTAGTCTTTCCCATTCTATTGTATTCCTCTATTTCTTTGCATTGTTCACTTCACCTGTTATAATGACCAAAATTAAAAAGACTAACTTTACCATATGTTGGCCAGGACATGGAGGAACTAGAATTATCATACACTTTGGTGGGAATGGAAAGTGGAAATTAGTTTGATGGTTTCTTAAAAATTTAAATACATACTTCTCATATGACCCAACATTTCCATATAATACCTATGCGAGAGAAATAAAAACATGGGAACGTATTCAAATATTCATAGCAATACTATTCCTAATTACCAAAAAACTAGAAAAAAGTCCAAATGTCTATCAATTTGTGAGTAGATAAATAAATGTATTATATCCATACAATGGAATATGACTCAGCAATAAAAATTGTTGATACATGCTACAACATGATGAACCTCAAAAATGTTATATACGTAAAAGGGGCCAGACAAAAAGACTATATTCTGTGATTCAGTTTACATGAAATTTCTGAAGAGGCAAATCTGTAGAAACAGAAAGCAGATATGTGTTTGCCTATTGCTGGGGGATAGGAATACAGATTTATTGCCATTCTTATTTTCAGGTGATGGAAATGTTCTAAAATTTGAATGTGATAATGGTTGCACAACTCTTTACCAGAATCTACCAGGTTATTACTAAAACTACACCTAAAGATGAATGAGTTTTGCACAGTATTAATTATACCTCAATATGGCTATTTTCTTAAATCACATCAATAGAAAAAAAAATAGGAGCAATCATAATGTAGTACACAAGAAATTCATATACATTTCCAATGAAATTTGTCTTTTAAAATTTTTAATTAAGAGAATATATTAAATCTAAGATTATTTTCACTGATGAAGCCCAACTTGGTCCCCCTCCCCCACCAAAAGAATAAAACAAGAATGGTCTCTATTACTACTTAACATGCTGTATGAGATATTTGTTAAGATTAGCAAAGCATTCTAATTACTATTATCTTTGCTTTTAAAATATTTTAAAAATTTCCTTCATTTCTCTAATTAATTTTGGGATATAAAAAATCAGTATTTGAAAATTTGATTTTACACCTAGTAAATTCCTTCGAGGAAGATACTTTATAATTAATTTGTATGTTCTTATGGCACCCCACTCCAGTACTCTTGCCTGGAAAACCCCACGGACGGAGGGGCCTGGTGGGCTACAGTCCATGGGGTCGCGAAGAGTGGGACACAACTGAGCGACTTCCCTTTCACTTTTCTCTTTCATGCATTGGAGAAGGAAATGGCAACCCACTCCAGTGTTCTTGCCTGGAGAATCCCAGGGACGGAGGAGCCTGGTAGGCTCCCGTCTATGGGGTCGCACAGAGTCGGACACGACTGAAGCGACTTAGCAGCAGCAGCAGCAGCAGCAGTGAGGAGAGGGAAGAAGAAAGGGGCAATATGGTAGTAGGGAATTAAGAGGTGCAAACAATTATCTATAAAATAAGCTGCAAGGATATATTGTACAACCCGAAGAATATAGCAAATATTTAAAAATAACTATAAATGGAGTATAGCCCTTAAAAATTGTGAATCGACAGAGGAGCCTGATGGGCTGCTGTCTCTGAGGTCGCACAGAGTTGGACACGACTGAAGTGACTTAGCAGCAACATATAATACATCAACTATTGTTCAGTTTAAAAGTTAAGGGAGGAAAGTCCCTGTATTTAATTTTTGAAAGACTTAGGAATTAGATGCACCAGGTCTATCTGCAGGTGTAAGGTATTATAGAACTGAAAATAGAATTGTTTGAACATATGTAGTAGGGGCAATAGACCTATCCTCAGATCCTCCTCATTCTCCACAACCTCATAGCCACCCAATAATGGACTAGTATAGGAGATCAAGTAAAAGGCTGGTGGCCAGGTTTATAATCTCTAAACAGAAGACTGGAATTTCTTTTTGCACAAGCTGACTGAAAATGCTTAAAGATAATGGAAGTGAAATGTCTGGCTACCCTCTACAGTGGAGCTGCTTTTCAACAAAAGCCTCCCCTGCCCCCCTCCACTGTGCACTGAATGGGTATTCAGCATGATAGTGCCTTGCTCTTAAGTGTAAATGGATAATTGAAAATGTTCAAATATCTGAGACCTAAAAAACACATGGAAAGAGATTTTTAAAAGTGAGCAGGAATTTTAAGAATACTATTTTTTTTTTAAAGAATACTATTTTTAAAGATACAATTACTATATTTAAAGTACTGGATACTAATTTTTTTTTAAGTCTAAAAATGAAAAAGAGCACCAGAAAATAAAAGTAACAAAAATAAATTCAGTAGAAAAGTTGGAAGATAAACTTGATAAACATTTCCCAGAAAAATAGTATGAAAGAATAGGGAAAAAGAATATTTAAAAATGAGTACAGTTCATGCATGAAGTTGGATGTTAATCCAACTAGTATGTGTTCCAGGAGAAAGAAATACAAGGAGGAGAAGTAGTTATCAAATAAATAATATTTTAAAAACTTCCCAGGACTGAGATAAACACATTTACAGATCAAAAGGATCTTTTGAGTAATCAGCATTATTATGAAATTTCAGAACTAAATTTAGAGAAATTCAATTTGGTCTGCTTCCTGTGTTTCTCTTGTGAGTCTCCCTTATTCACACAAAACACCACTTCCGGTCACCAAATATATGGAAATTTTTTCCCACACCAGGCAGTTCTCTGTGTGTCCTGAAATTCAACCTAGTTGCGACACTGTGTGCCTGGAAATAGTGTCAGCTCCTACAGATAAAGACCTTGGTCCTACAGGACGGCTCCTGTCCCACTTGGGATGCCAACTGCAAGAAGTAGGTTCTAGGTTACCCCCAACTTCTGTCCAGTTTGGCTACAAGTCAGGCGTTCCCATAACCTTCTCTTCGGGTTTGATTAATTTCCTAGGGTGGTTCACACAACTCAGGGAAACCCTTCCTCAAACAACTATCAGTTTATTAAATAATATGATAAAGGGTAAAGGTGAATAGCTAGATGAAAGGATACTTAGGGTGAGGTCTTGGAGTGTCCTGAGCACAGGAGCTTCTGTCCCTGTGGAATCTGGGGTATGTCATCCTACTCGTGTGTATGATTGCTAACTTGGAAGCTCTCTGAACTCTATACAGACTATTGAGGTTTTTATGGAGGCTTTTGACATGACATTAGCATGGTAGTGGTATAATCTTTGTATCTGAGGTTATTGATATTTCTCCTGGTAATCTTGATTCCAGCTTGTGATTCTTCCAGCCCAGCATTTTGCATGATGTAGTTTGTTTTTGCATGTCAGTTAAATAAACAAGGTGACAATATACAGCCTGATGTACTCCTTTCCCAATTTTAAACCAGTCCATTATTCCATGTCCAGTTCTAACTGTTGCTTCTTGACCTGCATACAGGTTTTTCAGGAGACAGATAATGTGGTTTGTTAGTCTCATCTTTTTAAGAATTTTCCAAAGTTCGTTGTGATCCACACAGTCAAAGGCTTTTGTGTAGTCAATGAAGCAGAAGTAGACGTTTTTCTGGAATTCCCTGATTTCTCTATGATCCAATAAATGTTGGCAATTTGAACTCTGGTTCCTCTGCCTTTTCTAAATCCATCTTGTACATCTGCAAGTTCTTGGTGCATATACTGGTGAAGCCTGGGTTGAATGATTTTGAGCATAACCTTACTAGCATGTGAAATGAGTGCAGTTGTACAGTAGTTTGAGCATTCTTTGGCACTGCCCTTCTTTGGGATTGGAATGCAAATGACCTTTTCCAGCACTTGGCCACTGCTGAGTTTTCCAAATTTGCTGGCATATTGAGTACAGCCTTTAATAGCATCATCTTTTAGGATTGGAAATACCTCAGCTGGAATTCCATCACCTCCACTAGTTTTGTTTGTGGTAATGCTTCCTGAGGCCCACTTGGCTTCACATTCCAGGATATCAGACTCTAGGTGAGTGACCACACCATCATGGTTATCTGGGTCATTATGACCTTTTTGTATAGTTCTTCTGTGTATTTTTGCCATCTCTTCATAATCTGTTTTGTTTCTGTTAGGTCCTTGCCATTTCTGTCCTTTATTGTGCCCAACTTTACATGAAACGTTCCCTTGGTATTTCCAATTTTCTTGAAGAGATCTCTAGTTTTTCCCCTTATATTGTTTCCCTCTATTTCTTTGCATTGTTCACTTAAGAAGATTTTCTTATCTCTCCTTGCTATTCTTTGGAACTCTGCATTCAGTTGGGTATATCTTTCCTTGTCTTGTTTGCCTTTTTGCTTCTCTTCTTTTCTCAGCTATTTGAAAGACCTCCTAAAACAACCACTTTGCCTTGTTGCATTTCTTTTTCTTGGGGATGGTTTTGATCACCACCTCCTGTACAGTGTTAGGAACCTTTATCCATAGTTCTTCACGCAGTCTGTTTATCAGATCTAATTGCTTGAATTGATTTGTCACTTCCACTGTATAATCATAAGGGATTTGATTTAGGTCATATCTGAATGGCCTGGTGATTTTCTCTAGTTTCTTCAATTTAAGTCTGAATTTGGCCATAAGGAGTTTATGATTATCCTACAGTCAGCTCCAGGTCTTGTTTTTGCTGACTATTTAGAGCTTCTCCATGTTTGACTGAAAAGAATATGATCAGTTTGATTTTGATATTAACTGTCTGGTGATGTTTATATGTAGAGTTGTCTCTTGTGTTGTTGGAAAAGGGTGTTTGCTATGACCAGTGTATTTTCTTGGCAAAACGCTATTAGCCTTTGCACTGCTTTGTTTTGTACTTCAAGGCTAAACTTGCCTTGTTACTCCCCTAAGTATCTCTTGACTTCCTACTTGGGCATTCCAATCCCCTGTGATAAAAAGGACATCTTTTTATTGTATGTCTTCATAGAACCATTTAACTTCGTATCTTCGGCATAAGTGCTTGGTGCATAGATTTATTGTCTATGTGATGTTGAATGGTTTGCCTTGGAAACACACCAAAATCATTCTATTGTTTTGGAGATTGCACCTAAGTACTGCATTTTGGACTCTCTTGTTGACTATGAGGGCTATTCCTTTCATTCTATGGGATTGTTGTTCACAATAGTAGATATAATTGTCATCTGAATTAAATTTGCCCATTCCTGTCCATTTTAGTTCACCGATTCCTAAAATGTTGATGTTCACACTTTCCATCTCCTTTATTGAGTTTTTGTCGTGCTATCTTGTTTCTAGGTCTTCTCATATGCTTTTAGTTTTTTGATAAGTAATTCTCTTTTTATTTTGACTGTGCTGGTTCTTGGTTGCTGCAAGGGCTTTTCTCCTAAGCTGCAGCGAGCGGGGGATGCTCTGTAGCTGTGGCGTGCAGGCTTCTCATTACAGTGGCTTCTCTTGGGGAGCACGGGCTCTAGGAGGGCACGCAGGCTCAGTGGTTGTGGCTCCTGGGCTCTAGAGCACAGGCTTAATAGTGACGCACAAGCTAAGCTGCTCGGCGGCATGTGGGATCTTCCAGGACCAGGAATCAAACCCTGGTCTCCTGCATTGGCAGGGGGCTTCTTTACCACTGAGCCACCAGGGAAGCCTTCATATACTTAATTTCCCCTTTTGCTATAGCTCATATCCTTTCTTTGCAAATTTTTATACACCCTTCCAAGTCTTGTGTTGGGTATTATCTTCTTTTAGAAATCTTCCTTTGCCTTCTTAAATCTGAGTTAGGTGTCCTTTACACATATTCCTTGGAAAAGGAAATGGCAACCCACTCCGGTGTTCTTGCCTGGAGAATCCCAGGGACAGGGGAGCCTGGTGGGCTGCTGTCTATGGGGTCGCACAGAGTCGGACACGACTGAAGCGATTTAGCAGCAGCACACATATTCCTATTATGCTGTACTTGCCTTGTAATTGTTGTTTTGTTGTTCATCATCTATTGTAAACCAGATGACGTCCCTCTTTGTGCCTGACTACTATACTGTAGTATAGAATCAGTGGCAATAAAGCAAACATTTCAGCACACTGAGAGAGTTGTGTAGCAGGCTTTCACTTGTCTTTTATTCCTCGTTAAATATGGAGTCCAGCAGTACTGCATCGGTATTTGAGTGCTTTAGTTCCTCTGCCTAGAAGTAGGAACTACATTGGTCAGGTGGTTCTGAGCTTTGATGACGGTATGCTGCTCTTTGGGGTACAAACAATAGAGTGGGATAAATACAACTGTACCTCGGTTCTGCAGAAAATTTCCAGGCCACTGCTGTAGCAGCTAGTGCAAGGATATCTAGTTTCCTCCTATAATTGTTTCCTGGGCTGTGACGTTGTGGCCAAGAGGGACATTCACTCACAGCTCCCAAGAGTTAGTCCCGTTGAACCTTTCAGAGGCTTGCAGATCTCTTCCTACAGTGATTAGGAATCCATTTTGTACTGTTGCCGGGGTCCAGCCCTGTTGGATCCAGGGTGATTCAAAGCGTGGACGGCGTAGGCGAGGAAAACTTATTTATTTATTTATATAAGATTAGATTAGGAAGAAATAGTGTAGTAAGAAAATTAAGTGGAGAAAGAAGGCTGAATAACTTGGCTTACGGGGAAGGCCAATAAAGTTCCAGACAATGAGCTTGCACCATCTACGTTTGGCCACCGCCACCCACTTGAATATCGAAGGGTGCCCTGCCTTAGGCTCCCTGTCGTGCGGGTCTTAAAAGCCAGGGCAAGTAAGTAGACTTGGTGAGCCACCCTGCTCCAGATGGGAATTCAGCCTGAAGTTAGAGAGAAGACACGGGGGAAACCAGTCCAGCGACTGGCCTCACCTCTATTGTTCAGAAGGCTTTTTATACTTTTGATAGTACATGGAGATCAATGGGCAGTACAAAACTATGCAGCATTAGCAGCCCAGACTCTTATCAAAACCAGGCTTTTCTCTCTGCATACCTAGTTGTATACACAAGTCTTAGGTGATTTACGTCATCTTCTGGCCAAAAGGCTTGCTAACACTTTTTGGCTCTCTTCCTTAATGAATGTTAATCTAGTTTCCCCTGAAGTGTTTTTCTTTAATCTGCATCTCCTTAAAGCACTAAAGTTACATCTCTATAGAACAAAGGCACAGTGGGTTATAACAAAGAAGGTACTTAACTCAAAGATCTAATGTTGCTACTGGTTTTTCTATATACCAACTATATCAACAAGTAAAAGATATGAAAATTTGGCAGCAAGTATTGGCTCAACAATGAAACGCTTAATCAGTTTTATTCTAATGATCTTGACACCTCGGAAGCCCCTGCATTCCTAGGATGTTTTAAGCTTCCTGTGCCTCCCATGGTCGGGAGGCCTCAAACAATCACATGCGTAATCCTGCAGGCAGGCTAGAAAGCCATCAGAGGGGTTTTTGGATTGAAGCACTCATATTATGCCCAGGAGATTTATTATCTAAAAGCTCTAAATTAATTTTTTTCCAGAAAAAGGTGGTGGGGGGACAGCCCCCTGTTAATGACAGAAGAGTAGGTGGAAAGCATAACACAGTAAAGCAGGCAGACTCTGGTCTTGGAGGGTGGATGCTCAGGAAATTTCAGGGGGAACCCCTGAAGCCTGACCACGTCCTTGCGTTTTGTCAGGCTTCCTTCCTCATGACCTTGTCATGGGTGGCCCCCGGCAGTACTGTATCATAAGGGGCAGGATGTGTAGTGGTTATTAGGGAGAATGAACGTGTTAGTCTCTGAGCCTTGCTTTTCCTCACAGTTGTGAGGACTAAGTGGATTTAATATAAGTTTATGTAATAGGGGCTTCCCAAGGGGAGCTAGTGGTAAAGAACCCACCTGCCAATACAGGAGACATAAGAGGTATGGTTTTGAAGCTTATGTAAAGTGCTTAGAATAGTGCCTGGCAAATGTTGCTTCTTCATATACATACTATAGAATGTGTAGGATCAAGCTGACAGATCCTAAAACAAAAGCATGGCATAAGTGTTTTTTATTCTTCTTCAGCACAATCACATATGAAAGTATCTAGTGACTTTCTAATCTGACTCAGGAACGGTGGTCATCAATTACTTTTTTTGGGGACCACGAAACATATAATTTTGGAGCCCAAGAAATTAGTCTGTCACTGTTTCCATTTTTCCCCATCTGTTTGCCATGAAGTGATGATATCAGATGCCATTATCTTAGTTCTTTGAATGTTGAGTTTTAAGCCAGCTTTTTCATTCTCCTCTTTCACCCTCATCAAGAGGCTCTTTAGTTTTCTTCGCTTTCTGGCATTAGGGTAATGTTATCTGCATATCTGAGGTTATTGATATTTCTCCCAGCGTGCTGTAGTCCATGGGTTCGCAAAGAGTTGGATATGACTGAGCAACTGAACATCAACAATGAAGCATGTGGGATCTTAGCTTCCCAACCAGGGATGGAACCCACGTCCCCTGCACTGGAAGCGAAGTCTAAACCACTAGACCACCAAGGAGGTCCTGGTCATCAATTTCTTAATGACTTTTGTCCTCTTCTTTTTGCTGTTCAGTCACTAAGTTGTGTCTGACTCTTTGTACCCCGTGGATTGCAGCATGCTAGACTTCCCTGTCCTTCACCTTTTCCCGGAGTTTGCTCAAACTCATGTCATTGAGTTGATGATGCCATCCAGCCGTCTCATCCTCTAACACCCCCTTTCACTCTTGCCCGCAAATCTCTTCTAGCTTCAGAGTCTTTTCCACTGAGTCAGCTTTTTACCTCAGGTGGCCAAAATATTGGGAGTTTCAGCTTCAGCATCAGTCCTTCCAATGAATACCCAGGGTTGATTTTCTTTCAGATTGACTAGTTTGATCTTGCAGTCCAAGGGACTTGCAAGAATCTTCTCTAGCACCACAATTTGAAAACATCAATCCTTCGGTGCTTAGCTTCCTATATGGTCCAACTCTCATACTGGAAAAAACCTTCAGTTCAGTCGCTCAGTCATGTCCGACTCTCTGCAAAGTGATGTCTCTGCTTTTTAATATGCTGTCTAGGTTTGTTACAGCTTTTCTTTCAAGCATCTTTTATTTTGTGGCTGCAGTCACTGTCTGCAGTNCTGACCACGTCCTTGCGTTTTGTCAGGCTTCCTTCCTCATGACCTTGTCATGGGTGGCCCCCGGCAGTACTGTATCATAAGGGGCAGGATGTGTAGTGGTTATTAGGGAGAATGAACGTGTTAGTCTCTGAGCCTTGCTTTTCCTCACAGTTGTGAGGACTAAGTGGATTTAATATAAGTTTATGTAATAGGGGCTTCCCAAGGGGAGCTAGTGGTAAAGAACCCACCTGCCAATACAGGAGACATAAGAGGTATGGTTTTGAAGCTTATGTAAAGTGCTTAGAATAGTGCCTGGCAAATGTTGCTTCTTCATATACATACTATAGAATGTGTAGGATCAAGCTGACAGATCCTAAAACAAAAGCATGGCATAAGTGTTTTTTATTCTTCTTCAGCACAATCACATATGAAAGTATCTAGTGACTTTCTAATCTGACTCAGGAACGGTGGTCATCAATTACTTTTTTTGGGGACCACGAAACATATAATTTTGGAGCCCAAGAAATTAGTCTGTCACTGTTTCCATTTTTCCCCATCTGTTTGCCATGAAGTGATGATATCAGATGCCATTATCTTAGTTCTTTGAATGTTGAGTTTTAAGCCAGCTTTTTCATTCTCCTCTTTCACCCTCATCAAGAGGCTCTTTAGTTTTCTTCGCTTTTTTGGCATTAGGGTAATGTCATCTGCATATCTGAGGTTATTGATATTTCTCCCAGCGTGCTGTAGTCCATGGGTTCGCAAAGAGTTGGATATGACTGAGCAACTGAACATCAACAATGAAGCATGTGGGATCTTAGCTTCCCAACCAGGGATGGAACCCACGTCCCCTGCACTGGAAGCGAAGTCTAAACCACTAGACCACCAAGGAGGTCCTGGTCATCAATTTCTTAATGACTTTTGTCCTCTTCTTTTTGCTGTTCAGTCACTAAGTTGTGTCTGACTCTTTGTACCCCGTGGATTGCAGCATGCTAGACTTCCCTGTCCTTCACCTTTTCCCGGAGTTTGCTCAAACTCATGTCATTGAGTTGATGATGCCATCCAGCCGTCTCATCCTCTAACACCCCCTTTCACTCTTGCCCGCAAATCTCTTCTAGCTTCAGAGTCTTTTCCACTGAGTCAGCTTTTTACCTCAGGTGGCCAAAATATTGGGAGTTTCAGCTTCAGCATCAGTCCTTCCAATGAATACCCAGGGTTGATTTTCTTTCAGATTGACTAGTTTGATCTTGCAGTCCAAGGGACTTGCAAGAATCTTCTCTAGCACCACAATTTGAAAACATCAATCCTTCGGTGCTTAGCTTCCTATATGGTCCAACTCTCATACTGGAAAAAACCTTCAGTTCAGTCGCTCAGTCATGTCCGACTCTCTGCAAAGTGATGTCTCTGCTTTTTAATATGCTGTCTAGGTTTGTTACAGCTTTTCTTTCAAGCATCTTTTATTTTGTGGCTGCAGTCACTGTCTGCAGTGATTTTGGAGCCCGAGAAGATAAAATCTGACACTGTTCCCACTTTTCCCCCATCTGTTTGCCATGAAGTGATGGGACCAGATACCATGATCTTAGTTTTTTGAATGTTGAGTTTTAAGCCAGGCTTTTCACTCTCTTCTTTCACTTTCATCAAGAGGGTCTTTAGTTCCTCTTTGCTTTCTGCCATTAGAGTGGTATCAACTGCATATCTGAGATAGTCGATATTTCTCCTGTCAGTCTTGATTCCAGCTTGTGAATTATCCAGCTTGGCATTTCGCATAGTGTGCTCTGCATAGAAGTTAAACGAGCAGAGTGACAGTATGCACCTTGTTGTACTCCTTTCCCAATTTTGAGCCAGTCCATTGTTCCATGCCAGTTCTAACTGTTGCTTCTTGACCTGCATACAGTTTCTCAGGAGACAGGCAAGGGGTCTGGTATTCCCATCTCTTTAAGAATTTTCCAGTTTGTTGTGATCCACATAGTCACAGGCTTCTGTGTAGTTAATTAAGCAGACTTAGATGTTTTTCTGGAAGTCGCTTGCTTTCTCTGTGATCCAGCAGATGCTGGCAATTTGATCTCTGGTTCCTCTGCCATCTAAATCCAGCTTGTACATCTGCAAGTTCTCGGTTTACTGTTGAAGCCTAGGTTGAAGAATTTTGAGCGTAACCTTCCTAGCATGTGCAGTAGTTTGAACATTCTTTGTCATTTCCCTTCTTTGGGATTGGAATAAAAACTGACTTTTTCCAGTCCTATGGCTAATGCTGAATTTTTCAAATTTGCAGGCACATTAAATGCAGCACTTTCATAGGATCATATTTTAGGATTTGAAATAGCTCAACTGGAATTCTATCACCTCCGCTAGCTTTGTTTGTAGTAATGCTTCCTAAGGCCCACTTGACTTCACAATCTAGGATATCTGCTGTAGGTGAGGGACCACACCATGGTAGTTATCTGGGTCATTATGACTTTTTTTGTTTAGTTCTTCTGTGTATTCTTGCCACCTCTTCTTAATCTCTTCTGTTTCTGTTAGGTCCTTACCATTTCTGTCCGTTATTGTGCCCATCTTTGCCTGAAATGTTTCTTTGGTATCTTCAATTTTCTTGAAGAGATCTTTAGTCTTTCCCACTCTATTGTTTTCTTGTGTTTCTTTGCATTGGTCACTTAAGTCTTTCTTATCTCTCCTTAGTATTCTCTGAAACTCTGCATTCATTTCAGTATATTTTTCCCTTTCTCTTTGCCTTTCAATTCTCTGCTTTTTCAGCTATTTGAAAGGCCTCCTCAGACAGCCACTTTGCCTTGTTGCATTTCTTTTTTCTTGGGGATGTCTTTGATCACCAACTCCTGTACAGTGTTATGAACCTCCCATCCATAGTTCTCCAGGCACTTTGTCTACCAGCTCTCATCCCTTAAATCGATTTGTCACTTCCACTGTATAACCATAAGGGATTTGATTTAGGTTGTACCTGAACGGCCTAGTGGTTTTCCCTACTTTCTTCAATTTAAGTCTGAATTTGGCAATAAGGAGCCCATGAGCTGAGGTATAGTCAGCTCCAGATCTTGTTTTTGCTGACTATATAGAGCTGCTCTATCTTTGGCTGCAAAGAATATGATCCATCTGATTTTGATATTGACTGTCTGGTGATGTTCATGTGTAGAGTCATCTCTTGTGTTGTTGGAAAAGGGTATTTTCTTTGACCAGTCTTGGCAAAACTCTGTTAGCTTTTGCCCTGCTTCATTTTGTACTCCAAAGCTGAACTTGCCTGTTACTTCAAGTATCTCTTGACTTTCTGCTTTTGCATTACAATTCCTTGTAGTGAAAAGGTCTTTTTTTGGTGTTGCTTCTAGAAGGCCTTGTAGTTCTTCATGGGACCATTCAACTTCAGCTTCTTTGGCATCAGTGGTTGGGGCATAGACTTGGATTACTGTGATGTTGAATGGTTGCCTTGGAAACAAACCAAGATCACTCTGTCGTTTTTGAAATTGAACCCAAATACTGCATTTCTGACTCTTGTTGACTATGAAGGCTATTCCCTTTCTTCTAATGGATCCTTGCCCACAGTGGATACAATGGTTATCTGAATTAAATTTGTCCTTCCCATCCATTTTAGTGCACTGATTCCTAAGGTATCGATGTTCACCCTATCTCTTGCTTGACCATGTCCAATTTACCTTGATTTGTGGACCTGACATTCCAGCTTCCTATGCAGTATCATTCTTTATAGCATTGGACTTTCCTTTCAGCACCAAACACATCCACAGCTGAGCATCATTCCACTTTGGCCCAGCCTCTTCATTCTTTCTGGAGCTATTTCTCCATTCTTCCCCAGTAGCATATTGGATACCTTCTGATCTGGGCAGCTCATCTTCCAGTGTCATATCTTTCTGCCTTTTCATACTGTTCATGGGATTCTCAAGGTAAGAATACTGAAGTCTTACCTCTCCAGTGGACCATGTTTTGTCAGAACTCTCCACCATGACCCATCTGTCTTGGGTGGTCCTGCATGGCATGGCTCATAGCTTCATTGAGTTCCACATGGCTATGATCCATATGATCATTTTGGTTAGCTTTCTGTGATTGTGGTTTTCATTCTGGAGACTGTGGGATTATAGTCTTGCTTCTTCTATCTGTTCTCTGATGGATGAGGATAAGAGGCTTGTGTAAGCTTCCTGATGGGAGGAGCTGGCTGTGGGGAAAACTGAGTCTTGCTCTGGTGGGCAGGGCCATGCTCAATAAATCTTTAATTCAAATCCAGTTTGTCCTCCTAGGAAAGGAAAAGTGGTGAGGGAGGTTCAGGGAACATTTTCCTGAGGAACACTCAAACATTCGGCTTTATTGTCTGTTTTCCCTTCTGCGCTGTGCACACTCTGAAGATGGAGCCATGCTTTGACCTCTTTATTGCTCTATGCTGAGCTCAAGTAGAGTGTCTGGTATAGAGAAGAAGCATGTTGTGTGTTTGTTGACTAAGAGAATGAATGTATGTGTTTCCATTGTTAAGTAAGGTTTTCATAATTCAGTATTTACCTCTGCTGCTGCTGCTAAGTCGCTTCAGTCGTGTCCAACTCTGTGCAACCCCATAGACGGCAGCCCACCAGGCTCCCCTGTCCCTGGGATTCTCCAGGCAAGAACACTGGAGTGGGTTTCCATTTCCTTCTCTAATGCGTGAAAGTGAAGTCGCTCAGTTGTATCTGACTCTTAGCTACCCCATGGACTCCAGCCTATCAGGTTCCTCCGTCCATGGGATTTTCCAGACAAGAGTACTGGAGTGGGGTGCCACTGGTTAATGCTAATTCTGATTCTGTAACATTGTAGGTGAACGTCTAGAAAGCAATAAAGTAGAAAAATTAATTTGGCTCTAAAGTTAAGGCACTTTAAGCATCTTTAGTTAGAATAGTACTGATGCGGATGTCCACAAGACCTATGTCTGGTAGAATACAATACAATGATATTTTTACTTTTAAAATTTCATTTCTGATTTCAAATGTAGGACAAGATCATTGTTGTACCCATGAATATTATGCATATTTCAAAATTAGTGCACATGTTTTTTCTAGAGGGCTATTTAATGCCCCTGAAATGTCTAATTTTCAAAATTTGGTTCCTTCTTAGATTTAACTTTGTTGCATTTAGAGTTTTAAAGCTTTTTTTTTTTTTTGTAAAATATACAGTTTGTAGTTAATTGGATAGAAATATAGGATTCACTTAAAGAAATTGTTTGGCTGCATCTATTAAAACAGAACTAAAGATCAATATTGGCTCAATATCTAAAATAGAGAAACATCAAATTATTCTAACCTTTTATTTTTATAATAATTTTAATGGTTAAATATCTAAAAAAACTTAAGCAGGAACTAGCATATGAGTGTTGATTGAGCATAAAATTAAAATTCATCTTTTAAAAATAGTTTTACTTATTTAAAAAAATTTTTTATTTTGTATTGGGGTGTAGCCAGTTCACAAACAATGTTGTGATAGTTTCCAGTGAACAGCAAAAGCACTCAGCCATACATATGCATGTGTCTATTCTCCCTGAACTCCCCTCCCATCCAGGCTGCCACATAACATTGAACAGAGTTCCAAGTGCTGTACAGTAGGTCCTTGTTGGTTACCTATTTTAAATATAGCAGTGTGTGCGTGTCCATCCCTAACTCTCCCTCTTCCCATCCTTTGCCCCTGCCCCCCTGCAACCATAAGTTCATTCTCTAAGTCTGTGAGTCTCCTTCTGTTTTGTAAGTTCATTTGTATCATTTCTTTTTAGATTCCATAATATTTTTCCTTCTCTGTCTGACTTACTTCCCTCAGTATGGCACTCTCTAGGTTCATCTACTTTGTTTTAAATGGTATTATTCCCTTCTTTTTAATGATTGAGTAATATTCCATTCTGTATATGTACCACATCTTCTNGGAACAAACTACAAAATACATGTAAAAATAAAACAAATTTTTCTTGACAAATTTTATTCAAACACTTGATATTTAGCCAGTAGGTTGAGAGCTTGTTTAAATAACTCACTTTAAAATTAAATTCATTTCAAATGACTGAATTCTTTTTACCTGGAGTTCCAAAATTTAATATGTATGTGTGTGTGTGTGTATATATATATATATATATATATATATATATATAGTCTCAACCATTCTCTCCTACTTCAGATTATGATAGAATTTAACTCAGAGATTTGATACCAAATAGTTAATGATCAATTTTAATACAAAGACTATATTTTGGGTTTGTATTTCTCTCTCACCCATGAGTTATTTATGTTTCGAAATCTGTAAGTAGAATCAGTTCAGTTCAGTCCCTCAGTCACGCCCAACCCTTTGCGATCCATGGACTGTAGCATGCCAGGCTTCCCTGTCCATCACCAACTCTTGGAGTTTGCCCAGACTCATGTCCATCTAGTCAGTGATACCATCCAACCATCTCATCCTCTGTTGTCCCCTTCACCTCCTGCCTTCAATCTTTCCCAGCATCAGGTCTTTTTCAGTGAGTCAGTTCTTTGCATCAGGTGGCCAAAGTATTGGTTTCAGCTTCAGCATCAGTCCTTCCAATGAATATTCAGGACTGATTTCCTTCAAGACTGACTGGTTTAATCTCCTTTCAGTCCAAGGAACTCTCAAGAGTCTTCTCCAGCACCACAGTTCAAAATCATCAGTTATTTGGTGCTCAGTTTTCTTTATATCCCAGCTCTCACATCCATACATGACTACTGGAAAAACTATAGCTTTGACTAGATGGACCTTTGTTGGTAAAGTAATATCTCCGATTTTTAATATGCTACCTAGGTTTGTTATAGCTTTTCTTCCAAGGAGCAAGCATCTTTTATTTTCATGGCTGCAGTCACTATCTGCAGTGATTTTGGAGCCCCCAAAATTAGTCTCTCACTGTTTCCATTGTTTCCCTATCTATTTGCCATGAATTGATGGGACCAGATGCCATGCTCTTAGTTTTCTGAATGTTGCATTTTAAGCCATTTTTTTTCTCTTTCACCAAGTGAAAATCACTTTCACCTCTTTCACTTTCATCAAGAGGCTCTTTAGTTCTTCTTCGCTTTCTGCCATAAGGATGGTGTCATCTGGATATCTGATGTTATTGATATTTCTCCCAGCAATCTTGATTTCAGCTTGTGCTTCATCCAGCCTGGCATTTCGCATGATGTACTTTTGCATATAAGTCAAATTAGTAGGGTTACAGTATACAGCCTTGATGTATATTGGAACCAGTCTGTTGTTCCATGTCCTGTTCTAACTATTGCTTTTTGACCTGCATACTGATTTCTCAAGAGACAGGTAAGGTAGACTGTTATTCCCATCTCTTTAAGTATTTTCAACAGTTTGTTGTGATCCACACAATCAAATGCTTTGGCATAGCCATTAGAGCAGAAGTAGATGTTATTTTCTAGAATTCTCTTGATTTTTCTATGATCCAACAGATGTTGGCAATTTGATCTCCGGTTTCCTTGCCTTCTCTAAATCCAGCTTGAATATCTGGAAGTTCTCGGTTCATGTACTGGTGAAGCCTGGCTTGGACAATTTTGAGCATTACTTTACTAGCGTGTGAGATGAATGCAACTGTGTGGTAGTTTGAGCATTCTTTGGCACTGCCTTTCCTTGGGATTGGAATGAAAACTGACCTTTTCCAGTTTTTCTAAGAAGAATATTTGATATTAATTTCTAGTGTTTTATACTGTGACCAGAATATATTTGTAATACATCTGATTTTGGAATTGAAGCTTTTAAAATTTTTTCACTTAAGATGTGATCAAATTTTTAGGATGCTTCACATGATCTTGAGATGTATATTCTCTATTACCACCTTGGAAATTTTGATATTATATATATATATATATATATCCATTTATTTTGAGTTGTAGTAGTTTTACTTATTTTATGCCCACTTAACCTGTCTTTAACTGGTGATATGTTAGTCTTCTAACATGAGTGTATTCCTGCCTATTCCTTCTTTGATTTTTTGTGTTTTCAGGTTTAATTAGGTGTTTCCTTGATAGTCTATTTGGATAGTAAATGCCTGACTTGCATTTTCTCCTCTGAACTTCTTGAGCAATTGTTGCTCAACCTGTCCTTTCTCAAATTGCTATAAAGGATTCTGTTTACAGTCAAAATCTTTTCCATGAAAGTGATTTCTCTAATGGAAAGTTCAGAAGACTTTTTCCCTTTACTGCTAAAGTCTATTAATTTAACAGGGTAAATCCTAGAAATTGATGTTTGTGAATCAATTCACCTAGGTGCATGTGGTTACTGATAATATATAGATAGACTCAGGCTCTCTTATTTAGGAAAATTTTTCTTGAATTATAGTCTTAAAAATTCTTAGGCTTCACAAACTTTTATTTACATGCATGTTGGATCTTCTTTACCTCAGAATTTCTCTGTTAATTATCTTGTCTCTTTTTCATTTTGTTTTCCTTTTTATATTACTTTTGTTTTATCAATGCATATTTGGCAATGTCTACTTTATTGCACTTTATTGTATTTTAATAAGGCACTTTAAATTTTAATCAAAATTATTCTCCCCTGAAAATTTTGAAATTTAAGAATTTCCTCAATAATTTTATTTGTATTTTTACAGATTCCATAAGCCCTCATTTGATATATTTCTAATTTTATCATTTCTTATTTCTTATGTTTGATTTCAGATACAGTGGATTTGTACTCTTTTCTACAGATACTTATTTAAAGATATGTTTGAGGCATTATATTATACTTTTCCATTCCTTCATGTTTGCTTTCTGTATTGGATGGGGCAAGGGAGTCAGGATTTTAATCATGAAAATTTATTATTTTCTCTTTTCTTTTAAATTTTTGTAAATTTTTTTTCTCCTTTCTGTTCATTTGGAAACTCTGACTAGCAATCAGAAGCAGTTCTACATAGGAAGGAGTAACAGTTCTGCTTGACTGACTTGATTTCTTATATCAAGAGTGACTTTGTTTCTTAGTACAGCATGCTGCAATTTTATCCATCATTTTCACCTTTTCTAGTGAAGAGGGCTTGTTTTTCTGGTTTTGTGAATTTTTGTTAATTCAGTAGGCCCAGTTTCTATTTCTTTGTTCATTGTTTTTTCACTTCACCGCCCATCCACTAATATTTCACCCCGCAAGTCACGTCCCTCTCCACTATAAGTGGTCCTCTTGAAGACTGCCTATTCGGGTTCAGCACCATCTCAAACTCTTTCCATTCAGTTCTCTAGATTCCATTGTTCAAATATACCCTACCTCAGGACTTACCTAGTATTTATTTAGCCATGGAAGATGGGACTCTTATTCCCAGTGTGATTTTATCTGTGCATCAACACATTCAGTGTCCTGAGAATGTTCTTTCATGTTCAGTTTCTACCTGATTATTCATGGGCTCCAGAAATGAACCCAATGTATAGAACATTTCCATACTTACACAAAAATAGCTTGTAGTACATACTATCACTGGATTTTGCTCTAGAACTATGTTGTAATACAGTTAACTTTTCTTGATGATCTGATATTTGGACTCTAATTTAGGCAGCAGCCACTATCCTAGAATATCCTGAAAGTTTGCATTTAATTTTTCCAAATCACCATCTACTTAGAAATAGAATTTACCTCTGTAAGCCTAAAGCATATCTGTCACATGACATATAACTATAGATTTACACGCATGGTTACATCAGTGGGTAAGAAAATTGCAGTAAATGTGAAGTTTTTAGAGAATCATAAATGCAACATTTAGAAAAAAAGAATCTTGAAAAATTGTATTTCCAAAGACCAACTCTACCATCTTCCTCAAATTAGTAAGCAAAAATTATTAAGTCAATATATTAACATGGCTGTACCAATTTTAAACTTTCCCATTTCGTCCCTCAAGTATTAATATTTTGCCTAAAAGAGCTCTCTAGCTAAGTAACATAAACAATTATTATATTTGTGTTCCACTCCTTTCATTGTTACAGTTAAATTTTCTATAACTTCTTAAAAATCTATACAGTTCTACATTAAAGAAAAATGCTAAACACATTTAGTGTGTATGACTCCAATTTAATACAGGAGATTTTACAAGTGAGAATACTACATAACCAAATATAATATTCACAGACAATAAAATATCCTGAATTCAACAGCATATAAAGAGTAAAAATGAATAAATGCATTAACAAATAAAAATGTTCAAGGACAGTCCAAAAATTATTCAGGCAATAAATTCTCCACTAACTCAATAAATTTGTTTTATTTAAAGTCAGCCTGGAACACTCAGCCAACCTCAGAGGATCTCATCATAAAGACTTGGGGCTAATGGACTATATCATACATTAATGCTGAATGCACGGGCACCTGGCATTCCTACAGACAATGTAGCCAAAGGCCAGTCCTCCAGTGGTTTGTTAGACTAATGCTAGATTTCTAACAATAGAGTACTATCAGCAGGAAGTACAACAACTGGCAGTTCACGGTAGAAAGCTACAGCTAGCTACAATGAACTGCATCAGTAAAGGTCAAGCAAATAGAAAATGCTAGAAATGCAAAACCCAAGAAAAGTAAAAACAAAAGCCATCTTAAGTTACAACCTGTTGTTACTGCTATGCTATACTGCAAACATCAAAATAACATGCACTCAGACATACACATTCATAATTAAAAGTAGTTGAGAACTTTTGCATGTTCAACTTTTTTTTTGCAGAGTGACCAAGACACTTCTTACGTTCCGTAATCAAACCATTATTCAAAATACTTGATGCTGATTATGAAACAATGGATATTCATGCTCAGAAATACTTTATGTTCTATTTTCTGTTTTAGAAAACCAAATTTAACCCTGGGAAAAAAATAACACTAGAGTAAGAAAGTGTGGTTCAGGAGCTACATAAAAGAAACAAATAAACAGTGATGGCGTCCTAAGGCAACTCCTGGCTATCAGGAACTAGTTTGAGCATTTGTTTGGAAGAGAGAGTCCCAGCAGTGGGAAATGGGCAGAGGTCCATATTTTAACTCTGTCTCTGTCTCTCCTTCTCATTCTTCCAGGAGAGTCAGTCTCTGTTCATATGATCACTATGATGTATAAACAGTATCAATATTATATAGCCCAAGTGTCCACAGGATGATATCATTGCAGTTATAAATCCTGTTGGGCTAACAAAAATGATGAAAGGAGAAGTAGGTTGAATAGCTGTTCTGGTCATCCTCCCCTCCAAATTCTCTCTTTAAACCCTCAGAGCTTAAAGAGAGTGGATTACATTCGAAAAGTCATTTTCTCATTCCATGCTGCACTTTTTTGAGAGTTTAAAAATCATCTCTAAAGAAAGAATTTGCTAGTGGAGACAACATACCAGGATGCTCAGTAGTAATTCTGGGAAGCTTGTGTTTCTCCTTGTGAAGGATTATCCTCACCAACAGGACACAAGCAGAGCCTAGAGCTTGGCCCTCTTTAGATAAGCATTAACAGACAATGGTAACTCCTTACTCCAGGGGGAAATGAGCTGAGTCAATAAACCAATTATCTGTAGAGAATACAATCACAGTAAAAGGAAGGTATAGACAACATACACAAGATAAAGCACAACTTCCCTGGTGGCTCAGAGGTTAAAGCGTCTGCCCGCAATGTGGGAGACCTGGGTTCAATCCCTGGGTCAGGAAGATCCCCTGGAGAAGGAAATGGCAACCCATTCCAGTATTCTTGCCTGGAGAATCCGATGGACGGAGGAGCCTGGTGGGCTACAAGTCCACGACTGAGCGACTTCACTCACTCATCAAAGGGCTTCCCAGGTGGCACTTGCTAGCTTGCTAAGTCTCCTAGGTGGCACGAGTGGGGTAAAGAACTTGCCTGCCAATGCAGGAGACGTGACATGCGGGTTGGATCCTTGGTTTGGGTAGATTCCCTGGAGAAGGAAAGGACAACCCGCTCCAGTATTCTTCTCTGAAGAATCCCATCGACAGAGGAGCCTGGCGGGCTACAGTCCATAGTGTTGCACAGAGTCGGATATGACTGAAGCAACTCAGCGTGACAGCGTGCATAGGAAGAGACAGATTAAACATATAAAATAAATATTAATACGTAATATCGAAGTTTAAGAGAGAGTGTGGATAATAAAAAGTAAAATAGCCTGTACTTTTCTTCAATAATTTTCTTAAAATTATTAAATTGAAAATATTATATTGAAAATATACATTGTTTATTTCACATTCATCTATGAATAGTCAAGGCTATGATTTTTCCAGTGGTCATGTATGGATGCGAGAGTTGGACTGTGAAGAAGGCTGAGCACCGAAGAATTGATGCTTTTGAACTGTGGTGTTGGAGAAGACTCTTGAGAGTCCCTTGGACTGCAAGGAGATCCAACCAGTCCGTTCTGAAGGAGATCAGCCCTGGGATTTCTTTGGAGGGATGATGCTGAAGCTGAAACGCCAGTACTTTGGCCACCTCATGCAAAGAGTTGACTCATTGGAAAAGACTCTGGGAGGGATTGGGAGCAGGAGGAGAAGGGGATAACTGAGGATGAGATGGCTGGATGGCATCACTGACCCGATGGACGTGAGTCTGAGTGAACTCCAGGAGTTGGTGATGGACAGGGTGGCCTGGCGTGTTGCGATTCATGGGGTCGCAAAGAGTCGGATACCACTGAGCGACTGAACTGAACTGAACTGAGCATACTTTTTGTTACTTATGTCTTTGCTTTTTCCTTCTTCAAAAATACATTTGTATGTATTCCCATATCCACATCTACACTCAGATCCACCCACAACACCCCCGTCATACATTCAGTCATACTCTTATAAACTGTAGGGCAGGGAGAGAGATTTAGTAAATGTTTTTTAAAATATAATAGATTATTCAGAAACCTTTGCATTTTTTTTCCTAATCTACACTAGTTAGTAGATATCCCACCAAGACAATAATGTAGCCCTAGTTTAAACTTCAAAATAACTGGAATGTTTTTTAATATTTGTAAAATGTATATCCAGTTCTGTTTTCTTCCCAGTGAATTGTAAAATATGCACATTTCTTATATTAAGTATTTCCAATGAATTTAAGTAATAACTATCATGTATTATTATGAAAATAATGATGATCTATTTTGCTTCTCTATTTAATTCCACTATCTGGTATCTGTAAGGGAAGTTTCACCATACATTTTTTACATAGTTCTTTTAGAATTTTTGTGTGCATGTTTAAATTTTTAAGTTTATTTCAAGAAATTAAACAAATTGTATTACATTTATAAACTTATTTTAGTACACTTAATATTTTCCTATGTTGCATTTTTGATCAAGAAAGATAAAAATATATTATGCCTCCATATTGGCAAAGATTATATTTTAAGATAGTCAAAGATACTGTATAAGGATTTATTTCTTTTGTATAAGAATTACGCCTTTTTAAAAAGGTTATTCTCAGGTAACACACATGCAAAATATTTTCCCTGATTTTCATTGGAACTTTTTCTTTCATTTGCATTTCTAGGTATTTATTGCTATTAATATATGGAGAGTAGGTAATGGATCTACATAGAAAACCATTATTATAGTACTTTTTTTCTTTTTTTGAATTTTTATTTTTACTTTATTTTGCTTTACAATACTGTATTGGTTTGGCCATCCATTGACATGAATCCACCACGGGTGTACATGAGTTCCCAATCCTGAACCCCTTTCCCACCTCCCACACCATATCATCTCTCTGTCCCATCACTTCATGGGAAATAGATGGGGAAACGGTGGAAACAGTGTCAGACTTTATTTTTTTGGGCTCCAAAATCACTGCAGATGGTGACTGCAGCCATGAAATTAAAAGACGCTTACTCCTTGAAAGAAAAGTTATGACCAACCTAGATAGTATATTCAAAAGCAGAGACATTACTTTGCCAACAAAGGTCCGTCTAGTCAAGGCTATGGTTTTTCCAGTAGTCAGGTATGGATGTGAGAGTTGGACTATGAAGAAGGCAGAGCGCCAAAGAATTGATGCTTTTGAACTGTGGTGTTGGAGAAGACTCTTGAGAGTCCCTTGGACTGCAAGGAGATCCAACAGTCGATTCTGAAGGAGATCAACCCTGGGATTTCTTTGTAAGGAATGATGCTAAAGCTGAAACTCCAGTACTTTGGCCACCGTATGCGAAGAGTTCACTCACTGGAAAAGACTCTGATGCTGGGAGGGATTGGGGGCAGGAGGAGAAGGGGATGACCAAGGATGAGATGGCTGGATGGCATCATGGACTCGATGGACATGAGTCTCAGTGACCTCTGGGAGTTGGTGATGGACAGGAAGGCCTGGTGTGCTGCGATTCATGGGGTCGCAAAGGGTCGGACACGACTAAGCGACTGAACTGAACTAAACATCATATACAGCAAAGTTATCATGACTTTCAGATCCTGAGTTTTTCCTGCAAAACCATTTTTTATTTGTTAATAAAACAGGTTCAGTAAATATGAATATACAGGTTTCCCCCATTATCAAAAAGTTAGAGCATTCCTATGAAACTTTTTGTAAACCAAAGTAGCATAAAGTGATGAAGTAATTATCTTAGGACATATCTTGCCATTAGATGCATAAAATACACTGAGATACAGCACAGATGCTTACAGACATAGTTCAAAGCTATGGGGGCTTGATGCTGAGATGCCGAGTATAGTTCCTAGGGAAGGAGCTTGAACGATGATGAGCACTGAGACCACAGGTCCCCACTTGTCAGCAAGGTCTGTTGTACAATAGAAAGTCAAGCATGAGCAACCTGTGGCCCAGGGTTGGGGAACATCCTCAAGGGGCCCCCGATGTGACTGAATTCACAACATATTGACCATATACTCAGAGTTGGTCAACTTGGGTAAGCAGTTTCAGCAAAAGAAGGGGAACCCTTGGCAGCATAGCTTTTGTAACTCTGGGATGCAGGGGTGGATATCATTTGTTCCGGGGATGAGATAGAGCAGTTAGCATCTATAACTACTCACCCCTTGTTGAGACAAAGGTTGCACAGTGCTTATGCATCTAACCAAACACACCCTGGATTATCGCTGCCATCCACATCATGTGGGCGAACATGGGAGAGCTCCCAGATACTGACTCAAGTGATGAGAGAACTGGGCATGAAGCAGTTGATGTTTAACCTAACTACCTGAGGCTCAGATGACAAGCATTTTATAGGTAGCATGTGAGATGCTATTTTGAACAAAGCCCTGCTCACCTCTTTTGGATATCTGTTATTCTGCACTGTATGTGGGGCACCCCATCTATGAGGCCACCTTGATGGTGGCTACCTTGGGAGAAATAGAGGGGTGGTAGCAGGCCAAAGATTTTAGGAGTGTGAAGATTCTGAAGGGGGACTGATCTGGTAAAGACCCTGTCCAGGTGATGTAAATGCAGATGTGGGCCAATTTACTGGCAATGGGAATTGACAGAAATAAAACTGATGAACAGCCCAATGCTATACTCCTAGAGGGGCTTCCCAGGTGGTGCTAATGGTAAAGAACCTGCCTGCCAATGCAAGAGACTTATGTCCGAGACACAGGTCCGATTCCTGAGTCAGGAAGACCACCTGGAGGAGAGCATGGCAGCCCACTCCAGTATTCTTGCCTGGAGAATCCCATGGACAGAGAAGCCTGGTGGGCTACAGTCCATAGGGTTGCAAAGAATTGGATCTGACTGAATTGACTTAGCACATACTTCTAGAGTTATGAAAGCAACTGAGAACCGAGCAGTTTACCAAATGGGAGACGCATACACAGCAAGAGATACAGGCAGTTCAGTTAAAATACTTTATGGTGCCCAAGGGTACTCCTTGAGATGCCCTTTTCCACTTTGAATAGGGCTCAGGCCAACATGTCCGCCCACAGTGCCCAAGCGGGGATGGGAGGCCCCATGTGGAACTTGCTATTCACTGGTCACTGGCTAATATACAGAGTAATGGCCCTGGTTGACACTGGTGCCGAATGCAGGCTTGTTTATGGCGAGCCAGAACAGTTTCCGATCATAGTGCACACATTGATGGCTGTGGCAGCCAAATGGTTAAGGTAAAAGCTGTGTCCTTACCTTTAGAAATTGGGTGACTCCCTGTGCAGGTGTATACTGTGTATGTGTCCCTGATCCTAGAATATATTTTGGGAATAGATGCTCTGCAAGTCTTAATGGTACAGACTTCTGTGGGGGAGTTTCGTCTCTGAATGCCTGTGGTGAAGGCTGTTGTGAGGGGCTATGCAAAGCACCCCCAACAGTTACTGCCAGCGCCTTGGAGGGTGACAGCTGTGAGACAGTATCAGCTACCAGGTGGCTATGAAGAAACAGGCGCCAGCCGCCATTGCCGAGCTGGCAAAAGTGCACATTGTACAACCCGCTTATAGTCCGTCCGTTTAACTCCCCCGTGTGACCTGTTCGGAAGCCTGATGCTCATGGGGAATGACTGTGGATCGCAGGGAACTAAATAAGGCGGTGCCACCTATGCGTGCCGCTTTGACACTTAGCACTGTGTAGTGGACGCAGCTAATGCTTTTTTCTCTATAGCTGTAACAGCTGAGAGGCAGTGTCACTTTGCACTCACTTGGGAGGGATGCCAGTGGACGTTCCAGGTCCTTCCCCAGGGGTACCTGCAGAGCCCAACTATATGCCACAGGCTGGTTACAGAAGACTTGGTGAAATGGAAGCATCCAGCATCAATGAAATTGTTATGTTGATGTTGTGTTTACTGTACAGGCTTTGTCCTGTGATGTAGATTTAAAACAGTATATTATAAAAACTGTCCTCTGTGTGCCCTCAGATTTAAAAAATGTAATCGTGTGGGTGACCTGTGAACAGCACAGAAATCCCCTCCTTGAAGGGGTGGGCCTGATGCCTGTGGGGGCTTTTGCAGGTAACATGAGTTTCAGGTTGTATCCTGGGTGACAAGTGCTATTTGTTGTAGCCTGTACTGCTGTTATGGGATGTGGATCCAAGGGCCAGCATCAACTCACCAAGGGACTGTCATGGAAGATGGGCTGTGCATATATTGTGAGGCAAAAGACCCGGAAGGGATGGAATGTAGGGAAAGAGCAGTTAGCCAAGATGGCGGTGGCCTGGTGCTCTTGCCCTAGGGCCTCTCACCCCACATTCTGTAAACAATGACTTTACACGGTTGTGTAATAGCTGAGATCATTTATAGCACTGTGCGTGTGCATCAGGATATACTCGCTTAGCCACGGGCCGCTTTCGTTCTGTGTGCCTATATAAGCTCACCTGAAAAGCCCTTGCAGCTGCATTTTGGCTGTGTCTGCTGGGTCAGCCATCAGAGAGTACAGCATGGCTGTGTTGCAGCGGCCTTGTGAGCCCAGAGAGGATAAATGTGTCTGCAGTTCCTGCGGCTCCTCAAGTTGCCTTTCAGCTTCTCCATTCACACCGTGCCCACCCTGGGTTCAGCGAACAGTGTGAGAAGTGGGACACTTGGCTTCCCCACTTTAATAAATGTTTCTAGCTGTCTAAAATAGAAACACTCACTTCTACCTTCTCCTTAACCCTCCCTTCCACTTAATCCGTGGTGAAATATGGCAAAGTCTAGCCTCAAAAGCAACAACAAACCAACCCGGGAATCAGTCCCCATCTCTCTACCACACTTACACTGTGTCCTTCATTAGGACTCTAGTGAAGAATAGTTTTCCCTTAGAGTTCACACCCCTCTATTGGGCTGCACCCCACAGGCCTCCAAGGTCTGTGCTCCACGCAGCTTCCAGACCAAAGAAAGAGCTTGGAGTCAGTGACAGAGACATCACTGGCTTAATGGATGGGTAAGCTTGCCTGTCTGAAACAAGATCCTTGTTTCAGGCAAGCTTGCACGTGTCTGAAACATGTGCGGTGGGTGGCATGGCAGGCAGGACTGGGTGGCAGTCTCTGCTCCAAAATGAAAAATTCAATAGAAGAATTTGAAGAAATTTCTAGAAAGCAGAACAAAAAGACAAACGAGCTAGAAAGTAGAAAAGTTAAAAGTCTTAGAAGAAATTTAAATATAAATTATAAGAAAATGTCCCTAAAACTGAAAGACACGTATTTCTATATGGAAGGGATTCTCAGCACAGTAAATGATAAAAGACTCATATCAAGGCATATCATTATGTGATAAAGTACATGATTTATCATGAATGTTACTTCTGTCAAAAAAATAGACATCATTCTGAACACCGTGGATAAAGTGAGGATTAAGAGGAAAGAATTTACATTCAAAGGATCAGGAATCAGAATGGCATTGGAGTTTGCAACAGCAACATTGGAAGCTAGAAAACCATGAAACAGGGTCTTGATTCCTGAGGGAAAATGACTGACAACTCAGAATTCTACATCTAATGTTGCTTTATTTTATTTTTGTTGGTTTGGGCTCCGCTGGGTCTTCGTTGCTGTGTGCGGGCGTCTCATTCTGTGGCTTCTCTCGTGGCAGAGCACAGGTTCTAGGATGTGTGGACTCAGTAGCTGTGGCACAAGGGCTTAAACTGCCCCATGGCAAGTGGAGTCTCTCCGGACCAGGGGTCAAACCATGCCCTCTGCGTTGGCAGGCAGATTCCCAACTACGAGACCACCAGGGGAGTCCTCTAGTGTAACTTTTAATCAAGTGTAAGGGCCGAGTAAGATTTTCAGACCTACGATGATTGAGAACATGATCTTCTGTGACCCCTTTTCTCAGGAAGCTACTAAAGGAATGTGCCCCAAGAACAGCGGTAGAGCAGGGACTCACTGCAGAGATGGGCAAGGGGATTATCAGGGAGTGAGGAGTTGTGGGGTGATAGACGTGCAGCAGGCCCAGACAGCAACCGTCCAATTGTAGCAGCAAGATACAGGGTCCGGGAAGGGGGTTTCCATGAATTTTTTTTTTTCTTTAGAGAAAAAAAAGACAGATTAATTTTCTGGCATTTGAGTATTTGGAAACTGATAAATTATTTTCACTGACATCATAGAATAAATGGAAAAATACAGCACACAAGGAATCACTCATAAACAACTAATTACTGATTTGCCAAAAATTAATTGACTGTATTGTGAAGATAAATGTTTTTGGGTAGAAGTTAGGTTGTAGGAGTTAGTGCTGTGTAAGAGAGCTTAATTCTCATATATTAGGAGTGCATAAATGATTTTTTAAATCAATAAATTGAAAAATAGCAGTATAAACATATTATTTAGACCTGTGTAAGTAAACAACAAGAAAAAGGGCTAAAAAAGATGAAAGCTATTTATTTTTAATGAATAAAATTGGGAGAAGTGGGTAACGTGGGTTAGGGACTACCTTTTTTTCACTTACTGACCTTTTGGTACTGTTTGATTATTTTTAAGGATAATAAAAGTATATACACGTGTTACTTGATAAAACTTAAATACTAATAACATATTCCTTTAAGGAGCATTAAGATTAAATGTACCCAGTAAAAGGGAGTCAGGAATAGAGAAGAAAGATGTAAGCTTATCTTTTGTTTTAAAGGGGATTCTTAAAACTTTATTTCTGTTTTTTTTTTTTTTTGTTGTTGTTGTTTTATTCTAGGGCTTCAAAAACAAACCAAAAAAGATGGGTCACATAAAGGCAGACTTGATTGATGTTGACTTAATCAGAGGTGAGTTCTAAGTTGACTTGTTTCTTGTAGGTATATCATTATGTTATTTCCTTGGAGTGCTAAAGAGTCTTCTTAGATATCATCTCTACATGGTATACTTTAATTCCCCAAAGTAGTGTTCTTCCCTCATCATCCAGGCTTTAGCATTCTTTCCCCTTTGCTTAATACTGTGTGGCTATGTAAATTGCAAGGTTTCTGTGAGGGTGAAAGAAAGATGAACTTGGAGACCTACTGCTGTGTAATGAAGAAAAATATATTGTGTATCATTCAAAGGAGGCTGACTGAGGTCAGTATATGTTTGGAACATCGAAGTGGATTCTTTTTAACTGAACAAGTTATGTGCTGATTTTTGCTCTCTCTTGTTTAGTGTAGTGTTACCAGTGGGCGTTAGTGTATGAAAATGTTTGATGTTTTGTTTTATGTATATTTAAAGGCTCAACATTTGCCAAAGCCAAACCTGAAATTCCATGGACATCTCTGACTCGGAAGGGGCTTGTTCGAGTTGTGTTTTTTCCACTTTTCAGCAGTTGGTGGATTCAAGTTACCTCTTTAAGAATCTTTGTTTGGCTGCTACTGCTTTACCTCATGCAAGGTAACTGGAGAAGTTTGGATAAACTATGAGTTTCTTTTTGCTGCTTATGCTATTACATCATGCAGACCTTACTGTTCTTATATTTATCCTTTCATTTGATGGTTTCATGTACAAAAAAATGAAGGGACATTCACTATTTGGAGATCATCTTAAATTTATTTGTTCAGAGAGAGCAGATATGATTGTCTAACTCTTCTTCTTCAATTTCTTTCCACCTGCCTCATTGACCAGACCTTTGTAAACTTTTCTTCTGACTGAGCTTTGAATCCACAAGGTTAGATCCCAGATTCTTTTCTCTAGGTACTCTTATCAAGCCTTGTTCCTTTAACAAGGTGATTCTCAAAGTAGTATTTTCAGACTGACCTCTGCTGAACTTCAGGCTTGTAACGTGAAAGTGAAAGTGAAGTCTCTCAGTCGTGTCCAACTCTTTGGGACCAAATGGACTATAGTCTACCAGGCTCCTCTGTATATGGGATTTTCCAGGCAAGAGTACTGGAGTGGTTTGCCATTTCCTTCTCCAGGGGATCTTCCCAACCCAGGGATCAAACCCAGGTCTCCCACATTATAGGCAGACGTTTTACCATCTGAGCCAGCAGGGAAAACAGGCTTGTAAAGCCAACCGCCTATTTGACATTTCCATATGAAGATTTAATAGGTATCTTGAACTTGAGTTATATTTGGATATAATTGAATTTTAATTTTTTTACAATCTTCTTTTGTACACACTGGATGTGGAACAACAGACTGGTTCCAAATAGGAAAAGGAGTACATCAAGGCTGTCTATTGTCACCCTGCTTATTTAACTTATATGCAGAGTACATCATGAGAAATGCTGGGCTGGAGGAAGCACAGGCGGGGATCAAGATTGCCGGGAGAAATATCAATAACCTCAGATATGCAGATGACACCACCCTTATGGCAGAAAGTGAAGAAGAACTAAAGAGCCTCTTGATGAAAGTGAAAGAGGAGAGTGTGAAAAAGTTGGCTTAAAGTTTAACATTCAGAAAACGAAGATGATGGCATCTGGTCCCATCACTTCATGGGAAACAGTGGCTGACATTATTTTTTGGGGCTCCAAAATCACTGCAGATGATGATTGCAGCCATGAAATTAAAAGACACTCCTTGGAAGGAAAGTTATGACCAACCTAGACAGCATATTGAAAAGCAGAGACAACAAAGGTCTGTCTAGTCAAGGCTATGGTTTTTCCAGTGGTCATGTATGGATGTGAGAGTTGGACTATAAAGAAAGCTGAGCACCGAAGAATTGATGCTTTTGAACTGTGGTGTTGGTGAAGACTCTTGAGAGTCCCTTGGACTGAAAGGAGATCCAACCAGTCCATCCTAAAGGAGATCAGTCCTAGGTGTTCATTGAAAGGACTGATGTTAAAGCTGAAACTCCAGTACTTTGGCCACCTGACGTGAAGAGCTGACTCATTTGAAAAGACCTTGATGCTGGGAAAGATTGAGGGTAGGAGGAGAAGGGGAAGACAGAGGATGAGATGGATGGCATCACTGACTCAATGGACATGGGTTTGGGTAGACTCTGAGAGTTGGTGATGGACAGGGAGGCCTGGCGTACTGTGGTTCATGGGGTTGCAAAGAGTCAGACTGAGCGACTGAACTGAACTGATTCTTCTTCAGATCTTCCCCCATTTCATTAAATGATTCCATCAACCACTCAATTTTCAAGTGAAAAATTAAATCTTCCTGTTCTACCCTAATGGCTCAGAGGGTAAAGAATCTACCTTCAGTGCAGGAGACCTGGGTTTTACTCTGGGTTGGGAAGATCCCCTGGAGAAGGGAATGGCTATCCACTCTAGTGTTCTTGCCTGAAGAATTCCATGGACAGAGGAACTTGGTGGGCTGCAATCATGGAGTTGCAGAGTCAGACACAACTGAGCAACTAATACTTTCACTCCCTTCTACTCTGTCATCAACTCTTACACCCCATCTGTAACCATGTCTGTAAGTCTGACCTCCGGCATATGCCTTGAGCACCTAACCCAGTCTCTGCTGCCACCATCATAGGCCGCAGCTCCAGCATGCCTTTGCCTTGATCACCGGAACAATGTCTATTCTGAGTTTTCTTTCTACCCATCATTCTTTTCACAACAGTTAGAGAAATCTTTTGAAATGGGGACTATATCACATTTCGCTGCTTAAAACCCTTTAGTGACTTCTTATTGCTCTTAGAGTAGAAGCCCACACCTCCTCACCAGGGCCTCCAGTGCCCTACATGGTTGCTCCGCGGCTGACCTCTCGGATGCCATGTCTCAGCTCTTTCTTCCTTGCTCACTGCAGGCAGAGGCCTTTTTCTTTTCCTCACCCAGGGGTTTTCCTTCTGATTGACATGACTGTTTTTTCTCTCATCTTTAAGACCTGCACTCAGATGTAGCTTTCATAAACTTGCCACATCTGTACTTGCTAAATAGTCCTGCCACCCCTCAGTCCCTGTCACAGGGGACTATGTATCACACATCACTACCTGATGTTTTGTCTCTTCTCACTATGTGTAGGGACCCAGTGTATGCTCTTCACTGTACTCTATTGCTTACCAGAAACACTTCCTGAAAAGGCAATGTAGATATAGTGATTCCTGAGCAGAGAGATGCGATTTAGAACAAAGAGTAGGTGAAAGGGGAAGGTTGGGTTAGGGTGATAGGATTTGGGATGATTTTTATTTTCTTTTATCTGCATCAGTTTTTAAAAATTGTCTTCAAAAATATATTTAATTGCTGCATAATGTTCCATCATGTGGACACACCATCATTTCAAACTATTGAGTTGACCAAAAAGCTTTCTTGGGTTTTTTGTTAAGATGTTATGGAAAAACTTGAACAAACTTTTTGGCCAACCCAATATTTTAAAGTCTGTATGAGTCTGTCATAAGGATTTACCATAAACACTTTTTATGACTATTTAATATTCCATTATATAAAAGTACCATAATTCACATAAGCTTTCTCATATAGCGAACAATTAGGTTGTTTTTAGTATTTTCCTATTAATTAATGCCATCATGAACAAAATTTTTAATATATTATATATTTGGAGTTTATTCTCTGAAATAGAATTAACAGATCAAAGACCTTAAACATATTAAGGTTTTTAGTGCATATAGTGAAACTGCTGGTCACAATTCTTTTGGAAAGTAGTAGATTATGTATTACCACAATCTTAACAGCATTATCATAATTTTTAAAATTGCTGCCTAATTTGATATACAAAAGTTAGTATTTTGCTTGTTCAATTTGCATTTCTTTGGTTACTTGTAAGGATGAAGTTAAATATTTCCCCATATGTTTGTTATTAAAGAATTTCCTTTCTTGTTGAGATAAATTATATATATTAAATTTTCATGTATGCTGTGGTCCATTTCTGGACCATATATTCTGTACCATCAGTTTGCCTGGTTATTTTCATATCAGTGCCATATTTCTTTAATTACTGTAGCTATTTAATATATAGTNGTAGACTCTGAGAGTTGGTGATGGACAGGGAGGCCTGGCGTACTGTGGTTCATGGGGTTGCAAAGAGTCAGACTGAGCGACTGAACTGAACTGATTCTTCTTCAGATCTTCCCCCATTTCATTAAATGATTCCATCAACCACTCAATTTTCAAGTGAAAAATTAAATCTTCCTGTTCTACCCTAATGGCTCAGAGGGTAAAGAATCTACCTTCAGTGCAGGAGACCTGGGTTTTACTCTGGGTTGGGAAGATCCCCTGGAGAAGGGAATGGCTATCCACTTTAGTGTTCTTACCTGAAGAATTCCATGGACAGAGGAACCTGGTGGGCTGCAATCATGGAGTTGCAGAGTCAGACACAACTGAGCAACTAATACTTTCACTCCCTTCTACTCTGTCATCAACTCTTACACCCCATCTGTAACCATGTCTGTAAGTCTGACCTCCGGCATATGCCTTGAGCACCTAACCCAGTCTCTGCTGCCACCATCATAGGCCGCAGCTCCAGCATGCCTTTGCCTTGATCACCGGAACAATGTCTATTCTGAGTTTTCTTTCTACCCATCATTCTTTTCACAACAGTTAGAGAAATCTTTTGAAATGGGGACTATATCACATTTCGCTGCTTAAAACCCTTTAGTGACTTCTTATTGCTCTTAGAGTAGAAGCCCACACCTCCTCACCAGGGCCTCCAGTGCCCTACATGGTTGCTCCGCGGCTGACCTCTCGGATGCCATGTCTCAGCTCTTTCTTCCTTGCTCACTGCAGGCAGAGGCCTTTTTCTTTTCCTCACCCAGGGGTTTTCCTTCTGATTGACATGACTGTTTTTTCTCTCATCTTTAAGACCTGCACTCAGATGTAGCTTTCATAAACTTGCCACATCTGTACTTGCTAAATAGTCCTGCCACCCCTCAGTCCCTGTCACAGGGGACTATGTATCACACATCACTACCTGATGTTTTGTCTCTTCTCACTATGTGTAGGGACCCAGTGTATGCTCTTCACTGTACTCTATTGCTTACCAGAAACACTTCCTGAAAAGGCAATGTAGGTATAGTGATTCCTGAGCAGAGAGATGCGATTTAGAACAAAGAGTAGGTGAAAGGGGAAGGTTGGGTTAGGGTGATAGGATTTGGGATGATTTTTATTTTCTTTTATCTGCATCAGTTTTTAAAAATTGTCTTCAAAAATATATTTAATTGCTGCATAATGTTCCATCATGTGGACACACCATCATTTCAAACTATTGAGTTGACCAAAAAGCTTTCTTGGGTTTTTTGTTAAGATGTTATGGAAAAACTTGAACAAACTTTTTGGCCAACCCAATATTTTAAAGTCTGTATGAGTCTGTCATAAGGATTTACCATAAACACTTTTTATGACTATTTAATATTCCATTATATAAAAGTACCATAATTCACATAAGCTTTCTCATATAGCGAACAATTAGGTTGTTTTTAGTATTTTCCTATTAATTAATGCCATCATGA
This sequence comes from Oreotragus oreotragus, assembly GCA_006410675.1. Lineage (NCBI taxonomy): Eukaryota > Metazoa > Chordata > Mammalia > Artiodactyla > Bovidae > Oreotragus > Oreotragus oreotragus. The sequence goes on along the minus strand of SJYX01024412.1, from coordinate 434,481 downwards.
ACAAAATTTTTAATATATTATATATTTGGAGTTTATTCTCTGAAATAGAATTAACAGATCAAAGACCTTAAACATATTAAGGTTTTTAGTGCATATAGTGAAACTGCTGGTCACAATTCTTTTGGAAAGTAGTAGATTATGTATTACCACAATCTTAACAGCATTATCATAATTTTTAAAATTGCTGCCTAATTTGATATACAAAAGTTAGTATTTTGCTTGTTCAATTTGCATTTCTTTGGTTACTTGTAAGGATGAAGTTAAATATTTCCCCATATGTTTGTTATTAAAGAATTTCCTTTCTTGTTGAGATAAATTATATATATTAAATTTTCATGTATGCTGTGGTCCATTTCTGGACCATATATTCTGTACCATCAGTTTGCCTGGTTATTTTCATATCAGTGCCATATTTCTTTAATTACTGTAGCTATTTAATATATAGTAACATTGAGCAGGACAAGTATTCCTCAATTACTCTGTTTTTTTCAACATTTTCTCTTATGTGTTCTTAACTTGCTTACTCTTTGCAAAATAATTTAGAATATTTTATCATGATCAAAGACAAAAAAAAATTGAAATTTAGACTGGAACTCCCTATATCCCACTCCTGGAACTCCCCATACCCCACTCCAAAATATAGATATATATTTGGAGGGAATAGAGAGAAAATTGATATTTTTCTCCTTTTAGTCAAGTCTTCTATTATATCTTTTTATAAAGCTTTGTAGGAATTTATTTTTTCTTACAAAGCTTGCTTAGATCTTGTTAAGCTCATTTTTTTCTCCATATGGTAGAATACACATAAAATTTACCATCTAACATTTTAAAGTATACAGTTCAGTGATATTAAGTGCATTCACATTACTAGTCTGCCATTACCACCATCCATCTCCAGAGCTTTTTTCATTTTTCCAAATTGAAACACTGTACCCTTAAATCAATAACTTTCCACTTCCTCCTATCCCCAGCCGCAGACAACTACCATTCTGCTTTATGAATTTGACTCCTCTGCTGCTGCTGCTGCTAGGTCGCTTCAGTTGTGTCCGACTCTGTGCGACCCCAGAGATGGCAGCCCACCAGGCTTCCCGTCCCTGGGACCCTCCAGGCAAGAACACTGGAGTGGGTTGCCATTGACTCTTCTAGCTACCTCATATAAATAGAATCATACTGTATATCACTTAGCATAATGTCTTCAGGATTTATCCATTTGTAGCATGTGCCAATATTTCTTTCCTTTTTGAGGGTGAATAGTAACTGACTGTGTATATAGACCACATTTTGTTTATGTATGTCATCCATCAGAGGATGCTTGAAAGTAAAAGTTGCTCAGTCGTGTCCAACTCTTTGCAACTTCTGGAGTGGGTAGCCTTTCCCTTCTCCAGGGGATCTTCCCAACCCAGGGATTGAACCCAGGTCTCCTGCACTGCAGGCGGATTCTTTACCAGCTGAGCCACAAGGGAAGCCCAAAACTACTGGAATGGGTAGCCTATCTCTTCTCCAGTGGATCTTCCTGACCCAGGAATCGAACCAGAATCTCCTGCATTGCAGACGGATTCTTTACCAACTGAGCTATCAGGGAAGTTCCATATTAAAGGAAAAGAGTTTGTTTTAATTTTTGTTGTTGCTGCTTTAGGTATAAGGCTTTTTATTTGCTTATGTATTTTAACTAGTATTTGCTTTTATATTTGCAAGATTTTAGTTTGTATTAAAATTGTTGTAACCAGCCGTTTTCTAGACTCTCATTTTTTCTAACAGTTTTTCAGTGCTTCTCTCAGATTTTCTAATTATACAGCCGAATTGTTAGTGTAATGAAAAGTTGGTCTTTTACCACACATTTTACTTACTTTCATAGAATTAGTCGGCATATTTAGAGCAGTGTTAACAGTAAGAGTGGTCACCCTGTTTTGTTTCTGTTCAGAATGCCTTCATTAATATGATGCATGTTGGTTTTGCTTATGTGCTCTTTAGTATATGTGCTGCCAAGGGGGGTGCTACTTATATCTTCTTTAGCATGTTAACAACATATTTTTACTTTCCTAGTATTTTAGTAAAGATTGACATTTAAGATGAATTACAAATCAGGAACAGATGTGTAATTTTATGGAATGCTTTTTCACTTCTAGAATTGGACCAGACTTCACATGTTAAAGGCACAGTCCTTCCCAAGACACTAGCCTTACTTTGGGGATCCCTAGGGCTCTCCTTCGGAGAAGGCAATGGCACCCCACTCCAGTACTCTTGCCTGGAAAATCCCATGGATGGAGGAGCTGGTGGGCTGCAGTCCATGGGATCGCTAAGAGTCGGACACAACTGAATGACTTCACTTTCACTTTTCACTTTCATGCACTGGAGAAGGAAACGGCAACCCACTCCAGTGTTCTTGCCTGGAGAATCCCAGGGACGACAGAGGAGCCTGGTGGGCTGCCGTCTATGGGGCTGCACAGAGTCGGACACGACTGAAGCGACTTAGCAGCAGCAGCAGCGGGGCTATCCTTACTCTGATCAGCCTTTCAGCGTCCCCGACTCATTCCCTCAGGTTTGATAATTCACCAGAATAACTCAAAGCATTCAGGAAAGTACTGTATTTACAGTTTTATTCTAGCAGAAGGATACAAATTAGGAGAGATGTACAGGGCAAAGTCTGGGCGGGCTCCAATCAGGAAGTTTTTATCATCTTTAGGGAGGTGTTACCTTCTATCCCTGGTGGATAGCAATATGCACAAGGTATGACCAGCCAGAGAAACTCACCCAAGCTTTGGAATTCAGAGTTTTCATTGAGGGTTTATTATGTAGGCCTGCTTGATTGAGTCACTGGCCATGGAATTAAACTCAGTCTTTAGCTCCTGTTCCCTCCCCAAAGATCAGGCTGATATAACGTAGCTCAGAGCCCCAGCCCTCTAATTACATAGTTGGTATTTCTGGTATGGCTACTCCTATTCTTAGTCATTTTATTGGCATATATTACCTGGTGTGGTCCAAGGGACCCGTCATGAAAACAAAGATACTTTCCAACACTTGGGAAATTCCAAGAGTTTAAGAGTTACCTCCCAGGAATCAGGGACAAAGGCCTTTTACACAATTGGTAATTGAGATGACATGTATGCACATGATCAAAACTACATCCTATTAAAATATTAAATTTCATAGATTCTGTCTCAGTCAGCAATTCCTTAAGTGCCTAACATGTCTGTGCCAAGTACTCTTTTAGGCTCTGAGAAAGATTTCCTACTCTCTTTCTAGCATAAACCCTATGTCGCCTTGGTGAATTATTCTTTTGCTATATTGTCAAATTTACATTGAAGTATTTTAATCATGCATTCAACAAATAATTGCCTGTGTACTCTGTGCCAGACACTATCTTGGTATGGCAGTGAACAAAATAGACAAATGTCCTTGCCTTCATGGTACTTAACACTTCAGAGGTAAATTTGTATCCATGTTCACACGTCTGCAAGGTCTGTAGTTTATTGTTTTCTTGCTGCTGTTGTGTTTGTTGGGTATCAGGGTATTGCTGCTGACTCTTTGCAGCCCCGTGGACTGCAGCACACCAGGCTTCCCTGTCCTTGACTGTCTCCCAGAATTTGCTCAAACTCACATCACTGAGTCAATAATGCCATCCAATCATCTCCTCGTCTGCCTCCCCTTTCTGCTGCCCTCAGTCTTTCCTAGCATCAGGGTTTTTATTAGCAAATAGTCTCTTCACGTCATATGGTCAAAGTATTGGAGCTTCAGCTTCAGCCTCAGTCCTTCTAATGAATATTCAGGACTGATTTCCCTTAGGATGACTGGTCTGATCTCCTTACTGTCCACGGGACTCTCAAGAGTCTTCCCCAACACCACAGTTCAAAAGCATCAGTTCTTCAGCGCTCAGCCTTCTTTATGGTCCAACTCTCACATCTATACATGACNCAGTCCTTCTAATGAATATTCAGGACTGATTTCCCTTAGGATGACTGGTCTGATCTCCTTACTGTCCACGGGACTCTCAAGAGTCTTCCCCAACACCACAGTTCAAAAGCATCAGTTCTTCAGCGCTCAGCCTTCTTTATGGTCCAACTCTCACATCTATACATGACTACTGGAAAAACCAGAGCTTTGACTGGATGGACCTTTGTCTGCAAAGTGAGTGATGTCTCTGCTTTTTAATACACTGTCTAGGTTTGTCATAGCTTTTCTTTCAAGGAACATGTATCTTTTAATTTCATGGCAGTAGTCACCATCATAATGATTTTGGGGCCCAAGAAAATAGTCTGTCACTGTTTCCATCTTTTCCCCATCTATTTGCCATGAAGTGATGGGACCAGATGCCATGATCTTAATTTTTTGAATGTTGAATTTTAAGCCAGGTTTTTCACCTTCATCAAGAGGTTCTTTAATTCCTCTTCACTTTCTGCCATTAGGGTGGTATCATCTGCATATCTGAGGTTATTGATATTTCTTTCCAGCAATCTTGATTCCAGCTTGTGTTTCATCCAGCCTGGCATTTCGCATGATGTACTCTGCATATAAGTTAAATAATCAGGGTGACAATATGCAGCCTTGATGTACTCCTTTCCCAATTTTGAACCAGTTTTGTTGTTCCATGTTTGGTTCTAACTGTTGCTTCTTGATCTACATACACATTTCTCAAGAGGCAGATAAGGTGGTCTGGTATTCCCATCTCTTGAAGAATTTTCCACAGTTTCTTGTGCTCCACACAGTCAAAGGCTTTAACGTAGTCACTAAAGCAAAAAGTTTTTCCTGGAATTCTCTTGCTTTTTCTATGATCCAGTAGATGTTGGCAATTTAATCTCTGGTTCCTCCACCTTTTCTTAATCCAGTTTGTACATCTGAAAATTGCCGATTCACATACTGTTGAAGCCTGACTTGAAGGATTTTGAGCATTTCCTTGCTAGCATGTGAAATGAGTGCAACTGTGTGATAGTTGAATATTCTTTGGCATTGCCCTTCTTTGGGATTGGAATGAAAACTGACCTTTTCCAGTCCTGTGGCCACTGCTGAGTTTTCCGAATTTGCTGGCATATTGAGTACAGCACTTTCACAGTATTATCTTTTAGGATTTAATATAGCTCAGCTGGAATTCCATCACCTCCACTAGTTTTGTTTATAGTAATGCTGCCTAAGACCCACTTGACTCTCACTCCAGGATGTCTGGCTCTAGGTAAGTAATCATACCATCATAGTTATCTGGGTCATTAAGACGTTTTTTGTACAGTTTTTCTATGTATTCTTGCCACCTCTTTTTAATATCTCATGCTTCTGTTAGACCCATACTGTTTCTGTCCTTTATTGTGCCCATCTTTGCATGAAATGTTCCCTTGTTATCTCTAATTTTCTTGAGATATCTAGTCTTTCCCATTCTGTTTTTTTTCCCCTATTTCTTTGCACTGTTCACTTAAGAAGGCTTTCTTATCTTTTGTTGATATTCTTTGAAAGTCTACATTCAGATAGGTATATCTTTCCTTTTCTCCTTTACCTTTAGCTTCTCTTCTTTTTTTTTTTTAATTTTTATTTTTACTTTATTTTACTTTACAGTACTGTATTGGTTTTGGCATACATTGACATGAATCCGTCATAGGTGTACATGAACTCCCAAACATGAACCCCCAGCTTCTCTTCTTTTCTCAGCTATTTGTAAGGCCTCCTTAGATAACCATTTTGCCTTTTTGCATTTCTTTTTCTTGGGGATGTTTTGGTCACCACCTCCTGTACAGTGTTGTGAACCTCCATCCATAGTTCTTCACAGACTCTATCAGATCCTATCCTTTGACTCTGTTTGTCACTTCCATTCTATAAGCAGAAAGGATTTGATTTAGGTCATACCTGAATGGTCTAGTGGTTTTTCCCTACTTTCTTCAATTTCAGTCTGAATTTGGCAATAAAGAGCTCATGATCTGAAGCACAGTCAGCTCTAGGTCTTGTTTTAGCTGACTGTATAGAGCTTCTCCATCTTTGGCTGCAAAGAATATAATCAATCTGATTTTACTACTGACCATCTGGTGATGTCCGTGTGTAGAGTCATCTCTGTGTTGTGAGAAGAGGGTGTTTGCTATAACCAGTGCATTCTCTTGGCAAAACTATTAGCCTTTGCCCTATTTCATTTTGTACTCCAAGGCCAAACTTGCCTGTTACTCCAGGTATCTCTTGACTTCCTACTTATTTGCATTCCAATCTCTTATGATGAAAAGGACATCTTTTTTATTACTGTTAGTTCTAAAAGGTCTTGTAGATCTTCATGGAACCATTCTTCTTCTTCAGCATTAGTAATTGGGGCATAGACTTAGATTACTGTAATGTTGAATAGTTTGCCTTGAAAATGAACCAAGGTGATTCTGTCGTTTTTGAGATTATATCCAAGTACAGCCTGGTGGGCTGCAGTCCATGGGGTCGCTAACAGTCGGACAGACTGAGCGACTGCACTTTCACTTTTCTCTTTCATGCATTGGAGAAGGAAATGGCAACCCACTCCAGTATTCTTGCCTGGAGAATCCCAGGGATGGGGGAGCCTGGTGGGCTGCCGTCTATGGGGTCACACAGAGTCGGACACGACTGAAGTGACTTAGCAGCAGCAGCAGCAACTGCATTTTGAACTCTTTTGTTGACTATAAGGGCCACTCTATTCCTCTAAGGATTTCTTGCCCAAAATAGTAGATATAATGGTCATTGAAATTAAATTTGCCCATTCCTGTCCATTTTAGTTCACTGATTCCTAAAATGTCGATTTTCACACTTTTTTTTTGAATGTATAATAATTAGGATTTATTTAAAGTGTACAATGCAATGCAATTGACATATATACATACCGGTGAAAATATAATCAAGGTATATAATAAATCAAGGTAATAAGCAAATCCACCATTCCCCAAAGTTTTCATTTGCCTGTTTCCTCGGTCTCTCTTGTTGTCTCTTAGAAATCAATTATCAGCTTTCTACTAATACAGATTCATTTGTACTTTCTAGAATTTTATATAAGTAGAATAGGATTTGTGCTCTTTTTTGATTGACTTATTAGGAAAATTATTTTGAAATTCACTTATGTTGTTGTATGCATCAGTACTTGATTTCCATTGCTGAGTAGCATTCCATTTTCTGAATAGGACGTAGTTTGTTCATATTTTCACCTGTAGATGGATATTTGAATTTTTTCAATATTGGACTATTACAAATATAACTGCTATGAATATTCAGATACAAATGTTTGTGTGCACATATGCTTTCATTTCTCTGGGCTAATACCTAAGAGAGTAATGACTTGATCTAAAGATACTCCCAACATTCCATGTCTTTCCTTACACACAAGTAATGAACCTGGGCACTTTGCCTATTGTATAAAAACCTTACAGTTTTCTAGGTTCATTTAATTCCCCTACCCTTTACAAATAGATTGGGAAACAGTGGAAACAGTGTCAGACTTTATTTTTGGGGGCTCCAAAATCACTACAGATGGTGATTGCAGCCATGAAATTAAAAGACGCTTACTCCTTGGAAGGAAAGTTATGACCAACCTAGATAGCATATTCAAAAGCAGAGACATTAGTTTGCCAACAAAAGTCCATCTAGTCAAGGCTATGGTTTTTCCAGTGGTCATGTGTGGATGTGAGAGTTGGACTGTGAAGAAACCTGAGCACCGAAGAATTGATGCTTTTGAACTGTGGTGTTGGAGAAGACTCTTGAGAGTCCCTTGGACTGCAAGGAGATCCAACCAGTTCATTCTAAAGGAGATCAGTCCTGAGTGTTCTTTGGAAGGACTGATGCTGAAGCTGAAACTCCAGTACTTTGGCCACCTCATGCGAAGAGCTGACTCATTGGAAAAGACTCCGATGCTGGGACGGGTTGAGGGCAGGAGGAGAAGGGGACGACAGACGATGAGATGGCTGGATGGCATCACTGACTCGATGGACATGAGTCTGAGTGAACTCCAGGAGTTGGTGATGGACAGGGAGGCCTGGCGTGCTGCAATTCATGGGGTCGCAAAGAGTTGGACATGACTGAGCAATTGAACTGAACCCCTTACAATACAGTTGCCATATGCATTATAAGTACATATAAACCCCACAAGATAACAATTTTTGTTTTAAATCAACCTATACATTTTAAGTAGAGTAAAATGGCAAATTGTGTTTAATTTTACCAAGGTGTTTACCATTTGCAATATTCTTCATTCCTTCTTGAGGATCCACATTTTAAGGAATAGAAGTAACGCAGGCCTTTGGTGAGAAATCCTTAGTATTTTAATCTGAAATATTTTTGTTTTACTGTTGCATAAAGGTTATTTTGTCCGGGCAGAGAGTGGAGGGTGGAACATGTACTGCTGCTGTTATTTCCCAGCACTGCTGCGATGTCTCAGTGTCTTCAGCCCTTCACTCCTTTGATGTTTACTCTTGCCATCTCCTGTTTGACTATTTCCAATTTACCTTGATTTATGGACGTAACATTCCAGGTTCCTATGCAATGTTGGTCTTTACAGCATTGAACTTTACTTTCACCCCCCGACACAGCCACCACTGAGTGTGATTTCCACTCTGGCTCAGCCTCTTCATTCCTTCTGGAGCTATTTCTTTCTTCTTCTCCATTGACATATTGGACACCTACTGACCTGGTAGGTTCATCTTTCAGTATTATATATTTTTGCCTTTTCATACTGTTGATGGCGTTTTCAGGGCAAGAATGTTCTTCAGGGTATTGCTGCTGCTGCTAAGTCACTTCAGTAGTGTCTGACTCTGTGCAACCCCATAGATGGCAGCCCACCAGGCTCCCCCGTCCCTGGGATTCTCCAGGCAAGAACACTGAAGTGGGTTGCCATTTCCTTCTCCAGTGCATGAAAGTGAAAAATGAAAGTGAAGTCACTCAGTCGTGTTTGACTCTTCGTGACCCCATGGACTGCAGCCCACCAGGCTCCTCTGTCCATGGGATTTTCCAGGCAAGCGTACTGGAGTGGGATGCCATCGTCTTCTCCATTTCAGGGTATTAGGGAATGAAATTAATCTTTCCCCACATAGAAAAGTTCGTATAGCACAAGAATCATCTTTATGTGCAAGTCTGAAAGAACTAATCTGTAAACTTGTATCTGGAAGTTTTTGGTGATAATTTATAATATTTTTCTGTTTCTTTCATTTTTTATATCTTTGGACATTTCATACATACCGAGAGGCAATGTAGCATAATAGTTAGCAGTAAGGACTCTAGGAATTCCCTGTTGGTCTAGTGGTTAGGGCTCCATGCTTCCACTGCAGAGGCCTGGGTTCTATCACTGGTCTGGGAACTAAGGTCTCACATGTCACACTGTGTAACACCTGCCGCCCCCCACCTCCCAAAAAAGACTCTGGAGCCTAGCTGCCTGGGTTCAAATCTTAGATCTACTAATTGCTACATATAACTCTGGGCCTTGGGAAATACTGTTCCTCTGAGCAGAGCAACAGTACAAAGGATTATATAGCAGCTAGTTGTTTTGTGGTGGAAATATCTAGAAATACTGAGACTATCATATTGCCAGAAAGGCATATCCTCTGGACACATCATTTTTCACTTGCTCTGTGATCTAGGGCTTCAGATTTTCACCCAGCTAATGTGCAGGTGGATTGTAATGAAGGAAATTATGTGCTTTCACCTGTATACTTTTTACATGACAGATTTTTGGAGAAATAATCTGTATGGTTATTAGAACTGATTTTAAAGATGAGCCCTAATGGTTTCCATTTTGAAACCTTTCTTTTCAGTGATAGCACTCGTGTTATATTTTATGATGCCTATCGTGAATGTAAGTGAAGTCCTCGGACCCTTGTGCCTTATGTTACTCATGGGAACTGTCCACTGTCAAATTGTGTCTACTCAGATAACAAGGCCATCAGGGAACAATGGAAATCGGAGAAGAAGGTGAGATAAGAAGTTACACTTGTGGTTGTGTATTTTCTAGGAGAGGCATTGTAGAGCAAAATCTTGAAGTAAATTAATAAAAAGTCTTCCTCCTTTGCATATATTTTTCATTTTTTTTTTTTTTTGGCTAGAAGAAATGAATGCTTTACTTTTACTTTTCTCCCTTATGCTAAGAAACTTTGTCATAAACTTTTAATCGGGAGGGGGTCATTCAGTACAGTTGTTTAAAAGGAAAATTCATATACTGCATTATTCCTTACTAAAATTTACCTTAAATGATGATTTTTGTAAAGCATTCTTCACAATTCAGTCTTAAAATTTGGTGAAAAAACACTATAAACAAAGATCTTAGTATATCTGATTAATGGTATTAATGTTCTTACCTTTTTTCAATAGTAAATAAAAAGAATTGTTTTCTACATGTTCTAAACTTTTAATAAAGATTTAACTTTTCTACACATTGGATTCATGTCATGTCTTTACTGATCATGTGCTGTGTATGGGTTTTGGAACTGTTAAACATTTTTAAAGTATATATGGTATTATCTTCCACAAGTTATCTTTCCTCAGAGTATTGATAGGTTTTTGTTCCCCCAGGGAGTTTTAAGATTTTTTTTATTTGGTGCAAAGAATTTCAACTATTTATACTTGTTTTTGAATGTTATTTTCTAAACATGTTTTTTTTTCTCCCCAGAAAAGAATATTCCTTGAAAATTCAGTTTAATTGATTTAATGTTTTCTAAAGAAATTAAATATTTTGCTGTGTCTCATTGGTATTTACAGGATATATCTTTTCACTGCATAGGATAGCCAAAAAAATGATTGCTTGCTATTATTTCATGTTTCCCTGATTAAATGTGCCAAATGGGTAGATTTCTGACATCCATATTTAAAGAAATTGTTCATTTTTTTTAGTGTTTCCTGAAAAGACTATTGGTCATATATAAGAAAATTTTCCTGCTAGTAATATTTTTGAATAGCAGTTCTATTTCTTTAATGAATGAACAAAATGATACCCTTTGGTATCTTTGGAATCTGTTTTTGCCCTTAAATCAGAAATGTTCATGCATAATTTATCGTCATTATGAGAAGTTCATTATTCTTAATTTCAGGTGGTAAATGGTAGAGATATTCTAAGCAGAAATAGAAAAGGTCTTGAATAATCTGAAATTGTTGAAATATTTTTTTGTAGAAAATTACGAAAAACTGTGAATGGTGATGGGAGCCGAGAAAATGGAAATAACTCCTCTGATAAAGCCAGAGGAGTGGAAACTCTGGAATCTGCACCACTTAATGGTAGTTTTTGGAGGACTCTCTTTGGCAACAGGTGGGAAGTCTTATTAATACTTCCCACTTATTAATACTTCCCAATTTTCACATTTTCACCAAGTTAATACTTATTAATACTTCCAATAAAATGGAAGTTTTACTTGTTTTTGTGTTCACTTTAGTGTTTGCATAGTATATAACCTGATTAGGTTTTAGGAGTATGCAGTGTAAGCATATTATCATAGTGGTGTGATTTTTAAAAGTTCTAGAATGGTTTTCTTATTCACAGTGTCCCCAGTGTCTGTCGTATTACCCGTAAGTCCAGTTATCTACCATAAAAGTGTCCTTCTGTTTGATCTTTAATGGCTTTTTAGACCACAAGATTACAGAAATATAAATATTCTCAAAGATTAAATATTTTAAGCCATATTGGCAAATATCTTGAGAGAAAGAAGAATTTTTAAGAGAAGAGGTATTTTTCAGTGTGAGAGCTGATTCCTCTTTAGATGTGGGATGCAGTGCAGGAGGCTGCCGTCAATGGGCTGTAGGACAGAAAGGGAGCTGAATCTAAGACAGCTTCGACCTCCTGCATGATTTTGTAGGTCATGACAGTGGTGCTGTGACTCGAAGAAATACTTACTTTTGTCATATATTAATGTTTGTGACTCAAAAGTAAAGTGTTCTGCAGCTTCATTTTTGAAGACAAATTGTGTCCACTTGTTTTTCTAAAGGTAAGTTGACACTCTTTCGTTGAAGCTTTTGAGTTCTTTAGCTGAACATTGTGCTGGGCACTGCACTTTCCTCTTCTCAGTGATTTACCATCTTACTAGGAAAGTAAAGCTAGCAGGTATGAGGCAGTCACAACATTGTAAAAATGCCATAAATGGTATCATGCTGACTAAAGGCCATGCGGCTCAGCAGACGGGATGATTATTCTGGGGTGACACAGTCGGCAGGAGTCATGGAAGAGCTGAGTTACTGGGCTTTGAAGGACAGAAGAGGGAGAGACACCCTGTGAAGTGGCACAAACAGGCAGTGTGAGGGAGGGGCTGGCTTTGTGTTTGGTAGGGAGACTGTGAATCTGCTTCCTTGCAAAACCAAACGGAACAGGATTCCTCTCAATTAACTGACCCAAGTCTTTGGAGACTAGAGAGAGAACTATATTCTGGCTTCCTACACCCTTAGGAAAACTAGAGAACCTGAAAAACACGATTTCTGAATCTTCTTGATGGCCAGATTAACATATTCTGCTCCTCAGAAGAAAAATGGTTTCATGAAAGATACTACTTTCCGAAAACTAATTATTAATCATTTTTTTCCTTTAAAAAAAAATAGGATGAAAAGAGTTAAATTAATATGTAACAGAGGGACGGAAACTGACTATGATTCAGGCTGTCTGCATCCTATCATCCAGAAGAGACAGTGTCGACCAGAGATCAGAATGTGGCAAACAAGAGAGAAAGCAAAATTTTCTGATGGAGAAAAGGGCCGTAGGGTAAGATTCAGATGAGTATAAACATTACCTGGTCCTTTTCTTGTGTAAAATTTTCTATTCTTAGACTCTGCTAAAAGTACACAATAGATTCTAATAGATTTGTGTCATTTGAAATGTAAAACCAAAGGACATGAAAAGGAGAACACCATGAAGAATAATATGAAGATTTTACCTTATTCTTCCAATTTCTAGGGCCAGAGCTTATTGTTGTATCTGTCCCTGGTCCAGACTTAGGAGGTGGCTGGTAGATTCAATGAACAGATTGGTGTAGAGGCTGCCATGTCATCTTCCAGAGAGGCAGGGATAGTGTGTGTTAAGGTTTGGGAAAATATTTTTATGTTTAGATAGAGCTATTATTCTGCTTTATGTCTAAAAATAGCTATACTTTTATGTTATAGTCATGAAATATTTTCTTATTTGTTAGACTGTGGCATTTATGAATTATAAAAAGAGCTAATTTTTTTTGAGCCATTACTGCAATCAGGCACTATTCTAAGTGATTTACATGTAGTAACACACTTAATTGTTTCAACAGCTCTGTGAGATAGATGCTTTTATTATTTTAATGTTTTAATTGAAAGATAATTGCTTTACAGAATTTTGTGGTTTTCTGTCATACAGCAACAAGAATCAGCTATAGGTACATGCATGTCCCCTCCTTCCCAGACCTCCCTCCTATCTCCCTCCCATCTCACCCCTACAGATTGTCATAGAGCCCTTGTTTGAGTTCCCCGAGTCATACAGCAGATTCCCATTGGCTATCTATTTTACATATGGTATTGTAAATTTCTGTGTTACTCTCTCCATACACTCCCCTTCTCCCTTCTCTCGTCCTCGCATGTCCATAGGTCTGTTCTCTATGTCTGTTTCTCCATTCCTGCCCTGAAAATAAATGATCCGTGCCATCTCTTTAGATTCCATATATATGTGTCAGTATACGATATTTATATTTTTCTTCTTGACTTACTTCACTCTGTATAATAGGGTCTAGGTTCGTCCACCTCATTAGAACGGATTCAAATGCATTCCTTTTTGTGGAAGGAACTCCTCAGGTCCTCAGGAAGGCTGAGTAATATTCCATTGTATATACGTACCACAGCTTCTTTATCCATTCGTCTGTTGATGGACGTCTAGGTTGCTTGCATTTTCTAGCTATTGTAAATAGTGCTGCAGTGAACATTGGGGTACACATGTCTTTTTCCAGTTTAGATTTCCTCAGGGCATATGCCTAGGGGTGGGATTGCTGGGTCATATGGTGGTTTTATTCCTTGCTTTTTAAGGAATCTCCATACCGCCTGCCATAGTGGCTGTATAAGTTTACATTCCCATCAGCAATGCAAGAGTGTTCCTTTTTCCCCACACCCTCTCCAGCATTTATTGTTTATAGACTTTTTGATGATGGCCATTCTGACTGGTGGTATCTCATTGTGGTTTTGGTTTGCATTTCTCTAGTAATGAGTGATGCTGAGCATCTTCTCATGTGCTTGTTAGCCATCTGTATGTCTTCTTTGGAGAAATGTCTCTTCAGATACCTTTCCCACTTTCTGATTGGGTTCTTTGCTTTTCTGGTATTGAGCTGTATAAGCTGCTTGTATATTTTGAGAATTCTTTGTCAGTTGTTTCCTTTGCTATTATTTTCTCCCATTCTGAGGGTTGTCTTTTCACCTTGTTTGTAGTTTCCTTTGCTGTGCAAAAGCTTTTAAGTTTAATTAGGTCCCACTTGTTTATTCTTGTTTTTATTTCCATTAATCTAGGAGGTGGGTCATAGAAGATCTTGCTTCGATTTATGTCATCGAGTGTTCTGCCTGTGTTTTCCTCTAAGAGTTTATTAGTTTCTGGTCTTACATTTAGGTCTTGAATCCATTTTGAGTTTATCTTTGTGTATGGTGTTAGGTAGTGTTCTAATTTCATTCTTTTGCACGTAGATGTCCAGATGTCTCACTTACTGAAGATACCATCTTTGCCCCGTTGTATATTCTTGTCTCCTTTGTCAAAAATAAGGTACCTGTAGATGTGTGGGTTTATCTCTGGGTCCTCTGTCTTGTTCCATTGGTCTATATTTCTGTTTTTGTGTCAGTACCATACTGTCTTGATGACTGTAGCTTTGTAGTATAGCCTGAAGTCAGGAAGGTTGATTACTCCAGCTCCATTCTTCTTTCTCAAGGCTCTGGCTACTCAGGGTCTTTTGTGTTTCCGTATGAATTGTGAAATTTTTTGTTCTAGCTCTGTGAAAAATGCCATTGGTAGTTTTGATAGTGATCACATTGAATCTGTAGATTGCATTTGGTAGTATAACCGTTTTCACAATATTGATTCTTCCTACCCAGGAACGAGGAATATCTCTTCATCTGTTTATGTCGTCTTTGATTTCTTTAATTAGTGTCTTATAGTTTTCTGTATACAGGTCTTCTGTCTCTTTAGATAGGTTTATTCCTAGATATTTTATTCTTTTTGTTGCAATGGTAAATGGTATTGATTCCTTAATTTCTCTTTCTGATTTTTCATTGTTAGTGTATAGGAATGCGAGTGATTTCCATGTATTAACTTTGTATCCTGCAACTTTGCTGAATTCACTGATTAGCTCTAGTAATTTTCTGATAGTTTCTTTTGGGTTTTCTATGTATAGTATCATATCATCTGCAGACTGAGAGAGTTTTACTTCTTTTCTGATCTGGATTCCTTTTATTTCTTTTTCTTCTATAATTGCCGTAGCTAGGACTTCTAAACCTATGTTGAATAATAGTGGTGAGAGTGGACATCCTTGTCTTGTTTCTGACCTTAGAGGGATTTATTTATTTATTGTCATCACCTTTCCAATGAGGAACTTGAGGCCCAAAGAGATTTAATTACTTACTTAAAGCTACATTGATGAAAGTGAAAGAGGAGAGTGAAAAAGTTGGCTTAAAGCTCAACATTCAGAAAACGAAGATCATGGCATCTGGTCCTATCACTTCATGGGGAATAGATGGGGAAACAGTGTCAGACTTTATCTTTTTGGGCTCCAAAATCACTGCAGATGGTGATTGCAGCCATGAAATTAAAAGACGCCTACTCCTTGGAAGGAAAGTTATGACCAACCTAGATAGCATATTCAAAAGCAGAGACATTAGTTTGCCAACAAAGGTCCGTCTAGTCAAGGCTATGGTTTTTCCAGTGGTCACGTATGGATGTGAGAGTTGGTCTGTGAAGAAAGCTGAGTGCTGAAGAATTGATGCTTTTGAACTGTGGTGTTGGAGAAGACTCCTGAGAGTCCCTTGGACTGCAAGGAGATCCAACCAGCTCATTCTAAAGGAGATCAGTCCAGCGTGTTCTTTGGAAGGACTGATGTTAAAGCTGAAACTCCAATACTTTGGCCACCTCATGTGAAGAGTTGACTCATTGGAAAAGACTCTGATGCTGGGAGGGATTAGGGGCAGGAGGAGAAGGGGACGACCGAGGATGAGATGGCTGGATGGCATCACCGACTTGATGGACGTGTTCATTCTAAAGGAGATCAGTCCAGCGTGTTCTTTGGAAGGACTGATGTTAAAGCTGAAACTCCAATACTTTGGCCACCTCATGTGAAGAGTTGACTCATTGGAAAAGACTCTGATGCTGGGAGGGATTAGGGGCAGGAGGAGAAGGGGACGACCGAGGATGAGATGGCTGGATGGCATCACCGACTTGATGGACGTGAGTCTGAGTGAACTCCGGGAGTTGGTGATAGACAGGGAGGCCTGGCGTGCTGCGATTCATGGGGTTGCAAAGAGTCGGACACGAGTGAGCAACTGAACTGAACTGAACTGAAAGTTACATAGCTGATAAGTAGAAGAGCTGTGATTCAGACTTGACTTTGACTCAAGCCTTGTGCTTCTAACCTCTACATTATTTAAATCATTTAGTTTCAAGAAAGCTTAATATTTTTCTTTATTAAGACCAACGAATATGTAGGTTTGTTCAGCTTTGACTTAGTTTACTTTTACTGCTTCTTAGTTTTTATACACACAGCTTACTAGAGTCTTCTGGGCGGTCCCCTGTGAGGACATTGCTGCTGTTTTTGTAGGAGTCTTTTAGGCGTCTGGGTAATGGGATTTCAGATGATCTGTCAAGTGACGATGACGGTGAAGCCCAGACACAGATGATGATACTGCGGAGGAGTGTGGAAGGGGCCTCAAGTGACAATGGTTGTGAAATTAAAAGTAGAAAATCAATACTTTCAAGACACCTAAACACTCAGGTAATTTTTATTTTAGTTTATTAAAGTATAGGCTTTAATTCCCAAGTAACAAAGGATTTAACTTATTTTCCTGTCATTGTGGTCTTGATTTTTGGCAGGTAAAAAAGACCACCTCCAAGTGGTGCCCTGTTGTGCGGGATTCAGATAGCCTGGCTGAATCAGAGTTTGAATCAGCAGCTTTCAGTCAGGTAATGTATCTTTTTTCAAGGCGTATTCTTGAATGTAAAAAGTTTATTCATCCCTTTTTCTTTTTTTTTGGATGCAGAGGAGGAGCTAGCAAATATACACATAACTTTAGGACAACCAATTGAAAAAAAAAAAAAAAAAGGAACGGATAAAGGACTTCCCTGTGTCTCAGATGGTAAAGAATTTGCCTGCAATGCAGGAGACCTGGATTTGATCCCTGGGTCAGGAAAATCCCCTGGAGAAGGGAATGGCTACTCACGCATTCCAGTACTCTTGCCTGGAAAATTCCGTGGACAGAGCTGCTTGGTGGGCTACAGTCCATAGGGTCGCAGAGAGTCAGAAATGACTAAGTGACTAACACTTTCACTTTTTCCTCTGCCTCCAACTGTCTATCTATTTAGCAGCTTTTTTTTTTTTATCCATCAGATTTCATGTTACTAGTCACCCAAGAAAAAGAATGAGCTCTTTGTCTTTGATCTGATCATAAAAGTATCATAGATGATGCCCAGAAAGAGATTCCTCAATCCCTAGATGATGAGAGCCAGAATACTAGAGCAGGTAACTGTTTCCTTCTCCCTGGGTCTTCCCAACCCAGAGATTGAACCCAGGTCTCCCGCACTGCACACAGATTCTTGACTGTCTGAGCCACCAGGGAAACCCACGTAATATTCACTTGGAATATGGAGTTTACTCTTAAGCATTGTTTCTGTGTAAGTGACTTTGATGCTGAGGACAGATATTTGAGAAATGAGAAACGGGAGCAGTAAATCTGCTTATGAAAGCTAATGGACATATTGTACATTTTCTGTGTTGTGCTTCGTCGCTCAGTCTTGTCTGACTCTTTGGAACCCCATGGACTATACTGGCTCCATGGGATTTCTCCAGGCAAGAATACTGGAGTGAGTTGCCATGCCCTCCTCCAGGGGAGCTTCCCAACCCAGGGATCGAACCCAGGTCTCCCACATTGCAGGCGGATTCTTTACCATCTGAGCCTCCAGGGAAGCCCATTGTACATTTGGGACGTTACAATTCAGAGATGAGGGGAGGAGATGGTGGTAGCTTTTGTTTTGATTGGCAAGGTTGTTGGGTTGTGGAAAAACTTTCATATTTATGTTTATACTGCAGGAGAGCTGCAATGTCCATTCTTTCCTCTGCTTGATTACCCTTTTCCTTGTTTGGCTGAGTTCCCAGATGTGATTGTGTCTATAGTCAAGCTCACAATATTTAGAGTAAAAGACATTTTGGGTGTGCCAGTAGGCTCAGCCACACCTACTCCCAGAGTTGGCCCTCAGGATGTGTTTGCAGGAGTCACTCCCACCCCATGGCGCCTCAGCTGAACAATCCCATGACTTGGCAATACTTCTCAGAGAGAGTCCTCTTTTATAGTCTGTTAAGAGTCATGGCAACCCACTCCAGTATTCTTGCCTGGAGAATCCTGGTGGGCTACAGTCCACGGGGTCACAAAGAGTCGGACACGACTGAGTGACTTCACTTTCACTTAAGAGTCATCAGAGTTCACGTTTAAATATGGAAGTGTATTATTGTTACGTGAAGTCTTGTCAACAAAGGCATGGCGTTCAGTGTATGAGAGCATGCCAGTCATCACCGAAGGTGCCTTGTTTTCATTTTATTTCAGCGATAGTTGCTTTTAAAAATGAATGAAATGTTTTTTTTTGGTTTTTCCTTTTTCCTTAAAGGGCTCTAGGTCTGGCACGAGTGGTGGCTCTCGAAGCCTCAACATGTTGAGAAGAGACTCGGAGAGCACCCGCCATGACTCGGAGACAGAGGACATGCTATGGGATGACCTGCTGCACGGCCCCGAGTGCCGGTCATCCGTCACCAGCGACAGTGAAGGGGCACACGCGAGCTCCCTTCACTCGGGGGCCAGACGGGACCCCACAGAGGATGCTTTCCAGCAGGTCTGTAAAGGTGACGATAATAATAGCTAGTATTTACTGTGTACTTACCGTGTGCTAGGCACCATATTACCTCTTTTAATTCTACAGTAACCCTATAAGGTGGGCCCTTATTATCCCTAATTTAGAGATGAAGAAATTGAGCGTAATTTGTAAGTGAAGATGTTGGGCTCAGTGCTCAGAAGAAAGCACTCTCTAATTCCCCTAACCTAACTGTTTCTTCCTGATACCTTTTCTTATTTTCCTTAGAATAATCCTTAATATTCATTTTATATCAGCAGGGTTGCAGTAACCTCATATTGTATTTTCAGATATATCACAGCATTTTATGTGAATTACTAGGAGATGGCATTGCTTTCTTCTCTAATAATGTATAGAGCAAGTGATGCTTTTAATTTCAGGTTGTCTTTTAGTATCATAAAATCAGATAGCCTGGAAATGGGGATTCTTAGGTTATTTCAACCTTCCAATCAATCTAGGAATCCATTCTTCAGAAACGTTTTTACTTTCTGTCATGTAGTAACAGTAGTTCCTACTTCTTAGAAATATTGTGATAAATCTAATGGGGTAATTTAAAGTGCTTAGCACAGTCTTGGCAAAGAGTAAGCAGCCAGTGCGTGTTAGCCTGGTTATCACTATTTCTGTCAGACAACTGGCTACTCTCTACTTAAATACTTGTGGAGCTGCAATGATTATTTCATGCGCTTGTCCTGCTGCTGGCTGGACTGAATGATTAAAAAATGGTTTTCATATCAGCCCTTCCTATGTTTAATGCCAATGATTACGACTCTTCTTAGTTTTGTTTTTTCTTTTTCTTTTTTCCACAATGGCTTAATAAATAGTGGATGTTGGATATTCATTTGTTTAGTTATTGAATTTTCTTGATTCTAAGATACCTTAGATTTAGGTTATACATTATAATGAAAAACATTCTGCTTCATTAAATGTATACAATTTTCATAAACTACCTGGAAACAACATATACTTTATCACTAAAGTTTTAAACTTTTCCCTCCAATTTTGCTATCAAAATCTGAATCTAAATATTCTTTCCATTCGGTCTGAAGACTCATCTAAATTACATTAGCCTTTGGTAGTTATGCATAGCATCATGATGATTTCCACCTTTGTACTTTTGGGATTTACGGTATAATTTTAAGGCATATGTAAGAGTAACTAGGTTAAGATGAAACTCACCATGTTAAGTAGAGTGCATCATTCCCCAGTTCAGATGTGTATAAGAGACAGATGGTGATTATTCTGCTGTATAATACCTGCATCTGCTCGTCTGTGTCCACCCTGCTTAGTGGATAGCTCTCATCTGGATCCTTAAAACAGCTTCTCTAGCCTTGTTCCCTTTTGCTTCATTTTCCACATTACAGCCGGAATGATGCTTCTAAAATACAAATCTGGGACCTCCTGGTGGTCCAGTGGTTAAGAATCTGCCTTGCAATGCAAAGAACATGGGTTCAATCTCTGGTCAGGGAACTAAGATCCCCTATATCTTGGGGGAGCTAAGCCTGTGCACAACAGCTAGAGAGTCCACAGGCTCTGGAGCCCACATACAGCTACAGAGCCCGCGCACTGCAACTGTGACCCACCTCAGCCAAATAACTAAGTAAATTAAAAAATGAAATACTAAAATTGTTTTTTAAAAGTAAAGATCTGATGCCATTCCCCTTACAATGCTTTAATTGCTTTCTTTTTCCTTTTGGATAATTTGCTTCTGTTTATTTGCTCTGATACAGTCTCACACGGTTGAGTTGAGTCTCACAACTCAACTGAACTTCTTCCAGTTTCCTCACGTACTTCTCGGTCTTTCCTGAAACGCGCTTTTCTCCAGCACTCATTCCTTTGGGTCAGTCCCTTTTGTCTTTCAGGTCTTGGCTCAGTTGATACTTCCTTAGGAAGTCTTTTTAATATGCTCCTAAAGCATTCTTCTCTTCCCTTATCACACAATACAGTGTGATAAAAAAAACTTTATTTAATCATGTCTCCTTTATAAGTCTGTAAACTCCTTGATGTCAAGAACCCTGTGTCTTGTTCTCCATTATATCCATAGTTCTGTTAATAGTAGCTGCTTAATGTTTTTTTGGCTGAATCAGTTAGTAGATCCATAAGTGCTATTCAGCATTATGCTAAGCATTGTTGTAGCAGAAGAAGATGCCATATGATCTTTTTTTAAAAAAATAACTTATGTATTAGTTTGGGGACAAGATGATTTTATGGAAAACAAGTAGAAGGCACTATAAAAGCAGCGGCGTATAATTAGATGCAGATTTATCTGCAATAGACTGTTTCGATTGATTCAGAGAAGGGCAATATGAGAGAGACTTGTGGCCATCAGAGGGCACATCTTGATAAAATGGACTTGAGTTGGGGCTTGAAGAATAAGACGACATGGTAGAGGAAAGTGCTGGGCTGTTTTCACAGTGACCTCCTCCTCTTGCTCTTTCTGTGCTTTTCCATGTCCTGGTTAGACCAGAGAAAGGCTGACCTCCTTACCATTCCTGTGATATCTAAGGCCTGTTAGCTCCTCTCCTATCTAACTTCCTGCTACCCCTGGTCTAGTCATGGTGCTATGGAAATACTTTCCTCCTTGATATCCCATGAATACGCCAAGCTTATCCTCACTTCCATATGCTTAGAGGGGGAAGCAACTTCGGAGATCATGGAATCCTACCTCCCATCATCACAGAAGACATACAACCTCTCTTCAGGTAAGAAATTGGCTTAGTGAAGAGAAAGGACCAGAAGCCAGCATCGTGGAGGTGGTAATTGAAGTGATGGGCTTTGTGAGGGAGAGAGCAGAATGACAAGGCAGAGCACTGGCGAATGTGGCCTGGGAACCAGACAAAGGGAAAAAATTCTGAAGGAGGAAAGAATGAGTGGATGGAAGTATTTATTTTTTTCTTCTCAGAACCATTTATTCTGGCTTCAGAACTCAAGTCCTGCCTCTGATCGAGTTAGTGCAATAATCTGGGAAGGGAATGAGTGCAAAAAGATGGATATGTCTGTGTTGGAAATAAGTGGCATCATCATGAGCAGGGTAAGGTTTAATAAGTTTTCAGAGTTTTCAAAAGATCTGTTTCATAATCAGCAGCTATTTCATTGCAGAAGGAAATGGCAACCCACTGCAGTATTTTTGCCTGGGAAATCCCATGGACAGAGGATTCTGGTGGACTGCAGTCCATGGGATCACAAAGAGTCAGGCACAGCTGAACACACACACACACACACACACACACACACACAGACACACACACACACACCTATTTCAGATTTCAGATTGTCTTTAATGATCAAAACATTGACTCTGTTTTTAAGACACAAGCATGTGTACCTTAAATTTTGTAGCCAGTTTTCACTTGGTAGTGTGTTTTTTAATTTGTTACAAAGGTCTCTTTGAGCCTGATCAATTATTCAGGTAGACTTTACAAATATTTCTTATTTAATCCTAAAAGTCATAAATCTGTATATCATTTTTATTTGGAACAGATTTAGTTTATAATAATCTAAATAGTATTGGACAGATACTGCTTCACAACTGCCTATAGCTGTGCAATAATGATAGCTGTTTTAAATTAATTTCCAGGTAAATGCATATCAGCAAGGAGTAGGTTATCAGATGCTGGGAAATGTTGTCACCATTGGATTAGCATTTTTCCCTTTTTTACACCGACTGTTCCGTGAGAAGAACCTTGACCAGCTAAAATCCATCTCAGCTGAGGAGATCCTGACTCTCTTTTGTGGGGCACCACCTGTTACACCTGTTATTATTTTGTCTATAATTAACTTTTTTGAGCGACTGTGTCTTACCTGGATGTTTTTTTTCATGATGTGTGTGGCAGAGAGAACATATAAACAGGTCAGTAGAAAGCTGAGTAAAATTTCTCATCTCTTTTTTTGTATATGATGTTCTGTTTAGTTGCTTTTGTTGGCTTGATTTGTTCTCTCTCCAGAAGCTAACATGGGCAGTGGAGGCTTGACAAGTGGACTTTTGGTATTTGTGGGTTTAACACTTCTGATATTGATTATTTACAAATAACATGCTGTAATCTGAGATTTTACTGAGCCTGTATGTAGGAGTAAGTGGCTGAGCCTAGCTGATTGTTCGCACCTGCTCCTTGATGTGCCTCGATGTGTTTTATATATATAGAAAGTGAAAGTGAAGTCGTGTCCGACTCTTGGCGACCCCATGGGCTGTAGCCTACCAGGCTCCTCTGTCCATGGGATTTTCCAGGCAATAGTACTGGNATTTTACTGAGCCTGTATGTAGGAGTAAGTGGCTGAGCCTAGCTGATTGTTCGCACCTGCTCCTTGATGTGCCTCGATGTGTTTTATATATATAGAAAGTGAAAGTGAAGTCGTGTCCGACTCTTGGCGACCCCATGGGCTGTAGCCTACCAGGCTCCTCTGTCCATGGGATTTTCCAGGCAATAGTACTGGAGTGGATTGTCATTTCCTTCTCCAGGATCTTCCCAACCCAGGGATCGAACCCGTGTCTCCTGCATGGTAGACAGACACTTTACCGTCTGAGCCACCATGTAGAGTGTGTAGTAATTCCAAGGTGAAAATGTTTCTGAAAAATGGCCAAGTGAGAAATAAACTTATTGAAATCGGATAAGAGTTTGGTATTGAGGGCTTATTATATTGGTGATATGTGCAAAAAAATACAGTTTTTGTATGGAAATGTAATTTGGGAGTAAGCTAGAATTTTGTATAAATGTTTGAATTTGTGAAGGTTGGGATTCACAGTGGTCTCCAAGGTGTATTCCTTGAAAATGTCCAGAGTGTAGTATATCAGAAGAATGTGTACATGCGTGTTCAGTTGTGTCCAATTCTTTGTGACCCTTTGGACTGTAGCCCAAGCTACAAGCTCCTCTGTCCGTGGGATTATTTAGGCAAGACTACTGGAGTGGGTTGCCATGCCCTACACCAGGGCATCTTCCTGACCCAGGAGTGGAACCTGCATTTTCTGTGTCTCCTGCATTGCAGGCGGATTCCTCACCTACTGAGCCTTTGGGGAAGCCCCCATGAAGAAGTCTCTAAGACAGGAAGTGAAAAAGCATTGTTAATAGCTCATTAATCTATTGCTACAGAAAGCACATTATACATAATGATCAGAACTTGATTCTTTTAATATTTTTTATGTGCTGGGAATATTTTACAATTATATAAGTATACACACAGTGACACATATGTACATTTCACTTTGTGGTTTTTTTTTTAACCTCCTCTAGAGATTTTTATTTGCAAAACTCTTCAGCCATATTACTTCTGCCAGGAAAGCTAGGAAATATGAAATACCTCATTTCAGACTTAAAAAGGTGGAGAACATTAAGATATGGTTATCACTGCGTTCCTTTCTAAAGGTGAGTTTTAACTAACCATGGAATATCTGCAGTAATACACAGAAAACATGCTCATTGAAATTTCTGGTGGCAGATATTCACTAGGCTGGGTAGTCCTATGTTCTGGACAGATTATATCAGTGACTGACATCTAGCTCACCTGTTTGACAGCAGATTGGGAGTGATCTATCTGCAGAGCTGGTAGAGCTAATGAAATAAGGGCTTGGAAAGGGAAAAGAAATTTTAAACTCTTAGGGCAGAGTGATAAGCTGAATGTTGCATCTTTTTCTGACTTCTGGGGAAACATTCCCGCTGAAAATGTGTTAGTGAATCAATCACACCCTTAACTTGAATGGCATGAATCTCAGAGATTAATTAAAGTTGAAGATGTCCAAAATATATTAAAATCATGTGTCAGAAACCTCTTATAAACGTTCGTTTTCACACCAACATAGTGAGATTAGGTCCCCTAATCTGTCTCCAGCGGGGACCAGAAACGCTAACCTGTGTCTCACTCTCCAGAGACGGGGCCCACAGAGATCAGTGGATGTGGTTGTGTCTTCCATCTTCCTACTGACACTTTCCATTGCTTTCATTTGTTGTGCCCAGGTAAGAGTTTCAGATCTATTTCAGGGGAAAGAAGAAAATAGAACTCGCTTTCTGTTTTAAAGTAGTTCACTGTATTTAAGTGAATACACTCACACGTGTGCACACACACACATATGCAACAGATGTTTGTTTCTGACAGCTCTGGGAACCAGGGAGTCCAAGGTCAGGGTGCCGGGATAGTTATAGTGAAGCATTGGGTTGGGCCAAAAAATTTGTTTGGATTTTTCTGTAAGATGGTACAGAGAAACCATAGAACTTTTTGGCTAACCCTGTGTGTGTGGATTTACTGTGTTG
Organism: Oreotragus oreotragus; assembly: GCA_006410675.1. NCBI lineage: Eukaryota > Metazoa > Chordata > Mammalia > Artiodactyla > Bovidae > Oreotragus > Oreotragus oreotragus. The sequence continues at coordinate 409,266 of SJYX01024412.1, read as the reverse complement.
AAATTTCTTTTGCTATTTTGAATACTTGTTAATTTTTCTAATGACTTTAGAAATGAGAATAAGAGTAATTTTTAGTCTTTTAAGACTCTAAGATCATGGTAACTTAATTGGAAGTTTTTTATGGGTAATAAAGCTATATATCATGATGGATACAAAATAGTGATTTTTCTAACTTCATTTCTTCTAATTTTATTATCACTCTAAAGTAGACTTTTCCCCATTTAATCATTCATTCATTTATTATGTTATGGATTCCTATGTTCTTATTTTTATCCAGTGGATTATAAACTAGTACTATATTGTTTTGATACATAATTGTCCTAAATTTGGCCAGCGGGAGACCCTTAAAGTGCCTTCCTATGTTCTTTGGAGAGGTCCCTGTATATTTTTTGTTTCTATTTCTGTGTTTTATTTTTCATAAGAATTCACAGCCTTATTCTATACTTTTCCCACTTACTGAGTCTTAATTCTATGACAGTCAGAGAACATGCTCTGAATGTTTTCAGTCCTTTGAAATATGTGCAGACTTGTTTTATTATCCAGTGCATGCTGAGTTTCATTAAATCTTCCATCAGGTCTTTGAAAGAATTTGTATTCCTTTGTTTTGGAGAGCAGTTTTCCCTCTCTATAAATTAGCCCAAGTTTATTAGTTGTATGGCTGAAATTTCCCATATTCTTACTCATCTTTTTGGTTTGCTTATTTTATAAACCATTGAGAGAAGTGTGGTCATGTCTGGTGGATTTATCTTTCTCTCCTTTTGTTTCTGTCAATTTTGCTTTATATGTTTTTAAGCAGTATAATTGGGTGCATGCAGACTTGGAGTTGATATCCATCTCTTTGGTGGATTGACTTTTATGTAATTTATAGTCTTTTTTTTTTTCTCAATCCAGGATCACATATTCATTTAGCTATCATCTCTCATCTGTCATTTAGCTCTTTAATCTCCTTTAATCCTGAATAGTGTCAAGTGTTGTTTGTCTTCATGAACTGATAAAATGTCTCTGTTTCTAATATATCTTAAAATCTACTCTGTTTGATTTTAGTTTAACTATACTGTCTTTTGATTAGTTTTTGTATGCTGTATCTTTGTTTTCTACCCCTTTTCATTTATTTTTTCTTTATATTTTAGTTGCCTTTTATAGTCAGCATATTGATTGCTTCTTTTTTTTTTTTTTTTGCTGTTAATTTATCAAAGTGCTTTAATAATATCTTTCAGTTCAGTTCAGTCACTCAGTCGTGTCCAACTCTTTGCAACCCCATGGACTGTAGCACGCCAGGCCTCTCTGTCCATCACCAACTCCTGGAGTTCACCCAGACTCATGTGCATCGAGTTGATGATGCCATCCAGCCATCTCATCCTCTGTTGTCCCCTTCTCCTGTCCCCGATCCCTCACAGCATCAGAGTCTTTTCCAATAAGTCAGCTCTTTGCATGAGGTGGCCAAAGTATTGGAGTTTCAGCTTCGGCATCAGTCCTTCCAAAGAACACCCAGAACTGATCTCCTTTAGAATGGACTGGTTGGATCTCCTTGCAGTCCAAGGGATTCTCAAGAGTCTTCTCCAACACTACAGCTCAAAAGCATCAATTCTTCAGCATTCAGCTTTCTTCACAGTCCAACTCTCACATCCATACATGACCACTGGAAAAACCATAGCCTTGACTAGATGGACCTTTGTTGGCAAAGTAATATCTCTGCTTTTCCAATGTTGAAATTTTATTTCATTTATTTGGGTAATAAATCTGAGTTTGCTACAAAATATTTTCTCTTTCTGAGCTCTCTCTCTCTTTATTAAAATTGAAGTATAGTTGATTTACAATGCTATGTTAGTTTAAGGTATACAGCAAAGTGATTCAGTTATACATATTTATACATGTTTATATATAACTATATATTTTCTTTGTAGATTCTTTTCCCTTATATGGGCTTCCTTGGTAGGTCAGATGGTAAAAAATTCCCCATGCAATGTGGGAGACCTGGGTTTGATCTCTGGGCTGGGAAGATCCCCTGGAGGAGGGCATGGCAACCCACTCCAGTATTCTTGCCTGGAGAATCCCCATGGACAGAGGAGCCTGGCGGGCTATGATCTGTGGGGTCGCAAAGAGTTAGACATGACTGAGCGACTAAGGACATAGGTTATTATAAATATTGAGTATAATTCCCTGTGATATATATACCACATCTTTATCCATTTGTCTGTTGATGGACATTTATATTGCTTCTATGTCTTGACTGTTGTAAATAGTGCTGTAATGAACATTGGGATGCATATATATTTTTCAATTATACTTTTGTCTGGATATATGCCCAGGAGTAGGATTGGAGGGTCATATGTTGTAACTCTGTTTTTAGTTTCTTAAGGAACCTTCATAATCTCCCTGGTGATAGTACCAATTTACATTCCCACCAACAGTGTAGGAGGGTTCCTTTTTCTTTACACCCTCTTCAACATTTATTATTTGTAGACTTTTTGATGATGGTCATTCTGACTGAAGTGAGGTGATACTTTATTATAGATTTGTTTTGCATTTCTCTAATAATTAGCAGTGTTGAGCATCTTTTCATGTGCCTTTTGATCATCTGTATATCCTTCTTTGGAGAACTGTCTATTTAGATCTTCTGTCCATTTTTTAATTGGGCTAATTTGGGTGTTTCTATTATTGAGTTGTATGAGCTGTTTGTATATTTTGGGAATAAAGCCTTGTTGGTCTCATCATTTATAAACATTTTCTCCCATTCTGTAATTTGTCTTTTTGTTTTATTTGTGGTATCCTTTGTTGTGCAAAAGCTTTTAAGTTTAATTTGGTCCCATTTATTTATTTTTGTTTTTATTTCCATTACTCTAGGAGATGGATCCAAAAAGATATTACTGTGATTTATGTAAAAGAGTGTTCTGCCTGTGTTTTCCTCTAGGGACTTTATATTGTAGTATCCAGTTTTACATTTGGGTCTTTAATCCATTTTATTTTTGTTATGGTGTTAGAGAAATTTTATAATTTCGTCCTTGTACACTTAGCTGTCCGTTTTCCCAGCACCATTTATTGAAGAGACTGTTTTTTCTCCATCATATGTTCTTGCACACATACCTATAGTGGGCTTTCGATCCTGTGCCATTGATCTTATTTCTGTTTTTGTGCCAATACCATACTGTTTTGATTACTGTAATTTTGTATTGTAGTCAGAAGTCAGGGAGCCTGTTTCCTCCAGCTTTGTTTTTCTTTCTCCAGATTGCTTTGCCTATTGACATATTTTGTGTTTCTATACAAATTAAAAACTTTTTTTTGTTTTAGTTCCTTGAAAATTTTCATTGGTAATTTGATAGAGATTGCATTGAATCTGTAGATTGTCTTGAGTCATATGGTTATGTTAACAACGTTAATCCTTCCAGTCCAAGAAATCAGTATATATATGTATATATCTTTCCATCTGCTGTGTCATCTTCAATTTCTTTCATCAGTGTCTTACAGTTTTTCGAGTACAAGTATTTAGCGTCCTTAAGTAGGTTTATTCCTAGGTATTTTTATTCTTTTTGATATGATGGCAAATAGGATTGTTTTCTTAGTTTCTCTTTCTTATCTTTTGTTGTTAGCATATAGAAATGCAACAGATTTCTGTGTATTAATTTTGTATTCTGCAGCTTTACCAAATTCAATGATGAGCTTCAATCATTTTCTGATGGCATCTTTAGGATTTTCTATGTACAGTATCATATTGTCTGCAAACTGTGACAGTTTTACTTCTTCCTTTCCAATTTGGATTCCTTCTATTTCTTCTCCTTCTCTGAAGGCTGTAGCTAGGACTTCTAAAACTCTGTTGAATCAGAGAAGTGAAGTTGGGCATCCTTGTCTTGTTCTTGATCTCAGAGGAAATGCTTTCAGCTTTTCACTGTTGAGTATGGTGGTAGCTGTGGGTTTGTGATATGTGGCCTTTAGTACGTTGAGATATGTTCCTCCTATGTCCAGTTTGATGGGATTTTTTAATCATCAATGGATATTAAATGCTGTCAAAAGTTTTTCTGCATCTATTGAGATAATCATACAGTTTTTATTCTTCAGTTTGTTAATGTGTAGTGTATCACACTGATTGATTTGTGGTTATTGAAAAATCCTTGCACCTCTGAGATAAATCCCACTTGATCATGGTGTATGATCCTTTTACGGTATTTTGGATTCAGTTTGCTATTATTTTGTTGAGGATTTTTGCATCTGTGTTCATCAGTGCTATAGGCTTACAATTTTCTTTTCTGTGTGTGATTTCTTTGTCTGGTCTTGGTATGAAAGTGATGGTGGCCTCATATAGTCACTTTGGAATTGTTCCTTCCTCTGCAGTTTTTGGGAATAATTTCAGAAGGATAGGTGTTATCTCTTTTCTAAATGTTTGGTGGAATTCGCCTGTGAATGTCTTTGGTCTGGGAGTTTTAAAACCATAGATTCAATTTCCGTATTTGTGAATGATCTATTCATATTTTCTATTTTTTCTTGGTCCAGTCTTGAGAGATTGTACCTCTCTAAGAATTTGTCCATTTCTTCTAAGTTGTCTGTTTTATTGATATATAATTGCTTGTAGTGGTTTCTCATTTCTAATTAATTGATTTGGTCCCTCTCCCTCTTTTTCCTGATTAGCCTGGTTAAATATTTATCAGTTTTGTTTATCTTTTCAAAGAACAAGCTTTTACTTTTATTGATCTTTTCTGTTGTTTTCTTAGTCTCTATTTCATTTATCTCTGATCTTTTTGATTTATTTTCTTCTACTACCTTTGGGTTTCGTTTGTTCTTTCTCTAGTTGCTTTATGCATGAGGTTGGGTTGTTTGAGATTTTTCTTCTTTCCAAAGGTAAGCTTGTATCCCTCTAAAGAACTGATTTTCTGTGTCTGATAGGTTTTGGATAATCATGTTTTCATTTTTTTTTGTCTCTAGATATTTAAAATATTTTTCTCTTTGATTTCTTCAGTAATCCATTAGTGGTGGTGGTGGTTATTTTTATATTGGGGAGAACTTAGTCACATAGCTATACCTAGTTACAATCAAGATTGAGGAATGAATTCTGGCCTGTTCAAATTGAAAAGGTAGGGGCCCTGTTTGAAAAAGTAGGAAAAAAGTGCTGTTAATGATACCAAAATATAAAGCTTTTACTTTTCTTCTGTGGTCTCTCATTCTCAATTTGTCATAGTGTTTTTGTTTCTTTAATTTTTTTAAGTTGTAGTGTAATTGCTTTACAGTGTTGTGTTAATTTCTACTGTACAACAGTGTGAATCAGCTCTGTGTCTACATACATTCCACCTTGGTTGTTTAGTAGCATGTTGTATAGCCTGCATGTGATTGTTCTTTTTTTTTTTTCCATGTAGTTGATTTCTAATCTTACAATGTTGTGGTTGGAAAAGATACGTGATATAATTTCAGTTTTCTTAAATTGGCCAAGGCCTGCTTCATGGACCAGCATGTGATTTATCTGTGAGAGTGTTCCATGTTCACTTGAAAAGAATGTGCATTCTGCTGCTTTCAGATGGAATGCTCTGTAAATATCAATTAAGTCCACCTGAGACATGTACACACTGCTGTATTTAAAACATAACCAGCAAAGACCTGCTGTGTAGCACATAGAACTGTGTTCAATGTTACGTGGCAGCCTGGATGCATGGGCAGTTTGGGGAGAGTGAATACATGTGTAGTATGGCTGAATCCACTCACTGTTCACCTGAAGCTGTCACAACATTGTTAACTGGCTATACCCCAGTACAAAACAAAAAGTTCAAAGAAGTGTCAGTTAAGTCTATCTGGTGTAATGTGTCATTTAAGGACGATGTTTCCTTACTGATCTTCTTTCTGGATGATCTGTTTAATGATGTAAGTGGGACATTAAAATCCCCTATTATTGTTGTGTTACTATCAGTTTCTCTTTTTTAATGTCTGTTAACATTTGCCTTAAATATTGAGGTACTCCTATGTTGGGTACATATGAACATACAGTTGTTACACCTTCTTTGACTGACCCCTTGATCATGATGTAGGGTCCTTCTTTGTCTCTTGTTTAACAGTCTTTAAAGTCTATTTTGTCTGACCTAAGTATTGCTACTCCAGCTTTTTGATTTCCACTTGCATCAGTTCAGTTCAGTTGCTCAGTCATGTCAGACTCTTTGTCACCCCATGGACCTGCAGCACACTACCTTCCCTGTCCATCACCAACCACTGGAGCTAGCTCAAACTCATGTCCATTGAGTTGGTGATGCCATCCAACCATCTCATCCTCTGTCATCCCCTTCTCCTCCCGCCTTCAATCTTTCCCAGCATCAGGGTCTTTTCCAATGAGTCAGTTCTTCTCATCAGGTGGCCAAAGTATTGGAGTTTCAGCTTCAGCATCTGTCCTCCCAATGAATATTTGGGACTGATTTGTTTTAGGATTGACTGGTTTGATCTCCTCACAGTCCAAGGGATTCTCAAGAGTCTTCACCAACACCACAGTTCCAAAGCTTCAATTCTTCAATGCTCAGCTTTCTTTATAGTCCAAATCTCACATCCATACATGACTACTGGAAAAACCATAGCTTTGACTAGACGGACCTTTGTTGGCAAAATAAGGTCTCTGCTTTTTAATATGCTGTCTAGGTTGGTCATAGCTTTTCTTCCAAGGAGCAAGCATCTTTTAATTTCATGGCTGTAATCACCATCTGCAGTGATTTTGGAGCCCAGAAAAATAAAGTCAGCTACTGTTTCCACTGTTTCCCCATTTATTCGCCATGAAGTGATGGGACCGGCTGCCATGATCTTAGTTTTCTGGATGTTTAGTTTTAAGCCAACTTTTTCACTCTCTTTCACTTTCATCAAGAGGCTCTTTAGTTCTTCTCTTTCTGCCATAAGGGTGGTGTCATCCGTGTATCTGAGGTCATTGATATTTCTCCTGGCAGTCTTGATTCCAGCTTGTGCTTCATCCAGCCTGGCATTTTGCATGATGTACTCTGCATATAAGTTAAATAAGCAGAGTGGCAATATACAGCCTTGACATACTCCTTTCCCGATTTGGAACCAGCCTGTTGTTCCATGTCCAGTTCTAACTGTTCTCCTTTACCTGCATACAGATTTCTCAGGAGGCAGGTAAGGTAGTCTGGTATTCCCATCTCTTTAAGAATTTTCCACAGTTTGTTATGATTCACACAGTTGAAGACTTTGGTGTAGTCCATACTAGATGTTTTCCTGAAACTCTCTTTCTTTATTGATGATCCAACAGATGTTGGCAATTTGATCTCTGGTTTCTCTACCTTTTCTAAATGCAGCTTGAACATCTGGAAGTTCATGGTTCAAACATACTGTTGAAGCCTGGCTTGGAGAATTTTCAGCATTACTTTGCTAGCATGTGAGATGCGTACAATTGTGTAGTAGTTTGAACATTCTTTAGCATTGCCCTTCTTTGGGATTGGAATGAAACCTGACCTTTTCCATGACTTGCATGGATTACCTTTTTCCATCCTCTCACTTTCAGTCTGAATGTGTTTCTAGATCTGAAGTGGGTCTCTTGAAGACAGCATATATATTGGTCTTATTTTTGTATCCATTCAACCAGTCTTTTTTAATTGGTACATTTAATCTGTTTATATTTAATTATCACTATCTATGTTCTTATTGCCATTTAAAAAATTGTTTTGAATGTGTTTTTGGAGATATTTTTTTCCTCCTCTCCTCTTGTTCTCTTGTGCTTTGTTGACTATCTTCAGTGTTGTCTTTGGATTCCTTTTTCTTTTTTGTGTGTACGTCTATTTAGGAATTTTGGTTTGTGGTTACCATGAGGTTTTGGTGTAGCAGCCTATATATATACAAAATTGTTTTAAGTTGTTGATCTCTTAATTTCAAATGCATTTTAAATAGCCCACATTTGTGCTCTCCTCCCCACACAATTTCTGGCTTTAATATTATATTTGTGTGTGGATGGTTTTGTACCTTTTCTGGATGAGCCTTTACTGATGAGCTTTTCATTTCATAATTTTCTTGTTTCTAATTGTGGCCTCTTCTGTTTAGAGAAATTGCTTTAGCATTTGTTTTACAGCTGGTTTGGTGGTGCTGAACTCTCTCAGCTTTTGCTTGTCTGTAAAGGTTTTGATTTCTCCATCAGACACAATGTAGAGACTTGCTTGGTAGTCTCGGTTATAGATTTTTCCCTTTTATCACTTTAAATATATCGTTTATATTATAAGGGACTCCCTTCTGGCCTGCAGAGTTTCTCCTGAAAAATCTGCTTATAATCTTATGGACCTTCCCTTGTATGTTATTTGTTGCTTTTCCCTTGTAGATTTTCATATTTTCTGTCTTTAATTTTTGTAAGTTTGATGACTGTATGTTTCAGCGTGTTCCTCCCTGGGTTAATCCTGTATGGGATTCTCTACACTTGCTGCACTTGGGTGACTGTTTCCTTTCCCATGATAGACTGTTCACATATTTTTTCCAGCCTTTTCTCTCCCTCATCTCCTTCTGGGACCCCCATGATGCGAATGTTGGTGCATTTGACATTGTCCCAGAGGTTTCTTAAACTGTCCTCCTTTCTTTTCATTCTTCTGTCTTTATGCTGTTCTGTATCTGTGATTTCCACCATTCTGTCTTCCAGCTCACGGATTCATTCTTCTGCCTCATTTATTCTTTTTTTTTTTTTTTTTTTAGAGCTTCCATTTTACTTTATTTTACTTTACAGTACTCTATTGGTTTCATTGTGTATATGTACCACAGCTTTCTTATCCATTCATCTGCTGATGGACATCTAGGTTGTTTCCATGTCCTGGCTATTATAAACAGTGCTGCGATGAACATTGGGGTACATGTGTCTCTTTCTATTCTGGTTTCCTCGGTGTGTATGCCCAGCAGTGGGATTGCTGGGTCATAAGGCAGTTCTATTTGCAGTTTCTTAAGGAATCTCCACACTGTTCTCCATAGTGGCTGTACTAGTTTGCATTCCCACCAACAGTGTAAGAGGGTTCCCTTTTCTCCACACCCTCTCCAGCATTTATTGCTTGCAGACTTTTGGATCACATCCATTCTGACTGGTGTGAAGTGGTATCTCATTGTGGTCTTGATTTGCATTTCTCTGATAATGAGTGACGTTGAGCATCTTTTCATGTGTTTGTTGGCCATCCGTATGTCTTCTTTGGAGAAATGTCTATTTAGTTCTTTGGCCCATTTATTCTTCTATTGATTCCTTCTAATGTATTTTTCATTTCCATTGTCGTATTCTTCAGTCCTGTTTGATCATTCTTTATATTTTCTGGCTGTTTGCTAAACACTTACTGCTCTTTGATCCATTCTTTCTGAGTTCTTGGATCATCTTTACGATCTTTACTTTGAACTCTTTATCAGGTAGATTGCTTGTCTCCAGTTCCCTTAGTCATTCCTCTGGAGTTTTACCCTGTGCCTTCATCTGGAACATATTCCTTTGCTGTGCCATTTTATTTAAATTTTTATTTTTGTTTGTTTTAAACAACAATTTACTGTTTTTTTTTTTGTTGTTGTTGTTTTTAATTTTAGAAACTTTAGTTTGGGGCTGTGCTGTGCCCTCATGGTTGCTTGTGGGCTTTCTCTAATTGCAGGGAGTGGGAGGTACTCTTTAGGTGTGGTGTGTGGGCTTCTCATTGTGGCGGCTTTTCTCATGGAGCACAGGCTCTCAGCACGTGGGCGCTAGCACTTGCAACTTGTGGGCTCAGTAGTTGAGGCTCATGGGCTCTAGAACATACAAGCTTCAGTAGTTGTGGTGCATGAATGCAGTGTTCTGAGGCATGTGGAATCTTTTCAGACGAGGGATCGAACCTATGTCCCCTGTACTGGCAGTTGGATTCTCAACCACTGGACCATCAGGGAAGTCATCTGTTTTTTGTTGTTGTCGTTGTTTTGTTATGTATGTAGTACATTAGTTACATTTCTTGACCTTGGCGAAGTGACCCTCTGTGGGGGATGTCCTGTGTGTCCCAACAGTACTCTCCCACCTATCTTTTACCCAAGGGCCAGGGACCAGCTGGTCTCAGGGTGATTTCTGACCTGTGCTTGCAGAATTAGTTCCAGAGGCTGTGGGATTGTGATTTTCTTGCTTCTGCTATCCCCCTGATTGTTGAGACTGGTCTACAGGCTTGTGCAGGCTTCCTGTGGGAGGAACCAGTGCCTGCCCACTGGTGGGTAGAATGGTTGCTGGCCCTCTGGTGGGTCAGGCTGTGTCACGGGGTGTGTCTCAAGGTGGCTGAGGGCTCAGGAAGTGTTTAGGCAACCTATCTTTTGATGAGTGGGACTGTGTTCCACCCTCCCGGTTGTTTGGCAAGAGGTGTCTCAACACTGGAGCTTATAGGCTGTTGGGTGGGGCCAGGCGTTGGTGCCCAGATCCAAAGCGAGATGTTTACCTCCAGCCAGCGTTCACATCCCTGTGAATACTCCCTGATATGTCAGCTGCCAGCTTTTATGACCCCAGGGAGAGCCATACCACTCCCTACTTCCCCAGGAGACCCTCCAGCAGCAGCTGGGAGGTCTGTCCCATGTGCCTACAAAGTCACTGGTTTTGCCCTCAGTCCCCTTCTGTGCACCCTCCATGAGTGGAGTTTCTGTTTCCCCCAGTCCAGAGGAGCTCCTGCAATCAAGCCCCACTGGCCTTCAGAGCCAAATGTTCTACGGATTCCTCCTTGCAATGCCAGATGCCTAGGCTGGGGAACCTGGGGTGGGCTCAGAGCTCTCACTCTTTTGGGAGAACTTCTGTGATATAATTATTCTCCAGTTTGTGGGTCACTCACCCAAGGGATGTGGAATTTGATTATAATTATGATCGTGAGTGTGCCCCTTCTATCATCTTACTATGGTTTCTTCTTTATGTCTTTGAATGTAGAATATCTTTTTTGATAGGTTCCAGTCTTTTTATTGATGTGATTGGTGTGCTTGTGAGAGGATATGAACTCAAGTTTCTTTCACTCTGTCATTTTATCTCCAGTCCTCCTTGTTTCAAAAAACAAAAAACAAAAAACTTTTACCTGAAAGCTTGACACATAATAGGTATTTGATAACTGGTGGCTGCTGCTGTTATTCAGATCCTAAAGTGGGGTGAAGAACTGATCCTCAGGATTTTCTAGTCATGTAAGTGGAACAGGCAGCAGGTTTTAGGGGGCTCTGCTAGTCAAATGCAAATTTAATACTTTGAAAAATGGCCACCATATAATTGTGAGTGGGCATACTTGTGGTTAAAGAGCTTGGAAATGCATTTGTCTTATTTCACTTATGTTTTCTTCCTTTGTGATTTCCAGATGCTTCCTGTCCCTTATGCAAAGAAGAAAATGTAGGGAAGCTTAGAGAAATAAACAATACTTTATGAGTATTAAAACTTCTGTTCTGAGTATTAAAATGGTGGTATCTTGTAAATGTTTTTAAATCGGTAAAGGAGCAATTACAGTAATTAATACAAGTGAAAAACAACTTTTTTCTGGTCTTTTTCATAGGTACTCCGTGGACATAAAACTTTCCTAAATGATGCTTATAACTGGGAGTTTTTGATCTGGGAATCAGCTTTACTACTTTTCTTACTGCGCTTAGCCTCATTGGGGTCTGAAACCAATAAGAAATACAGCAATGTCTCAATATTACTTACTGAACAGGTATTGACTGGTCCTTGATAGTTGGATTCAGTGGTTAGAAATAGTATAATAAGATTTATGCAGAAGATTCAGGGTTGAGTCTAGATTCTGTCACTTTCTAGCTGTGTTACCTCATACCTTACAAGTCATTCTGCAACCATATAGTTGTTTTGTAAATAAAATGAGGATAATATCTTCCCCACCTGCTCCCAGGGTTGGGTGCTGTGCTTTGTCGCTCAGTTGTGTCTGACTCTTTACGACTCCATGGACTGTAGCCTGCCAGGCTCTTCTCCATGCTACTTCATAGAATAAAGATTATTTTTGGTGGTGGTAATGGAGCATGCTTTTAATCTCATGTTCTGTGTCAAGTATTAGCTCTTTAGAGTACCTGTCATTTAAGTATGTTTAGTAAGCTTCTTGACTTTCTTTTCTGTCATTCATAGAATGCATTCAGTGTTTGGAAATACTTGCTCTTTAGTACATGAGTAGATATGATGATTGAGAAATGTTTCTTATGAATATAAAGTAGTATAGAGTTGTTTTTTTGTTTTTAATTTCATTTTTATCCATAAGTTTTAAAATATATCATTAGTTTTTTGGGGGTGGGTGGGACGGAACTTAGAATTATAGTGAAAAATTCTTACTGTAAGGGAAGAAACAAGGAACTAATAAGTTAAAAGTAGCTATCCTATCTTCTTCCATTCCATGAATGTTTGATAAGGATGTTAGATTTTTGGGGGGATACCAAGATGAATAAGATATAGTTTTTGAACTCGAGTTTACATCTTGTTAAAATTAATATAAAATTTTCATTGTTTTGATAAATTGCTTCATCATTATTTTTTCTTCACTAAATAGCCTTTTTTCCCCCCACTGATTAGGGATGGGGGTTGGGTATGTGACATATGCGCTCTATAAAAATAGCTACTAGAATTTCAAATTTTATTTTAGTTGAAAATATTTCCTTCCAAACCTGCCATATTGAATGCAATATATATGTGTGTATATATATATATACACACACACATACATATGCATATCTTTTACATGACATTTGCCCTAATCTCTATTCCTTCCCTTAGATTAATTTATATCTTAAAATGGAAAAAAAGCCGAATAAGAAAGAACAGCTTACCCTAGTAAACAATGTGTTAAAGCTATCCACCAAGTTGTTAAAAGTAAGTAATGCCCTGTGATGCATTTTTATTACCATTCAATTAAATCAATGCTGCACTTCTTGGAGAGGACCTTAGTAACAGATAAATGCTGGGTAGATTCAAAATACAGACTTGATAGTTGGGGTTAATGACTCTATGAGAAAAGTTCCCCAACTTATTACCCAAGTTCTAATCATTGCTGTTGTCTGTCACATTTGAAAATTACATTAAAAAATCACAAATTGCATATTGCATGAATCCACCTTTAAAAACTTAGCTAGTGGAAAACTAGGTGAGAGCCCATTCCAGGTGTTTATTTAAATTATTGTTTTTAAATTTTTAAATTATTATTTTAAATTGATGTATAGTTGATTTACAGTATTTCACATGTACAGCAAAGTGATTCAGTTATATATATACATATGTTCTTTTTCTGATTCTTCTCTATTATAGGTTATTATAAGATATTGAATATAGTTCCCAGTGCTATACAGTAGGTCCTTATTGTTTATCCATTTTATATACAGTACTCTGTGCTGTTAATTCCAAATTTATCCCTCCCCCTCATCACAGGTTTTTTGAAGGTAAGCTATTGAACATCAGGAAAGAGGTCTTAAGCAGTCATCCTCACCCAAGACTCAAAAAACAGTCTGATAATCACTGATAGCTATTGTGAAATCATGTATTTCATCTCAGTTCTTTCATGTCTTTTAGGAGCTGGACACCCCATTTAGACTCTATGGACTGACAATGAATCCCTTAATCTACAATATCACACGAGTAGTTATCCTTTCTGCAGTCTCAGGTGTTATAAGTGATCTTCTAGGATTTAATATAAGAGTAAGTGAGATTACCACTCTGTAGCATCTGCCTTATTAGTCTTAAAACTTGCTAGTATATATGATAATCTTTAACCTTCCCAGTGTGCATGTGTGTGAGAGAGAGAAAGGGAGAGCTAGTGGGGGAAGGTGGGATGGAGGGGGAGAGAGTGGCTGGCATGGAAATGATTCTTCAGGTAGAGAAATAAGCATTTGAAATAGACATTCAGCTTAGAGTTTCTCATTTTATACAAGCACAATAGACTGTGCTCTTGAATGGAACAAAAACTCAAGTTTGAATCTCATGTCAGTTTAATAGCATGGGCTGGGCTGGCCTCTGAGCTAGGGAAATGTACAGAGGCAGAATGAAGGAAAACTAGAAACCCCCATGAGCTGCAGTATATCAGTTTTGATCCTGGAAATTTTTAATGTTTTTTTCTCTACGATGTTCTATGGTTGCTATTGCCAGAGTTGATACTTTTTTCTTATGTAAATGGTTCTTGGCTTACATGTAAGTGTACCTATCAACCCCAACTAACTGATTTTGGTGATTTTCTTTTCTTAGCTGTGGAAAATTAAGTCATAAGCTGAGTCATGTGCCTGGACTCTCTCCCCTTGCTGGCATCAGTGCTTACCCCATTAAGGAAAGAGATGACTGCAAAACCATGAGACACCCACCTGCTTATTCATACGCAGAGGTGCCCTCAGCTCTCCTAATCTAATGAATCGTGTTTTCAGAGGAACAGACCCTTTTCCAACTGGGCGTGCATGCTAAAAACCTGTATTTTCATGGTTTTCAAATAGTATGAATAGTCAGGAGACTGAAGACTGTTGTGTTATAGTAACTTAAGGACAACTTTTTAGGTTAGGAAATTTATTCTGGGCATTTCAATGCTGTGACAGTTATATTTACTGGAAATAGTCTTTTGGGTAACTATGGTAGATGCCCAAAGCATGGAGCAAAATCCTATATTGGAAATACGCAAATTCAGTACTTTTCTATTACAGTCTATAGAATTGGATATTTCATTTCTCTAGCAAAGAGAGATCAAGTTTAAACTATTTTAGGTTGAACCTGAATAAAAGAACTTTATTGGAGAATTTCAGTTTCTAGGCTTTTTTGTTGTTGAAAGAAAAAATAACCTTTAAACTGATTTTCTGTGAAACTTCGGAGAAATTTTCAATTAGTTTATAATTTTGAAGTTAATCCTAATAACTGTATAGTTTTTGGTGAAACAGTCATGCATATAATATAGCATGTAATTCCGCATAAGACATTTTTCTATGCACACTTGTCCGTGTTCACCATCCAGTATGTCTTCCATTTTGAACCACCTGAGCTGTGTTTCCCATCACAGTACTAAGTGAGTGTTCAGTTTGTTGTGCAACTCAGTGAATGTGTTTAATTCATGACATTACTGTACCCTCAGTACAGGCTCAGGTCTTCAGTGTCTATACTAAGCCAAGCTGTGCCACTGATGATTTGGGTTCTCTCATCTGCACCCCCCCGTCGCACTTACATACATACACAGATGTTAATGAAAACCAATAATCTCCATGTAATTCCTGCTCATTAAGTTACCCACTTTGAAGAATCTCTTGAGGCAAATAGAAAGCACACAGATCTTAATGACAAGATTTTGTGAATATTTGAATGGGAATAATTAAGAAACTTTTTTATTACATGTGAAGTATGTACATGCAAAATCAGTGTATCATTTATACATACCCTTATATGGCAGGAAGATTTTTGAGGTTTAAAGATGAATTTCTCAAGTCCAGGGATTGAGTTCAGATCTTCTGGATTTATATCCTTGGCTCTGCTACCCATTAGCTTCATAGTCCAAGGCAAGTTACTTAACATTTTTGCACCTCAATTTCCTTACCTGTGTAATGGGGATAATAACTACCTAATAGGATTGTTAAGGTCAAATGAGATTATCATGTAAGGTACTTAGCATAAAGTAGTTAACCCTTGGTAAACCCACACTAAACATTTGTAATTATTATTTAAGACCCTTTAAAAATCTTTTGCTGACAGATTTCCTAACTGTGAAGATAGAAACAAGACAACTGAACTAGAAGTGGATTACCAAAAGTTTGCAGCCGTTCTGAATACTGCGTGAGAGTTACGGTTTTGTTTTTTTTTAAAGTAAAACCCCTTTATGGTGATTTACCTTTGGAAGGAACTGATCTGTAAAGGCACTTCAGTGTTTTGACAGGTGACTCAATAGAAATCATAAGGAACAAGAGCAATTATCTCGAAGCCAGGATTGAGCAGCTCTGGGCAGATTTCAGGTGAAGAAAGTGGATGCCTTTCTTTTTTCTTCCACAAAAACACTGTTCTATTTTTATTTGAATTTTTTACACGTTGAGTTCTTTAGCTTAAATGCAGTATTTAGAATTGTTTGCTCCTGTGAGTTGTTTCAGTTGTGGTTTTGATGGTTTATAATTGGTCTAAGTGATCTTTCAGGTGGGTAAATTTTTCTGTATGTGTACTTGCTCATGTCAAAACCTGGAAAAGCGTTTTTTTATCTGCGCAGGGCCCTCACTGTGGCACGCGGCTCCCACTGCAGTGCTCCAGCTTCCTCTCGTCGCGGTGTGGCTCTCTCTGGTTGCCGCCTGCAGACTGTCTCGTCCTGGCAGGTGGTCTCTAGAGCGCCCGGGCTCAGTACTTTCAGTGCAAGGGCTTAGCTGCCCCACGGCGTTGGGGATCTTAGTTCCCTGACCAGGGATCAAGACCACATCCCGTACATTGGAAGGTGGATTCTTAACCACTGGACCACCAAGTCCTGGAAATCATTTTTGACTCTTGCCTTTCTCATACCTCACATCCAGTCACCAAGTCTTTGAATAATTACCTTTTAGATGTTTTTCTAATCAGTCCATTCTTTTCCATCCCCATTTTTACCACCCTCATCTAAGTTAATATCTTCTGTTTTTGAACAGAATTCGGCTTTTCTGCTCTTCAATATACATGGCATCCCTCTTTCCCATACCCACCTATTCATCTCAAAAACTAATGTGTATTTTTTGAAATGCAACTCTCATCATTTAGAATATACTAATGGCTTAGTATTTCTTTGAAGGTAAAAATCTGACATCTTTTTAACAAGGTATAGGCCTTCCTTTGGAGAAGGCAATGGCACCACACTCCAGTACTCTTGCCTGGAAAATCCCACGGTTGGAGGAGCCTGGTAGGCTGCAGTCCATGGGGTTGCTAAGAGTTGGACACGACTGAGCAGCTTTACTTTCATTTTTCACTGTCATGCGTTGGAGAAGGAAATAGCAACCCACTCCAGTGTTCTTGCCTTGAGAATCCCAGGGATGGGGGAGCCTGGTGGGCTTCCGTCTATGGGGTCACACAGAGTCGGACACAACTGAAGCAAATTAGCAGCAGCAGCAGCAGCAGGCCTTCCTTGTTGAGAAATATTTTTGAATCTTTATGTTTGAAAGATTTTTGCTGGGCATAAAATTCCAGTTTTAGAAATGTTGTTACTCTACTGCCTCCTGAGTTACATTGCTTCTGACAAGAAGTCTGTTGTCATTCTCATCTTTGTTCTTCTGTGTATAATGTCTTTCTGTTTTTCAAACTCTGGCTACTTTTAAGGTTTTTATCTTTTTCATTGAATTTGTGCTGTTATAATGTGTATTGCTGTAGTTTTGTGTGTGTGTGTGTGTGCTTGGGATTTGTTGCACTTATTGGGTCTCTTGATTTATAGTTTTCATAAAATTTGGGAAATTTTTAGCTGTTTTTTTAGAAAATTTTATTTTTTAATTGGTGGAAAATTGCTTTACAATTTTATGCTGGTTTCTGCTCTGTAACAGTGTGAATCAGTCATACATGTATATCCCTTTCCTCCCCCCACCCCTGCAGGCCATCACAGAACACCAGGCTGGGTTGCTGTGTTACTAAAATGTTTCTGCACCCCATTCTCCCACCTGCTTCTGAGCTTCCACCTCACAGATGCGTCAGGCTGCTTGAGGCTGTCCTGCAGCTTACCGATGCTCTATACATTGTCCCAATCTTCTGTCTTCAATTTTGGATAGTTTCTGTTGCTGTGCCTTCAATAATCTGTTCTAATTTTGCTGTTAATCTTATGTGGTGTATTTTGTCTGCAGAAGTTTGATACTGCTCTTTTGTTTTCATATCTTTTATGTCTGTCTTTAATATACTCTTTCTTTTCTCTACATTGTTTTCATAACATTCATAATAGAAATAGTAAATAAGAACATTAAAACAGCTATCATTCTGTGGTTTTTTTTAAATTGATTTATTTTTATTCTCATGTTGGGCCATTTTTCCTGCTTCTTTACATGCTTGGTAATTTCTTATTGGATGTGAAATTTACATTGTTGGGTGTTGGGGTATTGTGTGTGTGCCTTCTTTATTCTTGAGCTTTGTTTAGAATATAGTTAAATTAATCAAATAGCTTGATCATTTTAAGGCTTGCTTTAAAAGCTTTTGTTAGGAGGGCCAGTTCAGTTCAGTCACTCTGTCGTGTCCGACTCTTTGTGACCCCATGAATCGCAGCACTCCAGGCCTCCCTGTCCATCACCAACTCCTGGAGTTCACTCAAACTCATGTCCTTCGAGTCATTGATGCCATCCAGCCATCTCATCCTCTGTCGTCCCTTTCTCCTCCTGCCTCCAATCCCTCCCAGCATCAGAGTCTTTTTCAGTCAACTCTTCGCATGAGGTGGCCAAAGTACTGGAGTTTCAGCTTCAGTATCATTCCCTCAAAAGAAATCCCAGAGCTGATCTCCTTCAGAATGGACTGGTTGGATCTCCTTGCAGTCAGGGACTCTCAAGAGTCTTCTCCAACACCACAGTTCAAAAGCATCGATTCTTTGGCGCTCAGCTTTCTTCACAGTCCAACTCTCACACCCATACATGACCACTGGAAAAACCATAGCCTTGACTAGACGGACCTTTGTTGGCAAAGTAATGTCTCTGCTTTTGAATATGCTATCTAGGTTGGT
The DNA here is from genome assembly GCA_006410675.1 of Oreotragus oreotragus. Taxonomy (NCBI): domain Eukaryota; kingdom Metazoa; phylum Chordata; class Mammalia; order Artiodactyla; family Bovidae; genus Oreotragus; species Oreotragus oreotragus. Next base: position 390,736 of record SJYX01024412.1, on the reverse strand, counting down.
CATAATTTTTCTTCCAAGGAGTAAGCGTCTTCCAATTTCATGGCTACAGTCACCATCTGCAGTGATTTTGGAGCCCAAAAAGATAAAGTCTGACACTGTTTTCACTGTTTCCCCATCTATTTCCCTTGAAGTGATGGGACCGGATGCCATGATCTTCGTTTTCTGAATGTTCAGCTTTAAGCCAACTTTTTCGCTCTCCTCTTTCACTTTCATCAAGAGGCTTTTTAGTTCCTCTTCACTTTCTGCCATAAGGGTGGTGTCATCTGCATATCTGAGGTGATTGATATTTCTCCCGGCAATCTTGATTCCAGCTTGTGTTTCTTCCAGTCCAGCGTTTCTCATGATGTACTCTGCATATAAGTTAAATAAGCAGGGAGACAATATACAGCCTTGACGTACTCCTTTTCCTATTTGGAACCAGTCTGTTGTTCCATGTCCAGTTCTAACTGTTGCTTCCTGACCTGCATACAGATTTCTCAAGAGGCAGGTTAGGTGGTCTGGTATTCCCATCTCTTTCAGAATTTTCCACAGTTTATTGTGATCCACACAGTCAAAGGCTTTGGCATAGTCAATAAAGCAGAAATAGATGTTTTTCTGGAACTCTCTTGCTTTTTCCATGATCCAGCGGATGTTGGCAATTTGATCTCTGGTTCCTCTGCCTGTTCTAAAACCAGCTTGAACATCAGGGAGTTCACGGTTCACATATTGCTGAAGCCTGGCTTGGAGAATTTTGAGCATTACTTTACTAGCGTGTGAGATGAGTGCAATTGTGCGGTAGTTTGAGCATTCTTTGGCATTGCCTTTCTTTGGAATTGGAATGAAAACTGACCTTTTCCAGTCCTGTGGCCACTGCTGAGTTTTCCAAATTTGCTGGCATATTGAGTGCAGCACTTTCACAGCATCATCTTCCAGGATTTGAAACAGCTCAACGGGAATTCCATCACCTCCACTAGCTTTGTTCTTAGTGATGCTTTCTAAGGCCCACTTGACTTCACATTCCAAGATGTCTGGCTCTAGATTAGTGATCACATCCTCATGATTATCTGGGTCGTGAAGATCTTTTCTGTACAGTTCTTCTGTGTATTCTTGCCACCTCTTCTTAATATCTTCTGCTTCTGTTAGGTCCATACCATTTCTATCCTTTATCGAGCCCATCTTTGCATGAAATGTTCCCTTGGTATCTCCAATTCTCTTGAAGAGATCTCTAGTCTTTCCCATTCTGTTGTTTTCCTCTATCTCTTTGCATTGATTGCTGAAGAAGGCTTTCTTATCTCTTCTTGCTATTCTTTGGAACTCTGCATTCAGATGCTTATATCTTTTCTTTTCTCCTTTGCTTTTCGCCTCTCTTCTTTTCAGTGCTATTTGTAAGGCTTCTCCAGACAGCCATTTTGCTTTTTTGCATTTCTTTTCCATGGGGATGGTCTTGATCCCTGTCTCCTGTACAATGTCACGAACCTCATTCCATAGTTCATCAGGAACTCTGTCTATCAGATCTAGGCCCTTAAATCTATTTCTCACTTCCACTGTATAATCATAAGGGATTTGATTTAGGTCATACCTGAATGGTCTAGCGGTTTTCCCTACTTTCTTCAATTTAAGTCTGAATTTGGAAATAAGGAGTTCATGATCTGAGCCACAGTCAGCTCCTGGTCTTGTTTTTGTTGACTGTATAGAGCTTCTCCATCTTTGGCTGCAAAGAATATAATCAATCTGATTTCGGTGTTGACCATCTGGTGATGTCCCTGTGTAGAGTCTTCTCTTGTGTTGTTGGAAGAGGGTGTTTGCTATGACCAGTGCATTTTTTTGGCAAAATTCTATTAGCCTTTGCCCTGCTTCATTCCGTATTCCAAGGCCAAATTTGCCTGTTACTCCAGGTGTTTTTTGACTTCCTACTTTTGCATTCCAGTCCCCTATAATGAAAAGGACATTTTTTGGGAGTGTTAGTTCTAAAAGGTCTTGTAGGTCTTCATAGAACCGTTCAACTTCAGCTTCTTCAGCATTACTGGTTGGGGCATAGACTTGGATTCCTGTGATATTGAATGGTTTGCCTTGGAAACAAACAGAGATCATTCTGTCGTTTTTGAGGCTGCATCCAAGTACTGCATTTCGGACTATTTTGTTGACCATGATGGCTTCTCCATTTCTTCTGAGGGATTCCTGCCCGCAGTAGTAGATATAATGGTCATCTGAGTTAAATTTACCCATTCCATTTTAGTTTGCTGATTCCCAGAATGTCGACGTTCACTCTTGCCATCTCCTGTTTGACCACTTCCGATTTGCCTTGATTCATGGACCTGACATTCCAGGTTCCTATGCAATATTGCTCTTTACAGCATCGGACCTTGCTTCTATCACCAGTCACATCCACAACTGGGTATTGTTTTTGCTTTGGCTCCATCCCTTCATTCTTTCTGGAGTTATTTCTCCACTGATCTCCAGTAGCATATTGGACACCTACTGACCTGGGGAGTTCCTTTTTCAGTATCCTATCATTTTCCTTTTTCATACAGTTCATGGGGTTCTCAAGGCAAGAATACTGGTTTGCCATTCCCTTCTCCAGTGGACCACATTGTTTCAGCCTTAAACCATGTGCTACTTTTTTCCACAACTGATGCAATATCTTTCTGAGCACTCTACATGATGCCCTCTTCATGATGGGGTTTTCTCAGTTTGACTGTAGGAACACGAACTATTCCCAGCTCAAGAATTTTTGGCCTGATTCTTTTTGGTGGTCCTTCCCTGTTGAGTATTTCCTTGTGTTGATGCATACTCACCTGAAGACTTGAACTCTCAGCACATTTTTTTGAGCTCTCTCCTCTGTATGCAGCTGTCTTCTCTCTGGTACTCTGCCTGCTAATTCTAGCTGTTCTGGCCTCCCCAAATTCTTAACTCTCACCTCCTTAACTCCGCAGGACTGCTTGTTTGGGTTTGGGTTCCCCTTCCTGCACTGAAGCCTGGAAACTGCCTTCAAGTAATCTGGGGGTAATCATGGGGCTCACCTCATTTAATTCCATTAACCTCTTACTGTCTCTTGTCTATTATCTAACACTCATTTTTTTCATGTGTATTTTTCCTTTTTTTATTTTTTAAGTTGTCTAAGGTGGGAGAGTAAATGTTTTCCCCACCTTAGTAAATGGAACAAAGTTTACTTAACTGCTCAAGTCAAAGACTTAGGGTTTATTCTTGGTTCCTCTCTTTCCCTTCATATCTAATCTACCACCCAGTCATGTCGATTCTGTATTTTCATAGCTAATAGACTAAGCCTTCTTTGTGGTCACCTGGATTACTATGTTCCCTTCCCATTCTTGCCTCCTACAGTTGGTTCTCTAATGTGAATAAGCTTAGAAATATGGAGACTTTATCAGTCCTACTTAAACTCTTCCTGGCTTTCCTATGCTGGCCTCCAAGGCCCTTCATTTCAGGCCTGCCTCCCTTTCCAGCTTCACCTCCTCAGTATCTGACAGGCACACTCCCTATGTTCCTTCATTACACTGAGTTCTCTCTTGTTTCAGACTGTGCCTGGAATATGCTTTTTTAAGTTTGCCCCTAAATGGCTTCTCAGCTGTCAGTTCCTTAGCAGGACCTTGTCTTGTTAAAGTGGTTCCCCATCTTATCCTTGTCATCAGCTATACAGCTCTCTTCATTCTTCATGGCATTTATCAAAATCTGATTATTTTCTCTTTGCCACTTGTTTCTGGCCTTCCCCATTCGGTGTAAGTCCCTTAAGGCGGGGATTTTTTGTTGTTGTTTTTCACTCCTAGGTCCCCAGCATGCAGGAGAGTACCTGACCCCATAATAGGTATATAATGTAAATGTGTAGAATGAATAGACTTCAAGTAATTTACCATTTATGTAATTTTTGTTCGTTTTTTTCTGTTCGAATGGAAGAGTTGTACTCTTTGTGCTTCATTACTTCCTGTATGGTAATTTCTAGAAACTTGGACTTTTGATCCACCAAAAGGAATAATACTTTAACATTTACCTGTTACTGAGAAATTAAACCGAGATGTAAAAACAGAACTAGATTATGCCATTCATACATTTGATTGAAATATTAATAACCATAGATGGATAAGAAAAATACCTGTTCACTTTTATAATTTGTTGTTTTGGGAAAGTCTCTTTCCTAAAATTGCCATGGAGGTATAACTTCAAACTTCCTAAATATGTACATTATGCTTCATGTATAATATAACCACTTTGGAAAGTTGAATAACCAAATACTTTCTTAATTGAGGTATGGTTTCCCTGACTTTCAGAGACAAGCAGAAAAATTCTAAATACCAGGCTGTCCTACAAAGTAAAGGTTAAGGGCGGGTCTGTTTCTGGTTCATGGTGTCTGGAGGTAGGGCTTCCCAGGTGGTGCCACTGGTAAAGAACCCACCTGCTAGTGCTGGAGACATAAGAGATGTTGGTTTGATCGCTGGGTCAGGAAAATCCCCTGGAGGGAGGCATGGAACCCCACTCCAGTATTCTTGTCTGGAAAATTCCATGGACAGAGCTTGGTGGACTACAGTCTATAGGGTCACAAAAGGTTGGTCACGACTAAAATGACTAAGCACATGTCTAGAGGTCGGCGAACCTGTGCACTCTACAAACAGCTCTTTCAAATTAATGAAATTCATTTTAGAAATGTTTTAGATGTACACACTCTATAATGGGGCAAATGGGTCTAACTCTCCAACTATAGTGTATGACTTGGGATTATCAGGAAGTAAACTCATTATCAAGAAGTAAACTCTAGGAGATGTCAGTGAGGGGCAGGGAGGCTTGGCGTACTGCCGTCCACGGGGTCAGAGTCAGACACGACTGAACAACAAAAGTTGTTAGACCTAATCTCGGCTGTGCAGGTATTGACTGGTTTGGTCATTTAAAGTGTCCTTCGCTTCTTGCAGTTATTGGTGTGCATCTTGAATAGTGAAGTTTGAATTTCACAGATGTGCAATAAGTCCATACCTTTCCTGCAGTACATCCTGAGCCTATATGCTGTAATAAGGTATTACTCAAGGTAACAATTATTGTTTTATATTAAGGACAAAATAAGCCTCTTGACTTGTGTTTTCACTGATAGTTCACTTGACTTTAATACAAACATTGTATAATAGACAAATACCCACAAGATTCTTTGGAAAAATATAGGTTCAGGCTAAATTAAAGCACTTGGCTATGTTTTTGTGTTTTAATGTATATATAAGAAAGGTTCAGAGTTCTTCAGCAGATAAATTCTACTCTTCATAAGCCTTCATACTCCTCTCTTACACTTAAGGTTCTACTTGCACAGAAACATTGAAAACATATCCAAGTCAGTGAATATCTTAAAACTAATTCAGCTAACTGAAGCAATAAGTAAATCTGTTATTGTTTAAAAGTACAAGCAGTTCTCAGCACTGGAGCATGCCAGGATGATGTAAGAAGTTGCTCTGATGAATTCTTCATGCCAAACTGAATCATCACATTTTGTGACTGAAGTCTGTTTACACCAGTGTTCCTTAGTTCTCGGAGCTCACTCTGGACCAGACTTAGGCCTAAGCACATCTCTGTGGAGGTCAGTAGCTAAGACTGTCACACAGTTTAATTTGGGTATTCCTTGCTTTCTTAAAACCCCATTCTCTTTGAATGTTGGACACAGTAATCATGAAACTCTTCATTAATCCATGTTGAAAAGCACTTGACTTTTTCTACATGAAAACATCTGACTATTAAAAAAGGAAATGATCAAGATGTGCTCATGTAGAAATAAAAAAATCCTATGCTTTTCTATTTAAGAAGTCTTGGACACAGGAGTTGACTCTGTGCAGAGGCTACTTGGTCCAAACAATTGGATGTGAGTTAGAAGACAACAGTATTACAGGCTGTTACTGATCTCTCTGGGAAGCCAATGGGCCGGCATCCCAGAGCATTTTTGCTGTTGTGGTCAGTCCACGAAGACAACCGAATGATTTTGGTGCCATTCTGTGGACTTTGCTAAGACACACATCTCCACGATGGAGCTTGGAAGCCAGAGGCTTAGGGTTTATTTTCAATATGAGTTGATGCAATGGTAGGTTCAGGAATGGATTTTTCTCCTCAAGAGAGTATTCAGTTAACCATGGTCTTAAACTAGGTTCTAGGCATTATTCATATCAAGAATTTCAGTGAAGTCAAGTCAAAACACTTCACTGTATAAGTAAGTACAACTTGTGGCAAACAAAATGATTGAAAAATAATGTGAAATGCCACACAACCTGATGAAACAGCATTTGTGGTAACTGGACTTATATTGCTATACCCATCAGAAATGTCTAATAATTTCTAATAACATAAGTACTTTTCTCTCCCTGACAGTGTAAGAAAGGATTGGGGGTGGGGTAACAAATTATTTACACAAAACTATTTTCCTTACAATGAAAGGTATGAAGTAGGTATGATGATATTCAACTCAAACTAATTCTAACCTTTAAATGTATTTATAGATAAAAGTATAGCTATACGGGTAAAGTCATCATTGTAAGAGTCTGCCTGATTGTAGGACTCTGAATGTTTGTTGTGCACAGGGATAAAAATCTGAAGACTCAGACCAGGATGAGAATTAGCTCCACAAGCAGAAAAACAGTAAAAAGAAATGCAAGTCATGAACTGATTTTTGTTTTTTTAATATCTATATAAAAAATAACGAGCGATTTACAGATCTCTTTCTCTAATCAGAACCTCAAGTGTATATATAAAGGTACTGTACAATATAGAAACATTTACAACCAGTATATCCATATTTTGCTTAACATTCCAAGGCCACATTGCTAAGTCAGGACAGAATCAGTACAGTGACCGGTTACTTAGAGAGGAAAGAGCCACATCAAACTGACAACAGATGACGTCAAAGTTATGTCACAGTTAACAATAAAAATAGGATTTTTATCACTAATTGTGGACTATAGGGAAAATAAATCATTTCTGTGGTACTAAATTCTTAGCATTTATCAAGCCTTCTAATTTGTCTCTATTCAAGTAGTTACAATAGGTAGGTAAATATAGTTCTGGATGAAAAGGGGGTTTCAAAAAATCTCACTCCGGGAAGAATGTCTTATCTACAGGGGCTTCAGTTGTTATATTAAAGAATTTCACAGTCAGATTCTGAGAGGGAGGGACCTGAACATGATGTGTTTCACAGTAACCAGATGAACTGAGGGTGACAGAACAACAGCGTTCAAATACTCCAGAAAATGGTTTTATTCCGAGAATGTTCCTTTATTTATAGATGCTACCGAATGCTAGTTTTGGGGGCTGAAAAACCCGGATTTGTTTTCTGGAGCTAAAAAACTGTTAACCACCTTCCAATAAGCATCTTTAGTTAGACCTTAAAAAAGAATTCTGAAAATCTGCACAAGCTAAGCAGATGCTTATTCTTCTGTGTTTAAATAAGTTAATACAGCTAGAAATTAAATAAGATCTCGTAATGCCTACCACCACGTTTGTCCCCAGTTGCGGAGCTCGTCTCAGTAAGTTCTGCTTCTACACACCTGAACTCACACAGCTGCTGCCAGATGGTCCTTCATCTGGCAACGGACTGTGAAACTGGTTTTGTGATTTAAGTCTCTCTTCAAATATATATTATGTTATAATGACTAAATGACTTAGCATTATAATAGTTCAATCAAAATATCCAGATTCACAAATTTGGATTTCAGAAATTTCAAACAGGAGTAAGTGATATTTCTACATGCCTCTTGGTGGTTTCATAATAAAGTAACAAATAGAAGGGTGAACTGAGATGGTTTATCAATTAGGGTTGGATAACACAGCAGGAGGTGAGCTCTTAAGTACTTTCTCATTTGAACATTCATCTGTAAGTAACACCTTTAACAGGTACTTAAATGCCTTACCCAGCTGAATTACAATAAACAAAATCATAAAGTCAGTATTTGACGACATTTTTTCTTTCCAGTAGTGATATTTGGGAGTTTTATTCTTAAACGGGGACATCATCAGTAGCTGTTAGGAAAGGTAACTGCCATTTTTAATAATGAGTTAACTGCCATCTTTAATAATGAGTTAACAATCTCTTCTTCTGCAAGGGCTCAAATATTTCTGTCTGTAAACATGCAACATGCTATTGAGAATATCAACTTCCGAGCCAAACCTACTTTTTTCATTACTGTGGAAACAGCTGAGTGAGAAGGATAAAATAGACATGATACAGTAGATAACTTGGCACAAATATAAAATGAGTTGTAGCCACGTTATGAATGTCAACATGTCATTTGTTCAGACGCTCATGAGGACGAGCTGGGCGTCCTGAGCGGGGTGTGTCCGATGAGCACTGGGATTCAGCTCCCTCCTGAGCGCAAAGGGGGACACCGGGCTCTTAGCAATCCTACCGGCCCTTCATGCAGCGTAGGTAACCTGATGCTCAAATTAAAATGTCCTTATGTGTGTTTCAGAATTTCTGGAAAAAGAGATTTTGGTGGGGGTGGCGGGAAATGCTGCTTTTTTCTAAGAAAAGATTGCAACTTGTTTTTCTTTGTTTTATACTAAAGGTCACAGCCGCTTCTCAGCCACACCAGTGGTGCCTGTGGCTCTGCTTGCACTTGGTACCTTCCAGGGCCCTGGAGTTATTGGTGTTTTCTTAGCGGGAGAACCACTTTCAGGTTTGAGCCCTCCGCTCTCTTTGTTTTTGTCAGCCGCCTCGAATTCTTTTCTTTTGTGATCTTCCGTTTTGCTTAAAACCACTCTTTCGTCAGGCTCCTGCTTTAGCTTCTCTGATATTCTGACATTTTCTCCCGTTTTATCTTTACTAGGACTCATCGGTCCGGAAGTTGCTTTCTTGCCTTTTTCATTTTCTGGTATTGCCCTACTAGTAATGTTGTTAGTCTTTTTGGATGGAAGAGACCTTTCATCCACTCGCTTGCTTTTTTTCTCTGGAGACCTGGTTCTGTTTTTCCCAGGCTGACTCTGATTTGTCTCTCTCCCGAAAACACCTGATCTTTCTTTTGCATCTGTGATCTGCTCAGCATTGTTGCTAGCATGGCCCCCTGTTCTTCGACTTGCATTTGACTGGTCTTTGCTGCCTTCAGTTTTTTGCTGCTTCTTTGGGCTTGAAGACCGTCCCCTGCTTTTTCCACAATGATCCTGTCCAGAAGCTGTGCCGATGCTGAGCTGACTGCTTTTATTCTCGCCTTTCCTGGGGCTGTGTGAGCGATCTCTGGGTCTTCTTTTGGGGTCATTTTTTAGAGGGCTGGGAATCTTTTCTGCATGTTCTTCCGGATATTGATTGGCTGACTTCTTGGGACTAGGAGACCTGCCTCTTGGTGTGATGCCATTTTCTGCTTTCAGGAGATTTTTCTTATCACCATGCCCATGACTGTTGGGTGGGTCCCTTTTATTCACATTTTTATGAAGAAGAGACTTATGTTTTATATCAGACTGATTTTCATTTAAAGTGCTTTTCTTTTCAGGCACAGTGTCCTTTAATTCTTCTGCCTTTTCACATATCTGAACTCTCATCAGTGATTCTTCAGTTACTGGCACATGAGACTCTTCAAATGTGGAAGCACAGTATGAAGATGGGTGGCATGGTGACTGTTCATCATAAATCACATTGGAAGATGTAGGGTTATTAATATCCCAATCGCCTAAAAAAAGTGGTTTTGAGAAGAACATTATTAAATTTTAGAACTATAAATAGGGACAATTAAGTTTTGAACTTTGAAAGCCATTTGAATTTTACTGACTGCTTAGACAGACTGAGTATTTTACAAAGTTCATGTATATCTCTCTCTATAAAGGCAGATGTATAGACAACTGTGCTTGTACATGAAAGGTAGGTTGTTTCTTATATATATATATATAAAGTAACAGCATTCGTTTTTCTAGTTACTTTTCATAAGTGTGATAATATATGATGTGTAAATTCTTTATAAGTAGTAAAAGCCCAATAAAAAGCTTAAAAGAAATAACTGATAAAATTGGACCAAATTATCTGGTCCAAGCAGCTTACTAATTTAGCTATTATTGATGGATATAGCTTAAAGATTTGCCAAAATCCACTAATAAAGGAAACCAAACTATGGTAACCAGAATGGAGTTCATGGGCATTGGTAAATAATTCTCTTGCATTAAGCTGTTAAATTTAATGTCAAAAGGAAACTGAAAAGTGCAGAAGATAGAAGTAGATGTATTTAATAGCATCACTTTTAATTAAAAAGAAAAAAAAAGGAGGACGTGATTTACAAGACATGCAAATTTACCAAATCTTTTTAAGGAAAGACCAAGAAAAGCCCTGAAAGCCTTAATGTTGCTCAGGTTTCACGTAGGAGCACAGACCGGAAGGAGCCAAACCTGAAGAAGGAAGAGAAAAAGCCTAGGACTGTGTAAAAAAATACATCACAGCGCAGTTAGCAAAGATGTCACTGGGGACGTATGATTTACAAGCAGATGATGGAAGGTAATACAGTCAGAGAATTATAGACTGGAAGGGGGCTGCAGGAGATGATGCCTACACTTCACCCACAAAAGTCCTACAGGGGGAAGGAAGCTGGAAGGGACAAGGACTAAGTGGTGTGGTACTGTAAACTAGTGCACTCAGCGGAAAAATGGAGATTTTCGGATACTGTGATATTTCAGAAACATATAGTGAATCCAAGGGAGTTTAATATCAGTACAGGACTACAGAAATGGTCCCAGGCCCAAATCTTTGTCTCCAGGCAGCGCCATAGGTAACTTGTTTTTGATGAATGACCAGAAAAGCCTAAGGTTCCTATGCTGTTCCTCAAGAAAGAAACTCATCTTACTACAGGAGAAAAAGTAACATTTGCAGAGATTGCAAATGGTTTTCATGACATTAAAATCCTTTGCCTCTCATGTTCTTATTTTCTCCAGGCACGTTTCTCTGCAAAAGCAACTATGTTTTCTGTTGAAAGTAGCTTAACATATATTCTGTTGTAATAAAAGTCCTGTATGAGGTCACTTATTTTGTAATATTATAGTAACTATGCTAGGTAACTAACTTTAGATGGTTCTTGTGGTTACCTCTGACTTGGGTATTAATAGTAAAACATCTGTCCCTTCCAAATAGATTATTTTCCCCCTTCTGCTGCTCCCTCCCAGATACAGGTGAGCTGCTTTACTTACCATGGTCAGGTATCAAGCCAGTTCCTGGCCTCAACAGAAGAAGAACTTTATTTCCACCAGCCTGAATGAGCTCAATGGCTCTAGTATGTGTGATGCCTTGTGTGGGTTCCCCATTGATTTCAACAATCTGGTCACCAACCTAGGCGGGAAATATTCACAGAAACAACAAATGAAATGATGCATCCTCCTCCACTCCTGTTCTGTCATCCCTAGAGCCACCCAACTCTGCTGAAGCGCTCTCATTTGTAAAATATTTAACTTGGGCATGGTGCTGTAATGCTAGAGTTGAGTTGGACAGGTGGTAGCAACAGGAAGAGACAATGTGTGGTTTTATTTACACGATGAAAGTTTATACACCTAATAAGCAGGATCTAGGCATCTTCAAATCAAGAATCAAATTCCAGGTTTTCAACCAAAGCTTAAGTGGTGGGAGAGGTGAAGACTCTCTGACCCACATGTTCCCATAGAGTTACCTCTGATTAATCTGCCTGTGAAGGGTACTTTCCAACTTTAGCTGAATATCCTAAAACCTAGGAAGGTGGCTTCTGCTCTTGGAAGCCTCTCCCGGCCTCCAGGGAGAACTGCCCACTCCTTCCTTTGTGTTGCCACTATGCCCTATACACATCTGAGGCATTATGTAAATGACACATTTCTGGATTAAAGCTAAGAGAATTCAGCTTGGAGAAATGCATCCTAATCTGAATGCTTATTTAAAACCAATTGCTGGCTTACACTAAATGACTTCCGTGTACAGTGATTTCCCTAGAAAACAAAAGCTCAGATCGCCATAAAATGCCTCCAGTACCATTGCTATTTACTAGAAATGTCTGTTGTTATTTGAAAGGGAAAAAAGTACAAATGACTGAAGTATAACTTTTTCAAAGGACCCGCTTAAAGACAATGATGGTAATGATTTTAAAATATAGTCGATTTTAAACTGTTACTTCAAGGTGACAAGCAACTGAAGGGTACTGGTCTCAAAACAGAAAATCTGACCAATGGACAATTACTTAAATTCCAAAAAGCAATTCAAATATTTGCAAGAGCTAACTAAAACAGTGCAGCAGTAACAGAAGAGGGGGCAGTGGCTAAATAACAGCGGTGGGCAGGCCAGCTCTGTGTCCACAGCTGGGCAGAGCACAGTGACTTGGAAGCTGGGTTTGGGAGGCACTGTAATGCCTGCGGTTCACTTCTGGCTCCACCTCGTCCTAGCAGAATGGTCTCATTTTCCTCTCTGTTAGGTGGAGATGACATTTGTACCTACCTACCTCCTGGGGTTTTGGGGAGGATTTAATGAGATAAAAACATGGTTATACAACAAGCACAAAGGTTAATTTTCAAGTGATCTATTTTTTGGTTTTCAAAAATAAAAGATTTAAAGTGTATTAGGATGAAGATTTAACTGTAGACTGCAGCCCATTCTAAACAATGTAAAAATTTTTCAAATAAGACTATAGAATAGTTACATTGCAATTTATAAAAAAATGTAAATGGAAGATCTCACAAGACAGATGGATTTAACATACAAAGTAGAAAAAAAAAGCCAAAGAAAGATAAGAATAGGATGAAGAAAAGTAATAAACATAATTCATAAAATTCTTATATCCAGAACAGGATATATATATATAAGTGAAAAAGTCAGTACCCAGATTTCCTTAATAAGTGATTAGAGAAAAATCATTTTCATGAGGAAACACAGATGATGAATTAGCACCAGATAATGAGGGAAATAACTCCTCTGGTAATTAGGGAAATGAAAATTAAAAGTAGATACTATTTGGCGCATGCTTTGGGTACGTCTTGTAAAAACATGATTGAGATTATAATTAGTTTCAGTTATATTCTTTGGCTTAAATTCTCTGTCCAAACCTGCATATTCCTTATTCTTTTAGCATAAGTAAACTGCTATAAAGCTTGTAATTGAACAGCTTTGCCACCAGATGTCATCTGTGTTTAAATTAGGGTAACGGAGAGGAGGCCCTCACAAGGGGAAAAAGTTCTAAACTAAACTGGACTATACAAAGCTGGGACAGAAAAATCACATCTTTGAGAGGGAAATGTAACCATTCTTATAAGTTTGTTACTTAAAAAAATTGTTAATGTGATAATATAAAAAGTGAGGAATACACCTCACTTTTTCAAGGTCAGGTTTTTGTATTGAAAAATAGAATTGTGGGGGATACAGGAGAGGAGAGAGAGAAATGAAGAGAGGAAAAAAATTAGGATAGGAAAAAAAAGTATTTAAAAAGCCACTTTAAGGCAGTCTTTCAATTTTTAAAACATCCACTAAATGTATTAAAATGACAAAATATTTTTAACACATTGCTTACATTATCTTGCAACCCATTAAGATACTATATGCCTCCCTAAGAAATTGAGTCCAGCGACATGAGCCGTGGCCTGCCACGAAGGCCCACAGACCCGGCTGAGCGGCAGCAGACCTGGGTCCCCTGTGGCTGAGACTTAGTCTCCTTGAGCCTCAGTTTTAATCTGCAGGTGGGGGTGATGCCACCTGCCTCACAGTTTCTGTGAGACTAAAACTAATACAAGTGAAAACATGTGGTCTGGAAGATAGCATTCATATTATCTAAATCTGTTTCTGTTCAATGTTAAATATTCTATCTATTCCCTAATATGAACTTTTTCCATTCGGTTATTTCTCATTCCCTTAGCCCAGAACCTTTTTTATTCTCTCTAAATCTTAATAAGGTTTAAGGACCAGCTGAAGACTCACAAAATTTACAGATCCTCTCAACATCTTTCCATCTGTATCAATCTGTTTCTGTTCAATGTTAAATATTCTATCTATTCCCTAATATGAACTTTTTCCATTCGGTTATTTCTCATTCCCTTAGCCCAGAACCTTTTTTATTCTCTCTAAATCTTAATAAGGTTTAAGGACCAGCTGAAGACTCACAAAATTTACAGATCCTCTCAACATCTTTCCATCTGTATCAATAGTTAACATTTTCTTGTTTTAGGGAATTACACCATTAAACTTTATGAAGGAACAAGCAAACAGTGTAAAGTCCTGTCTACCCAGTGATAAGTTCTGGGAGTTAAATATTAAAGAAATTCTCTCATTATCTGGAAATATAAACTGTGTGTTCTATGCTTTCAGCAAATATGTCTTGCGCATCTACTATCAATGTTCAAGGCACTGCCTCAGGTGCTGCAGATACGGGAGTAATAGGTACAGGATACAGAGCACAGTGTCAGCCTAACAGAAAAGATGCAGGGGACGGGGAGAGAGGCCAGAGGGGAAGGCAGGCAGGATGCCCAGGTGGCTTCATGTACCAGTGTCAGCTGGAGGTAAACGCACATCCTTTGGGGAAGTGGTCACCCGAATAAGCTGTCCTTTACAACAAGGCTCCCGTGATCCTTACACCAAGTCAAGATTTTGATAATTTAGTAGCCAGAAAAATAATTCTTTGCAAAGCTGACCTATTAGAGTTCAGAATAAACCCAGGCATAGCAGTAATAGCTTGTTTTCTTTTGTTTTCAAATTTCAGAGCTTTTTATATTAAAGCTGATTTAATCACAGAATTCTAAAGCTTCTGTTCAGTATAAAGAATAACATGTTTTAGAAGTAGACTTTGAATCCTTGAAGGCCTCCTTGCTTGCCTTTTATTTAGTGAGATTGGTATCTGAGGGTTGAAACCAATATTTCAATCATATCCTAGTTTTTGGCTTAATTGGATTGTGATATTATACAATGGGAGGTGTGGTTTTTTTTTTTTTTTTTTAACTCCAGATTTAAACAACTAAATGCTTATTTTTAAAAAGGCAGGGAGTTGAGGAGAAAAAGGATGAAGAAAACCAGAAATAAACATGCCATGCCCATAAATAGTGCCTCAAACTGCTGTTACTAAAACTTTAAAGAAGTTTGCTTGGGCCATGTATTTCACATGTAGATCCACATTTTGCAGGTTAGGAAACTGAGGTTCAGAGATGTTACCCAACTATGCACAGCTGTAAGGTGGTGGAACTAGAGTTTGACCCTTGTCCAAACCCATGTTCTCCTCACTTTATTAACTGTCTCTGTAAGAAAGGGAGGCACTAGGGCTTCCCTGAGAGCTAGGATGGTAGAGCATCTGCTTGCAATGCAGGAGACCCAGGTTTGATTCCTGGGTCGGAAAGATCCCCTGAAGAAGGAAATGGCAACTCATTCCAGTATTCTTGCCTGGAGAATTCCATGGACAGAAGGGCCTGGTGGGCTATTCGTTCACAGAGTTGCAAAGAGTCAGACACGACTGAGTGACTAACACACGGAAGAAAGTGAACTGCGGTAAGAGCCAGCATCTCAGCTCGGGCCACACTAAGACCCTGGCCATCAGTCCTCTCGTTGCCATCAACACCTTCCAGCTCTGCTTCTGCTGCCCTGCATTCTCACTCTCCCTGTCTTTTCTACTTTCTCTAGTTACACTAACGACAGGCCTTATACAGAGTCCTGCCCCAGCCCACAACGCTCCAAATCCTCTCCTTTAGTGAACTCACCCATGGAAAAAGCGTCAGTCGTCACTTCTGTCTGGGAAATGACAACTTTACCTCTTGTACTAATTGCCAGGTAAATTTTACACCTGCTTAACTGGCTGGTCCTTCAACATGACTACAGCTTAGTACATTATCGGTCTTCGCCAAACCCTTTCTCCCACTGGCCTCCCTGATGGTTTTCTTACAGTATAGACAGGGTGAAGCCTCTAAGCCATCCTTTACTCTTTCTTTTCCTTCATCCTTCACTCATGTAATACTTGTCAGTCATCTAAACTGGTCTTTTCTTCATTAACAGTTGATCCCACAAGCATCATTTAACTTCCATCCAAAGTATTGGGTCAGCCAAAAAGTTTGCTTGGGTTTTTCTGTGAGATGTTATGGAAAAACCAGAACATTCTGGCCAATGCAGTATTACCATCCAAGCTACACTCCCACCACCACGACTGGACGCCTAAACTTAGCTAAGCTATCCTCTCATCCTTCCGACACGCCCAGAGACTGATTTTATCAGTGTGTTGCTCTGAAAGGAACTCTTGTGTTAAAAACCTGTGACTTTTCAGTGTCTTGGGCCTACATATTGGTGACTAATCTACTTTCACATTCCCATTTTCTTTTACTCCCCTGTGTATTTTCTAANTTTATCAGTGTGTTGCTCTGAAAGGAACTCTTGTGTTAAAAACCTGTGACTTTTCAGTGTCTTGGGCCTACATATTGGTGACTAATCTACTTTCACATTCCCATTTTCTTTTACTCCCCTGTGTATTTTCTAAGTAGACTCGGTAAACTTGACCACTTGCAGTCTCCTGTATACAACGTGTACTTCCTTTTACTAATTTCTTCAGCCTGGAATGTCTTCTTACTCTCTCCCTATTAAAATCCTCTCAAACTGTCCAATGCCACCTGTTCTATGAAATTTTCTCTTCTCGTACTCACCTTTCTTTGAACTTACAAAAGTCTAGTCCTTTAGAGAAAGGATGGTATCTTGTTTTGGGGATTACTCTTTCTCCTAACTCACTGAGTAGCGTATATAAATTCTTGGGTAAAGCCAACACTTAAAACATGTTTATAAAATGAGTCCTGGGAGTGGAGCAGTGATATGGATAACGGAACAGTGCAACCACCCAGAAGACTTTTCTGATTGTTATTAGAATATACCCTCTAATAATCTGAGGGAGGGTCATTTGCCTTTCTAATTAGCTTACTTAGTTTAAAAAAGAAAAAGGAGACGGAAAAGAAAAATTCCTCTTTTCCTGATGCCTACCGGTAGTAGGAGGAGGCAGTCCAAAGCTCTTTTGAAGTCACAGAAGGCTTTTAACACAAGAGTTCCCCTCAAGAGCAATACACTGATAAAATCAGTCTCTGGGTGTGTAAGGATGGATGAGGCGATAGGTAGGGGGAAGGCTGTCCAGATTTTAAAATTTTTACTTATAACCTATCTGAATACCAGTGAATTAACTATTTCTTTAAGAATTGAGGCCTGCAAATATCTTCAGTGTAAGATTCCTCTAAGTAACAACCGGAGAGGGAAGGAAAGTATCTCTTTGCAGATCCATTGAACAACCCATCCTGAAATGTCATGAACAAAGGTACAGCGTTTCAGAGAGCCCTACAAATGATGATGAGGTCAGAAGAGTCCTGCTCGCCAATTTTTGGCTACATCTAGAAGTAGCTAAGAGAGAAAGAAAAAGTCCTGGGACTCTTGTTTCTTGGAAGAAGTAGATGATTCTTTTTCATCCTGGCTTTCCCAGGATGAAAGTATACTTTATTTATTAATCCCTTTGCCCCTGCATGTTGACTATGTAAGTAAAATTGATCTTTTCTTACCAAAGTCAAGCTGGTGCAACCAGCCTAACTGCAGTAGAGAAGAGCACCCTGCAAAGAGGAAATGAAATCACAACAAGCATCTGCCTTTCAGGTTTTAATGATGGAAAGACTTGCTTCATAGACTCAAGAGGTTTCTGCATTCCTTTTAATCAACTATTTTCAGAAGTTTCCAGTCTGGAAACTGGGTTGCAGCTTCCAGACTGGAAAAGGGTTGCAGACAGAAGCCTACTCACGTGGATCCTGCCGTCTTTGATGGCAGGCCCCTCCTCGGCAAGACGGAGGATGAACAGTCCCATGTTGTACTCCTTCCCACCCCTGAGGCTGAATCCAAAGCCCCGGGGGCCCCGCTCCAGCTCCACGGGGTAGCAGCCGAGGCCCTAGAGAGAAGTGTCAGAAAGACAAGTCTGCATGACTGCTTTACCTACAGTTTGAAGGAGGACTACTTTTATGGCTGGAAGAAATGATTTATACTCTGAATATGCATTTTTATTTAAAAAAATTGAAGTATAGTTAATTTATGATGTTGTTAGTTTCAAGTACACAGTAAAGTGATTCAGTTACGCATACATACACACACTTATATAAAACTGTTCTTGTTCAGGTTCCTTACAGTAGGTCCCTGTTTACCTATTTTACATGTAATAGCATGTATATGTTACCTTAATCTCCAAATTTATCCCACACTCTCTGCCCGACTATTTTCTATGTCTGTGGGTCTGTTTTTGCTTTGAAAATAAGTTCATTTGTATCTTTTTTGATTCCACATATAAGCGATCCCATATGATATCAATATACATTTTTGTATTATAAAGAAGGGATATAAATTGGTTGAAGGGCTACTTGATTTCTATAAATACAGCCAAAATAAATTTGAAGGTTACATGTTCTCTCTACTAGTTGGTCAATATACAACAAAACAGAAAACAGAATTTTGGAAAGTGTTTCCTTTAAGTAGATTTTGACTAATTTCCCTGAAAAAAGAAAACAACAACAAAAAACCCCAATCCTATTTTGATTAGCTAAAACACTGCTATTTCTCCATATTTAGCCAAGGGTTGAAATTTCTCCAGTAGAAGGTAAACCTCCCTCTTTCTCTCTTCCCTTTCTCTTGTGGACACTAACAATGCCAAACACAAAGCAGCTCCTTAGGAATGATCACATCTGGGACAAATTCACCTGAACTGATCCTCAACTAAAATGTATCAGTGTCAGTGACTCAGCGACAGAAAAGACCAGTCTGCAGCTGGGGGGAAATCTCTGGTACCTGACTGTGCCGACCGCCTACAACTGAAATCGTCGCGGTGTCAGGCTGTGCAAGGTGCTTGTGGTCAGACCACGAGTGTCTGTAGGAAATGGACACGTCTTTTCCAAGTTCACCTTCTGTGGCACTTCTACAGGAGAGAGAAATCAAGTCATTCTTAGAACTGAGAAAAAGAAAAGCAGCCTAAATGTAAAGGTAGATCAATTTCCTTTCCTTTAAAAGCTGAACCTTACCATTCTCCCTCTGACAAACTACTATAAAGACAGTCTGAAGCAGAGAGAAAAACTGGCCATTAACTGTAGCATGGCTTAAAGTCTATCAACACCTCCATGCTGGGCTTTTTTGTTTTGTTGTAAGAGTGTCTTAGCACATTTTACATCAAGGAAAACCGCACTCAAGTCACTGAACCGGAGGGCAGATAAGCTGACCTTGTCACAGTGAACAATGGCTCTTCTGCAGCACCAATGCCTGTGAAGATGCCGAATTTCTAGAAATTTAGTTTTTGTTTCATGGATAATATTTTCAACAAAAAGAAAAAAATAATGCACAACTACTGCTCAGGTAAGTCTGAGAAGACAGTAACCCATGTGGGTCTAGGCTTCTCTTCCGAAACTGGAAGGACCAAGGGCAGCAGAGTAGGGGCTACTGTCACATCATTCTAATCCCCACTTCTCAGCAGAATGGATGCTTACCCTGCACCCTGTGCCAAGGCTGGGAAGAGGGAGGAAGGGACAGAGGGATTGGAGGATGGAGGTCTCGTCTTGACCTTACTGGCTGGCTTCTGCATAAGTGTGCAGAGCGGGGTGGGTGGGCAGCTAATGAAAAGTGGGGAGACAGGAGAGAAAAAAACCACAGCCCGAGAAGAGCAGCCCTACCTGTCCCCAGGTATGTGGTTGGCCTGTGACTGTCCCATAGGCCTGTGCTGCAGGGCTGGGCTTTGCCTGGCAGAGTTTGTTCCTGATGGTGGACCAAGATGCTCTGTTCAGAGGCAAAAATGAGAGAAATAAGAATTTGTACATAAAAATGTGGAGGCCGAGAAGAGCTATGAAAGTGAGACAATAACAAGTTCCCAAAGGCAGGGACTGTTGTCTGCAACTGAAGTGTTATGTCTTTTCCCCTGTGGCTTCTGATGGATGTTTATGTTTGGAGAAAACAGGAATCATTCTTCCTGCACCCGCTTTCCCTCTTTCACCATTGTTTTGGTCGCCTTTCCACCCAACATGAAAACAGAAGTGAACAGAGTCCGTCATTATTATTGAGAGGATGGAGCTCCAGGAACTTGTAACCAATTTATGGGTTTCCCAGGCACACTGCTCATAACTGGTAAACTGCCCTAGGCGACAAAGACAGGTCTTAAGAATGCTGGAACACAGAGGCCAGTCTGGAAACCACACACATATCCTTAACCTGCACCTTCAATATAGCAGTAGTCATTTCACCTGACTGTAGTGTCAGAGACAAACTTAGAAAAATTATCCTGAGTGCTGACAAATGTTTATCAAGATTTTACTGATTCTGTTTTGTCAGAGCACAAATGAAATGAAAAAAAGAAACATTTGTTTCTGTATCCTCAACAGCTCCAGAACTCTTGTTCCTTAGCAGATTTCATAACTAAGTTGAGTAATTGCTTGCCTCTAGAATTAGATGCCAATTCATGGGAGATGACAGTTAAAAGACACTCTTCAGGTTGTTCAACTCGCATTTTTAAAGCTGAAACTTTCTAATGTTTTATCGCAGCAAAATTTCAATTCATAGGCTAAAGTATCAAAGGGAGAGAAAAAGACTTCCCTGGTGGCACAGTGGGTAAGAGCCCGCCTCCCAACGCAGGGATAAGGGTTTGACCCCTGGTCCGAGAGGCCGCGGGGCAGCTGAGCCCGTTGCACCACTACTGCTGAAGCCTGTGCACCCAGAAGCCTGTGCGCTTCAACAGGAGAAGCCACAGCGATGAGGAGCCCAGGCACGGCAGCTGGAGCAGCCCCCGCCTGCAGCAACCAGGGAGAGCCTGCACAGCACAGTGAAGACAGTGCGCAGCACAGGAGACAGGTATTTGACCCAGCTCGGACATAATGTGGTGACTGCTATGCACAGCACAGCACAATGAAGACTCAATGCAGTCAAAAGTAACAGAGATTTTTAAGAGAGAGCATAGATTAATGATTAAGACCACGAACTTTAGAGCAAGACTGGTGGGGTTTAAGCCAGACCCCATCATTTGCTAGCTGTGTGTCCCTGAATACAACTTCGCTGTGCTTCTAATCATCTCATCCATAAAAAGGAGTTACAGCCCCCTCATAGGGCTATTAAGTTACTACATGCTAGAACAGTGCCTGGTATATTACTATAAAAAGTGCTTCTGTTCAAGTGATCATATGGCTATCATCATGATCATCAAAATGACGTGGGCTATGTNATGCTGCAGGGCTGGGCTTTGCCTGGCAGAGTTTGTTCCTGATGGTGGACCAAGATGCTCTGTTCAGAGGCAAAAATGAGAGAAATAAGAATTTGTACATAAAAATGTGGAGGCCGAGAAGAGCTATGAAAGTGAGACAATAACAAGTTCCCAAAGGCAGGGACTGTTGTCTGCAACTGAAGTGTTATGTCTTTTCCCCTGTGGCTTCTGATGGATGTTTATGTTTGGAGAAAACAGGAATCATTCTTCCTGCACCCGCTTTCCCTCTTTCACCATTGTTTTGGTCGCCTTTCCACCCAACATGAAAACAGAAGTGAACAGAGTCCGTCATTATTATTGAGAGGATGGAGCTCCAGGAACTTGTAACCAATTTATGGGTTTCCCAGGCACACTGCTCATAACTGGTAAACTGCCCTAGGCGACAAAGACAGGTCTTAAGAATGCTGGAACACAGAGGCCAGTCTGGAAACCACACACATATCCTTAACCTGCACCTTCAATATAGCAGTAGTCATTTCACCTGACTGTAGTGTCAGAGACAAACTTAGAAAAATTATCCTGAGTGCTGACAAATGTTTATCAAGATTTTACTGATTCTGTTTTGTCAGAGCACAAATGAAATGAAAAAAAGAAACATTTGTTTCTGTATCCTCAACAGCTCCAGAACTCTTGTTCCTTAGCAGATTTCATAACTAAGTTGAGTAATTGCTTGCCTCTAGAATTAGATGCCAATTCATGGGAGATGACAGTTAAAAGACACTCTTCAGGTTGTTCAACTCGCATTTTTAAAGCTGAAACTTTCTAATGTTTTATCGCAGCAAAATTTCAATTCATAGGCTAAAGTATCAAAGGGAGAGAAAAAGACTTCCCTGGTGGCACAGTGGGTAAGAGCCCGCCTCCCAACGCAGGGATAAGGGTTTGACCCCTGGTCCGAGAGGCCGCGGGGCAGCTGAGCCCGTTGCACCACTACTGCTGAAGCCTGTGCACCCAGAAGCCTGTGCGCTTCAACAGGAGCCACAGCGATGAGGAGCCCAGGCACGGCAGCTGGAGCAGCCCCCGCCTGCAGCAACCAGGGAGAGCCTGCACGGCACAGTGAAGACAGTGCGCAGCACAGGAGACGGGTATTTGACCCAGCTCGGACATAATGTGGTGACTGCTATGCACAGCACAGCACAATGAAGACTCAATGCAGTCAAAAGTAACAGAGATTTTTAAGAGAGAGCATAGATTAATGATTAAGACCACGAACTTTAGAGCAAGACTGGTGGGGTTTAAGCCAGACCCCATCATTTGCTAGCTGTGTGTCCCTGAATACAACTTCGCTGTGCTTCTAATCATCTCATCCATAAAAAGGAGTTACAGCCCCCTCATAGGGCTATTAAGTTACTACATGCTAGAACAGTGCCTGGTATATTACTATAAAAAGTGCTTCTGTTCAAGTGATCATATGGCTATCATCATGATCATCAAAATGACGTGGGCTATGTGTTTCTCTCAAAATGTACACTCTGAAATACTGAGCTAACTTCAGCAAAAATGTCCCATGTAGGGGCCATTTTTAGGTTAGACTATGTAGAAACTGATAAAATCTGAATCTCAGAATATAATGAAAACAGAAAGGCTGATGTGAAAGACAAGGAATATGAATGGTTAGGAAGCAATTTCTACAGAGAAAACGGGCTTCAGGGTCACTAAGTGCGTTGCTCTTTTATGGCTGGGATTAAGTTGTTTCTCTTCAAAGTTCCTGGGACTAATAACATAGATAAATAATTTATTCTTATTTAAGAACTCCCTGTAAGTGAAAGCGCTCTGAAAACACAGGCCGGAGCATAAACAGCGGGGGGAGGACAGTGATGGAATCTGGCGGAGCTGCGGCGGCCCCGGGGGGCTTCTGATGCTCTGACTCTGCCTGCTGGGCTTGTGTGTCCACATGGGTTTCCGCGCTGTGCACCAGATGTACAGGTAGAGGCCCAGCTTTGCAGAACTCATCCAGAGGGTTGTCTTTCCTCTTTAAAGTGAAATGATCCAGGAAGGGAGAGTGGAGCATGAATTCTTTTAATTTTTGGCAGGGGTGGGACCTGGAAACTTGTCTGTTGTGCGTTTATTCACTATCATGAATTTAATTTCCCTAATTACCTTAACAAATTACTTACACTGGCCTCCTTAACCCCCAGTCTCATCTTTATTCTGCCTCCTGGACTCCAGTCCCGGCACAGACACTGAAAAACGCCACGGCCTTGCTTAGGAACCTACGGCAACTTTTTATTGCCCCTAAGGTACTATCCCAACCTGTCACCTGGCACTCCTGGCTTCCCAGTTCATCACCTGTTCAAAAATGTCATGTCCTCTGTGAAATCTTACCTGGCTCCCTATGCCCACTTTTCATAGCAGTTACCACATTATGTCAGAGTTGGGTCAAATACCTGTCTCCTCTGCCAGACTGTGGACTCCATGACTGCAGGAATCACCCCTCATTCACATTCCTATGTCCATTAAAAAGTCCAGAAGTCCTTTCACCTTTTGCTTACTGGGTATGTCAATTTCTAGTTACCTGTCTCTAAACTTGAGTACTCATTATAGAGTTGAATTTTGTCATTGTAAATTCATGGCTACTATTGAGGCGATAGAATCTGCTGGGAAATATTACATCTATCAATGAGATGACTGAAAGATAACTGTACCTTTGTATTAATTAGTCCAACTTAGATAATTTTTTTGGCTTCACTATCTTGGCTAGAGGAATGGGTATGTAACTTCAGAGCAGGACAGTATAAATTCTGATCAATTTCAAATTTTCCTCTACCTTCTCCTAAGGATAAGAGACATCACTTCTAGGCAAAAAGCACCGCAAATTGATGCTTATTCTTACATGTTGTTTTTTGCTATCCTCTTCAAGGTTAAATAAACTGTCTATCATTAGTATTTCTTTTAATTTTTAGTCCTTCAAACCATCCTATATAACATCTCCGATATATGTGTAAAAGATATTCTACTTCTCAAAGTTAAATATTTATTCCACGGTATCAAACAGGCCTATGTTTTCATGGAATTTTATCTGAAAATTCTTCAAATAGTAAAGCAATGGGTTAAGAACATCTTTACCTCAATGAGAATTAAACTTTTTCTAGAGTTTCTACATGTACCTACTTAAGAAGTGTATTCAGAGGGCTTCTCAGGTGGATAAACACAAAATTCCACAGTTAAAACTATAGCAACAAACATTATAATATATTGGCAATCACTTTACCAAGAATAAATAAGAACCTTATGAAAGGAGGTTCTTTTTTTTTGGGGGGGGGGCGGTTTCCAGAGTTTGGCTTTATTTGCAGTACAGAAATCATTTGGAGGCATCACTGGAGCAGAGGTTCTGTCAAATCAATACTGTGCTGCAGCTTGGTCCATTGAAGAAGCCATATCTGGGATACAGAAGAAGCTCCTACGTTCACCTGCTTTATGATGGGTTCCTTTCCCCTCTGCGCTCATCAGTTTTAATAGGTTAAAACACTGCACACAGGCTTCCTCCAAAAGACTATCCAAGTCTGGAGTTTGGTTAGAACTGGAGGCCCATGTAAACCAAGCTTGTGGCTGGGCTGGCTGGGCACTATCCTGACACATGATGTGAACAGAAAGGGGTGGGGAGGAGTAAGGGACGCTGTCCCCAGTTACAGACATTCCCTTCTGAACCTCCTCACTGTCAAGAGGACAAGATGGCACGCAAGCTACACTGACCAGCTCTTGAACAGCGGAAGCTCATAACTGCAAAGGCTACACTGATTAAAAGATACAAATACTGTATCAAGTTCTCTGTATCAGTATCACAAGGTTTTAAAACTGATCCTTCACTAGGAAACACAAGCCAATATTGGTTAAATTGAACAGAACGTGGGAACCCGACAATTCGGAAGAGCCACTCCATGAAAACAAGTTAATACATGATATTAGAAAGGGGAGGAATATTTACTGGTACAGTGCTCTGCAATCTCTCAGTTTTGATTACAAAAGCAGGCCTTACAATACTGATTTCATACAATATGCATCATTTGCCAAATTTTAAGTTTGTCCTAATTAGATGACAGCATGTACTGCTGTTAGTCTTCCCCATAGATGTCATTTTTCTTGTGCTTCATTTCCTCAAAGTCAAACTCGGATCCCATCATCCTCTTATAGATGTCCTTAATGTCATCACAGGTCGTCTCAAAGTGAGTTGTTGCATCATAGGTACGGGATATAAAGATCTGGCTTTCTGTTCCCAGGTCTTTTGGTACAAGCAGGTCACTGACGCTAACGAATTTCTGCTCAGTTGGTTCCAAGAGCTCCAGGGCTGGTCTGATCTCCTTCGCAGGCTCCTCGGTCTCCACCGTTGTGCTAGCGATGGCGATGTACTTGCCTTGTGCGGCCACATTGTATGCAGAGGAGATCATGCAGACATAGATATCTGACTGCCGGTTGACTTGGTTCTGTGGAATAATGATCTGGCAGGAGTTGGCATCGTTGGTGTTTTTGATGGGGTGGCTGAGGACACTGATGACTCTGATCACCTGGCCCACTTTTTCTACTCGATCTTTCATATAGCTGGGATCACAGATGAGCTGCTTACAGCGAGCAATCTCTCCTTCAGACTTGACACCAATCACCTTTCCATTCTGCATAACGATCTCTTCAATTGGCTTATTCAGCATGTAGGTGCCTCCATAGATAGCACTTAGCCGTGCAAATTCCTGTGGCAGTTCTCCAAGGCCGTAGAGTGGATAAAGGTATGGGCTTTTGCCATATCTTGCCAGAGATTCGCTGTAAAGTTTAATCCTATTAATGGTTTCACAACATGGCTGATCTAAATAGTCATCAGTTCTGTAAAGTGCCAGGGCATGACCAGTAAAATCTATAACATCTTGGCCCAAGTCAAATTTCTTATACACCTCTCACATTGATGTCTTCTTAGGATCAATGCATCAAAAGTTCGAGGATCGTTCTCATCAAAGTTGGCGACATATACCAGGAATTTTCTGAATCGACGTTTTTCACACAGCCCCACTAGGCTAGATGCCAGGGCTTCTGCTTCAGTGGAAGGAACCTTGTAGATCTTTCCTCCCTTATAAACAAAGCTCCCTTCAGTCACTTTGAAATCCAGATAGCAAGTGACCTCCGTAAAAAGCAGCATCTTAACCAGCTGACCATTTGCCATAAGGAACTTGGGGATTAAGTGAACATTCCAGTCTCTTCCTCTCCCCATGGATGCTGGTGGAGCTCCGGGTATCTTAAATCTTTTGTATAAATCTTCCAGCGGTGTTATAGATGCACTCTCTCCTCCATAATACGGGTTTCTATCCATGTGAAGAACTTTCTTCCCATTCACTGACATTATACCTGACAGGATACATTCCGTCAGGCCAGTGCCCAGCACGATCACGTCGTAGTCCTCATTCATGGCGGGGCCGGGCGCGGACAGAGACCCAGAGAAGGCTCAGAGCTCTAGGGGTCTGGGGCTGTGGCTGCCCCGAGGAGGAGGCGGACCGGGGGGCGAGCGCTCAGGCCGGACAGGGCCCGAGGGAAAAGGGAAGCGGAGGCAGAGACTACACGGAGCCGGCGAGCGGGGAGCCACCTCAGACGGGAAGAGAAGAACGGGGCAGGGAGGGTAGGGAAGGCTGCGAGGGAGCTGAAAGAAGGTTCTTACGTGTATATGTGTGCGTGTGTGTGTGTGTGTGTGTGTAGAAGAACCTTATGAGAGGTTCTTATATGTATGTATGCATATATACACACAAATTCTTAAAAATAATATATTAAAATTATATATATAGATAATAATAAACCAGCAGAATAGGACAGAGAGCACGTTTAAAGAGGAAGTTAACATACAGAAGAGATGGCTCCACAAATCAATGAGGAAGTACTACTATCTAATAGCTGGCACTAGAAAAACTGGCTCACTCTAAGAATAAAAAATAAAACTGGATCCTTCCTAAAACTATATATAAAGTTGGGCTCCAGATGGATTAAAGACCTAAATGCAAAATTAGGAATCTAATAGATGATAATGTAAGAGAAAGTCTCTGTGCTATGGGGTGTGGAGCAATACCTTATTTTAAGCAAAGCTTCAAAAGCCATGAAGTAAAAACTGACTGATTTGGTGACATCTAAATTAAGAATCTGTATAATAAAGGGAGCCATAGTTAAAGTTAACATACAGATGACTGGAAAAGGTATTTGTACTTTCTAAAACTAAATATGGTTAATGCCTATCTAATTCATAAGCAATCTCTAAATGCCAACAAGAAAAAGACAGCAACTCCACAAGAAAAATAAGTAAAGATTCTGAAGAGGCAATCCACAAGAAGAAAAACAGATGCTCAAATTCATGGGTAAGCAGGGAAATGCAAATTATCTACCAATGAAGTAACACTCTCCATACTCTACCCTAGCCAACTTGAAAGCTGGATAAGGCCAAGTATGGGGGGAAGGGATGTGAAGATAAGGAATCCTCAGTGTTCTGTTGGTGGAAACGTAGATGCCGCAATTACAGAAGAAAATCTGATAGTACAGTACCTGGTCAAAGTCAGCAATTCCTTTGATCAATTTCACTCGAATAAATTCTCATACAATTTTATAAAATAGATATATGAAAGTGTATGAGGATAGTTGGTGATAATGCGGAGTCGGAGACAATGTGGATTTGGCTGTCTATCGGGGAGCAGACAAGTAATGAGTGTGGAATATACAGTACGGAATATGGTCAAGTCAGTTCAGTTCAGTTCAGTCGCTCAGTCGTGTCCGACTCTTTGTGACCCCATGAATCGCAGCACGCCAGGCCTCCCTGTCCATCACCATCTCCCGGAGTTCACTCAGACTCACGTCCATCGAGTTCGTGATGCCATCCAGCCATCTCATCCTC
>SJYX01024412.1:323433-356176 GCA_006410675.1 Oreotragus oreotragus | reverse complement strand
TCTATTCTGGTTTCCTCGGTGTGTATGCCCAGCAGTGGGATTGCTGGGTCATAAGGCAGTTCTATTTGCAACTTCTTAAGGAATCTCCACACTGTTCTCCATAGTGGCTGTACTAGTTTGCATTCCCACCAACAGTGTAAAAGGGTTCCCTTTTCTCCACACCCTCTCCAGCATTTATTGCTTGCAGACTTTTGGATCGCAGCCATTCTGACTGGTGTGAAGTGGTATCTCATTGTGGTCTTGATTTGCATTTCTCTGATAATGAGTGACGTTGAGCATCTTTTCATGTGTTTGTTAGCCATTCGTATGTCTTCTTTGGAGAAATGTCTATTTAGTTCTTTGGCGGGCCAAATGGGCTAATTATTTTTTTAAATTATATTTTACAAAAATGCTGGTCTATGATGGACTTGGAAAAAACCACTGATTCTTCTATATGTGGTTTGAGAAATACTGATCTATACTACTGCTGCTTCCACTACTTCTAGCAGTTTCTATCACTACTGCATGCCAAGCATGGTGATATAAATGCACCACATACATCATTCTCAGAGCAACTCTGAAATGTCATTTTCTGTGGCACTGAGGCCTGCTTTTCTTTGTGGGTCACAGAACAAATTCAAGGCTAAAAAGCAGGCTATAGAGATCATGGTAAAGAAACTAAGCTAAATCTTACCAAACTCATATTAACAATAAGCTTCATTCAAAATTTTTTATTGAGCACAAACTATGTGGCTAACACAGTTCTGGCCCTTGGGATTTAGCACCAACTATGATAAAATCTCTGGGTCTTCCCTGGTGGCCCCGCGGTAAAAGAATATGCCCAGTTTCAACCCCTGGGTTGGGAAGATTCCCTGGAGAGGGGAATGGCAGCCCATTCCAGTATTCTTGCCTGAAAAATCCCATGGACAGTGAAACCTGTGGGGCTATAGTCCATAGCGTCGCAAAGAACTGGACCTGACGGCCATAAGTCTGTATTCTGTCTGTGAGTCTCTCTCTGTTCTGTAAGGCTCGGCGACTAAACCACCATCACCGTGACAGAGTCTCTCACAAGTCTTACGACTTTACATTCTAGCAGGGGAGATGACAATGAAGGAAGAAACTCACGGTTCAGTAACCTCAGGTAGAGATACGTGCAATGAAGAAAAGTGAAGCTGAGAAAGTGAAGAGAGGAAGACTCGGGCAGACAAGGAGAGGTCTATTTTAGATCCTGTGATTACATAGCAGTCACGAGCACACAGATTCTGGAGAGAATGCCCGATTCAGATGCTTGTTCCGTCACTAGCTTCATGACCATGGGCAAGTTCTCTAACGGCCCCGTGGCTCGCTCCCTCATCCATGGAATAGGAAATTAATAGTGCCCCTAGCATCAGCGTGAGGACTAAGAGTCAGCAGACGTAAAGCGTTCAGGACAATACCTGCGACACAGTAATAATAATAATAATAATAATAATAATGTTTCCTAAACATTATTATTTCCGCAGGCAGTGAGACTTAGGGGAGACCAGAATGAGGAAGGAGGCCATGCAAAGATATGGTAAAATAATGACAGCTACAATTAGACGTGCACCTTAGGGTATTTATGCAGATTATGTATATTTTCACCTTTAATCTTCACAGTGATCTTGAAATAGATATCATTATTCCCATTGCATTGAGGAAAAAAAACCTGAAGGTTAGAAATGTTAAGTGATGTGTTAAGGCCTGCCAACTAGCTAATAGGTGTCAGTGAACTCTGTCAGTCAAAAGCCTTGCTTTTTCTACTGGGTGTATCTTGCTTCTACTAGGTATTGGCATAGAACTGAAAAAGTCCTTAATTTTGCTCATTCATCCATTTACTCATTACTTCTTTCAAAAAAAATAAATATTTACTGAGTGCCTAGCAAGTATCAGGGCTTCCCTGGTGGCTCAGCTGGGAACGAATCCACCCGCAATGAGGGAGACGGCGAGTATCATAGTCCATTGGTAATATTTTCTTTGTCTTCAAAGAGCAGACCCTTTTATTTGGGATCTAGTGATGTAGGAAGAGCACTCAACAAATTGCAGAGATGAGGAGTGCAGTGGGGGATGGGAAGGCCATGTGCACGGAGACCAGTGAGGCCCAGTTCAAAAGAGGATTTGGGGACTTGCCCTGGCAGCCCAGTGGTTAGGACTGCACTTCCACTGCGAGCGGTGTGGGTTTGATCCCTGGCCAGGAATTAAGATCCCACATGCCACACAGTTCAGCAAAAAAGAAAAGAGGATTTAGAAAAAAGAGAGGATTTGGGAAGAACCGGGAGGAAAATTTAAAAGGCCGGCTGGGAGCAAAATCAAAAAATGCTTTCTGTGCAGAGAGTGGGGAAGCACTGGAGCTTCCACTGAGGAGGACTTCAGAGCAGCCAGGCAAACTCATCCACAGAGAAATCCCCCTACAGAATCTCGGACAGAAGGGAGATTTATGGAACACCTTAGAGACAAATGTATGTTAGTGGTGCTGGAGGAAGGGAAAAGAAAGAAGAATCAAGAATTTAAAAACCTGAAAACTGATAGCTTAGAGGATCGCTGCTGGCGGGGGAGATGGAGTGGGACATGAACATGCATTACAGTGTGAGGAATTTTAACAGGAAAGACTGACTTCATAAATGTGTTGCTTTTGGCCTCTTGTTAGTTTTTAGGAAAAATAATAGAAGGTAAGCATTATATAATGGTTATCTTGTACTTCATAAGCAAAGAACATGAACTGGTTGCTATTCAAAATGGTTCCTAATTACAAATTCTTAATGATCAAAGGCAGCCTTATAGCAAGGAAGACACCAAGTGCGTCTCATGCCCTATTTACTGGCCATTCCTATTATTCCTGCTCCTGCATTTATAAAGCAGTTTCCAGAATGAAACCCTGCCTGCAAGGCAAGGCACACCATGACACGGGCCTGACATGAAAGGTTTCATATCAACAGTGACTTTCTTTGTACTCTTTAGAGGATTTTCTCTCACTCAAACAGAGACTTAAGACATTATTTTAAGAAAATAAGATCTGGAAGTATTAGCCATGTCTTTCACTCTGGGTGCTTGCTCCTCCAGCATGTAAATAAATGGCCATCACTCGCTAGCTGGATTATTTTTCTTGAGCTATTGACAACTTTAGGCCTGGCGTGCTGCGATTCATGGGGTCGCAAAGAGTCGGACACGACTGAGCGACTGAACTGAACTGAAAACTCTATAATAAACTGTCTTTTAAATTCATTAAATGGAAAAAGCGAAAAAATGAGACTCCAGCACGTATAAATGGTTCTATCACTGCAGAGGCTCTGGCACTTCTGCAGGCTCTATGTCCCTCAGATCAGCTTGGGGAAGGCAGGTGCAACAGTTCCTTACCTTCTTCAGCAATGACCGTTAGTGTGACAGTGACACCAGCATCCTTGATCAGCTGAACAATGCTATCATGGGACAGCTCAACAATGGACTGCCCATTCACTGCAGAGATACGATCTCCAACTTTCAGCTTCCCACAGCGATCAGCTGGACTTCCTTCTATGACTCGGCCAATTTTATGAGGAATAACTATGAAGAAAAAATGTTCCCAGGTTTTTCAATTATACATATCTCTTAGGATTAGATTTATCATCAGCATCAAAAAATCAACCTAATAACAAAGAAAATCCTTCCAAGATATATCAGAANCCAACAGCTGTCTCTTATACACATCTAGATGTGTATAAGAGACAGGATGTGGGGTGGGAGGTGGGAGGGGGGTTCATGTTTGGGAGTTCGTGTAAAAAAATAAATAAATACAAAAAAATAATAATAAAGAACATTAAAGATAAAAAAAAAAGAATGGGTCATGAAAAAATGATCAAATATAGGCAAAAAAAGAGATAGAAACAGGACTTTAGACAGTGGATACGGTGCAGTTGGAAGAGGGGATGATGCCGAGACAGTTCTGAGTGGCAATGAATTGATCAGTCAGCTTGGAAATAATATATAAAGGTGGGGTGGGGAGGATCTTGGAAAGTTAATTAAAAACACTTGAGAGGAAGATTCTAGTTGGAAACTAAAGTGAAGATTCAAAAAGGCTGTTTGTTTGTTTGTTTGTTTTGAGTTATCCAGGGTGCCACATTAAATATAGAGTTAACTTTTTAATCTACTGGCTTTCAAAGCAGTTAAAGACTTTAAGCCCTTTTTGAAGATATAATAAAATCTCACTGATGATACACACCTTTATCCTAAACAGATCAGCTCCTATTATTTTTTCATCATAGCACTTATTATAAATATAATTACATAATGGTTAGTACATTTCTCTGACCCCCATTATAAAGAAACTCTGAGAGGAAAAGACCCATCACTTTATCTTGGTCAAAACTCTGTCCTTAATATTCCACATAGTACCTGTCATTGAGTAAATACTTAATACACAGTGCTTCAAGCTGAAAGCAGGTTGACTCTGGTTGATACTGAACTCAAAAACTGAAGCCACTGATTCATGTTGAGGTTTGACAGAAAACAGCAATATTCTGCAAAGCAATTATCCTTCAATAAAGAATAAATTAATTAAAAAAAAACAAGCAGAAAAAAAAATGCTTAGCCCATTGCCCACAAACCTGTCAGTGTCACAAATACTGGGGACAAGCAGAGTTCAGTGAGTGAATAAAATGATTTGTGAAAAGAAAAAGAAAAAACTGCAGCCACTAATCGCCATTTTTTTCTCCACTGGCTCCCGGAGTGGCTTAGCACAGTGTCCAATGTTGGACAGAGTATATTTTGGGGAAAAGAAAGCCTGTGTTCTTAGTTTTCTCATTTTTCATTGGCAAAGTGAAGAAGATACTGAGCAACCAGCAAAACTGAGAATGAACTGTGAATAATATGAGGTTCCCTGGTGACTCACATGCCAATACAGGAGATGGTCCAGGTTTGATCCCTAGGTCAGGAAGATCTTCTGGAGAAGGAAATGTCAAACCCACTGCAGTATTCTTGCCTTTGAAATCCCATGGACAGAGGAGCCTGGTGGGCCACAGTCCATGGGATCACAAGACTCATGCCTTACTTAGCAACTAAACAACAACAGCAAGAGTAATGTAAGGTTTTAAAGTCTAAAAAATGTTACCAACCTTTACCATATACAGAAATGTAGAATATGGCCATCATCCAAACACACCTTCAAAAGCTGGTCTAAAATCTTGAACTTAAATGGTCTGAGTCAAAGGTAATTGCTAAAATATTCATTAAAAACATTAATGGTCTCTCCTGTGGATTCTGGTTCAATAAAACCAGTCAAGGCTAGATATGTCCAAAACAAATCAGCCCCATACCACCAAATACTACTTAAAGTTCCCTTTTTGAAAGTCTTATCTCCATTTCCCATAGATCTCCTCAGCCCAACAAGTTTCAGAGAAATACATTCCATTCCATACATCTTTATTTGCAGGTCCTTGAGAGAAATTATACATATGCCCGACACTTTTAAGTTGGGAGTGCAACTAGAAATAGTTTGAAACTGCTTATTCTGGAATCTCCAAATTGTAGGCATGTGCAGGGGTTAGAATGGTGCTAAGATTGAGGAGAGAAAGGAAACAAAGCATTAGAAAGACAGAGTTTATTTTTAAAGAGTTAAGAACAACTATTCTAAGTATCCTCCTCTGTTGCTTTTGTTTGAATAAATGCTGCAATTAAGGAAGATGCTGTATAACCCAGCCTTGAAAATCCCCAGGTGCTGCATTAGACAGACCTGAGCCCCAAATCTGGTTTCAATACTTCCTGTGTTTATTATTATACAAGTGACTCAGTCCTCTAAGTAGCAGTTCTCTTATAGGCAAAAATGTGGGTATTATTAATACCCACCTCCCAGGGTTGTCATGAGGATTAAATCAAGCAGTTCCTCCCCTGCAGTTGTTAGAGGTTTGCATAGAAATTTGAGAATGTTGCATTGCTTTGTGGTCAGGTCCCAGAACTTCCCAAGTTATGCTTTTTAAAATTATAATTACACCCCACACGTCCTGGTCATGCACTGGATATCAGTGTTTATATTAATATATGGGAATTATATACCACTTTATTAGATAAGTAGCATGCCATCTCCTTCTTCTGCCCCATCAAGGGAGGGTGGCAGAATGATTAAGGGCTTAGACCTTGGATGCAGAGTGCATCATTTTCAACCCTGGCTCCACTACTTACTGTATGTATCATGTTGGGCAAGTTAAATAATCCCTCTGACCTCCTCTGTTTAACCATGTATAAAATGAATAGAATAGTGTCTCCCTCACTGTAGGGTTTTAGTAAAGTTTAAATGTTATTATACACAAGTGCTTAGAGAAGTCTCTGGCACAAGGAACACAATGTGTGTATTAAATATTACTATTAACAATTTTATTTTATTGCTTAATAACACAGATTATAAAATATATCTGTCAGTATATCTAAATATGTCTTAAGTTCATTGATTACTTATATCATGTCATTTATCATCCTCATCAACTATTAAATGTGGGAGGTATTTTTCCTCTTACAGAGTTGAGGAAATTAAGGTTCACACATATAATCAACCTGTCAAGATCCCACATAATTAGTATGCGGCAGAGATGGGGATTAAGTAACTGATCTGAGTAACTCCAGACTTCACACCAGTAACCCACGAAAGAGCATGGAATGTTGTGTACATTTGCAGGCCACATGAGAAGGCTTTTCTATACTACATTCCTGACCCTCCTTTAGTTGTGTTGGGGAATAAAAGAAGCATTACTTAATGACCCTATGTGTTTGCATATGTTTTTATCTGTACCACAGTCTGTGACTCACAGCAGACTCTCAAGTGCCAGACCTATAAAGGAAATACTTCTAATTGTAGCTATACTTTGTGGGATATTTATGATATTCCTGGCTCTGTAGTTAGTATTTTACATCCTTTATCTCATCTGTTCCACAAGATGATTCTGCAAGATGGGTACAATTAGTCCATTTTAAC
This sequence comes from Oreotragus oreotragus, assembly GCA_006410675.1. Lineage (NCBI taxonomy): Eukaryota > Metazoa > Chordata > Mammalia > Artiodactyla > Bovidae > Oreotragus > Oreotragus oreotragus. Next base: position 349,242 of record SJYX01024412.1, on the reverse strand, counting down.
AGGTAAAATTCCAGAACTTAAATGTTTTTTTTTTTTTTTCCCCGATATCCCAGCCCAGCTGATATGTAGCAGAATTGGGATTTAAATAAATCTAGTGACCTAACACTTGACTCTATATTTCACTCTGAGGAGACTGACAATATCAAGCCTAATATTGGAACTTTAGTCTGCTTCATCAAAGATTCAGGAGAAAATATAACACTCAACATATGAGCAGGTGGGTGATCAAATTGGGTAGCATGTTTCTCTCTCTCTCCTTCCCACCTCCCTCTCTCCTTCCCACCTCCCTCTCTCCTTCTCTTTCTGTCTCTCTTGCTGACTCCAGCTTGCCTTGGACAAAATAGAAATAATTAAGTGTCAATAACTAAAGTTTATTCCTGGCAAACAGCTGATGAGTATTTTCAGAGGCTCCTGTTTTTTGACCTTTACTGCCCTAGACAATGATGGAATCTTGTTGAAAGCTCTTTAAGCTGAAATTAATTTATGCTCGACAGTGATTAAAAGAGAAAGTGAGAAGGGGATGGAAATTAACAAATCCATCTTTATTGCTGAGATCCCATTATGATCATAAGGAGAGGGAAAAATCAACGTGGCGGGTGCCAGCTGCAATCTGGTAAGGAGTTTAAACAGCCTGTCCCGCTTGGAAAATGTCCTTGGGTGGACAGATTTATCTGTCGCTGAGGCTATCAGAGAGAGGGGCTTATTTATCAAAGACTGGAATGCTGAGGTCCTTGGGCTTGCCTTTGGAATAAGTTTCCAGAGAGACAACTTCCAGAGGGACAGTCGAGGAATCTTGACAGATGATGCCTCTTAAAAAAGTTGATTCTGCAGGTGCTTTCAAAAACAGATGTGGCTGAATCGCCATGTTCTGGGTTTCTGTCGGGCCATTCTTTTGGCATATGCCTTTAAGTATTGACATAACCATACCTTCAATTCATCACCTGCTCCCTGGGAGTGATCTGAGTTCAAGGACCTTGTTTGGGACCTTTTCATTTGTATCCAAATAGCTCCTTGGACAGTGAATCATAATATGAAGACTAAATGAACACTGAGGATGTTACCACCATTTACCCATTCAGTTTTCAAAAATACTATGTGCTAAGCCCCTCTGTATGCCATGCTCAGTACCAGGCAACAAAGCTATTTTAAAATTTTATTTTATTGAAATATAGTTGATTTATAATGTTGTGTTTAATTAATATATGTATACATATATTTTTTTTAATATTCTTTTCCATTATGGTTTATCACAAGGTATTGACTATTGTTTCCTGTGCTATACCATAAGACCTCGTTGCTTATCAATTCTGTATATAATAGTTTGCATCTGCAAATCCTGAACTCCGAATCCATCCCTCTTCCATCCTCCAACTTGGTAAATACAAGTCTGTTCTGTATGTGAAGTGAATATGTTTCTGTTCTGTAGATAGTTCATTTCTATCGTATTTTAGATTCCACATATGAGTGACATCATATTGTAATTTTTTTTCTCTTTCTGACTTACTTCACTTAGTATGGTAATCTCTAGGTCTATCCATGTTGCTGAAAATGGCATTATCTCATTCTTTTTTATGTTGAATAGTATTCCATTTTATTTTTATACCATGTCTTCTTTATCCATCCAGGATAAAGATTTTAGGCGGCACAGTACCTTTCTCCTTCTCAAACCAACCAGAATGAGGCTTGTTTCCTCTTAAAATTAAAATCAGAATTCTCCCAAAGACCATCTTTGTCTCATAGCATTTCAAGAGAACTAATATGTGCTGAGAACTTTCTCTATGCCAAATATTTGACCACAAAATATCTCATTTAATGCTGGAATAAATGAAAGTGAGTATTCCTTTTTTCCTGATTTTAGAGATAGATGAATAGAGGCTCAGTGAGGTAAAATAACTTCCCCACGGGCACAAAGATAGTAGAGATGAAGCTAGAAAATCTATCTTCAGACCTGATTATACATCAAAGGCTGGGCTCTTCTCCACTGTTCTCATCACATCAAAGCTATGATGGTGAAGAAGGAATATTTATCTGAGTAGAAACCTGAGTGTAGGCTTTGCTCACCCTATTACTGGCTTTGTAACCTTGGGAAAGTCATTGCATCTCCCATGTAATGACCTCTCTGTCTGCAGATGAGGGGATGATTCCCTGCCCTTCCTGTTTCACAAGTTAATCTGAGGTTCAGAGGAGACAATGTATGCAAAAAATGATTTGCAAATGTAAGGTATTATCATTATGCAGGCCAGCTTCTGCTAATACATGAATCTTCTCCATAATTGGGCTTAATGTATCTCATAATCATTTATATTTAAAAAGAATGAAACTGACAATGTTATATCACCTCATGTGAAAGTGTAACCAAGAGGACAGATGTGTAAGCTGTGACTCCTCCAATTTGCTTTAATTATCATTGGACATATACTCAGAGGGAAAACTGCTTTATTTCAAAGCAGGCAAAACACAGGTAAATATCTGAAAATGTTAATAATAAAGACAAACATAATAAAATTCAAGTTTGATTCTTACTGAACTCTCAGGGAAATCAGTGTTGATAAAAAGAGAAAATTGACAGCTTGCTCAGTGCTTGAGGGGAAAGTTGTGTCACTGTGACTATGTGCAAAGTTCAGTGGTTGCCTCGGAGAAGTTTTGGAGACAAGGGTTGGGATATGAAATTCAATGTCTTCGCTTACCAATGCCTTAAGTGAAGACTTTTTACATATTTAGACCTCACCTAGAAAATAATTCCTACTCTTACCTGTTACAGTTTAAGAGAGAAGGGGGCAATCAATTGACCCCTTGACTCAAAAGCCAAGCTTTTCTGGAGCTCTTCATGTGTAATGTAGAAAATAAGAACTATACTGCACAAGACCATCATATGAATGCAGGATGATTCTTCTTACAAGTAAGCATGGCTCAAAGTTTTGAGCTCTGAGTCGGATTAGCACTCCCCCCTTCCTTAGAGAGATGGTGGTGAATAAGAGAAAGTGATCATAGGCTGAAATTACATGGTTTAAGAAGTGTGGTGAAATGTTTGCTTCTCTGTAATGTTTGAGGGTTTTCCATACCTGGTGAAACACTTTCAGTGAGTCTACATTGACCAGAGCAAGATTCCCCATGCTTTGCTCCATAGAGCATGAACTTCACAAGCTATTCTAATTGTTACTGGAAAAGAATTCTGTGGGGGAAAAATGTGTCTGCAGAGCACTGAGTCAAAGTTTACCAGATTTCTTTATTGCAGGAATTTCACAGAGCCCTTGATATACTGGTATAAATTATGAGTGTCTAAAAGGGGATGTAATATAAAGGATATTCAGACATGTCTACCCACTCCAGTATTCTTGCCTGGAGAATCCCATGGATGGAGAAGCCTGGTGGGCTACAGTCCACGGGTCACAAAGAGTCAGACACGACTGAGCAATTTCACTTCAACAACAATAAAAAAAGGTCATTTAGGGTGGAACATTTTTATGATGAGTGTTATGGCAAAGGCACTTTTGAGAATGCCAATTTAAAACATAAGGTCTCAAGCTAGGTATACTTCCTTCATTACTAACATGATACCTCAGTGGTTGATTTCTTGTGCTTGAAAATCCTTGTTTGGTGGGCTCTCCCGAGGAGATTACCAATAGTCTGTGAGCTCAAGGAATCAAGTTCCTTTTATCCAGTGGCTCTACTATCTCAAAGACCTTCACTTCTAGCCTAGGAGAGAGAGAGACCATGGCTGAGAGAAGCACCAGAGCCGTCTCATGAATGGGTCTGGAAGGGGCACGTGTCCCTTCTCTCCACAGCCCACTGGCCAGAACACTGTTGTGTTGTTCTTCCCAGACACAGAGAGGGCTGGGAAATGTGGTCTTTCTTCACGCTTAGGAGAAAAGGTAAACACATGTGCCACTGTCTCATCCATACTAGCCACTTTGAAGTTCTCTGTTCTTTGTCCCCAGAAATCACTTGTCATGCAGTAACTCAACATAATTTTATGGTCTATCAAGCTCTTAGTTCCTTGAAGTTCAGTGTTGTTGATTTTGTAGTTTTTACCTCTTTCTTAATCTCTCTTCCTTTCTTTCCTGTCCTGTGTCTGAAAGGAAATCCAACCCACTCTAAAATGCTCCAGTATAATGTCACTTCTTCCATAATGTTCTGTCTGGTCTGTTCCAGAAAGCAGTATTCTCTCCTTCCTGTATAATATACTCACTCTATTATATATCAGATACTGATTAGTCTGTATTGGAGACTCTTCATTCGTATATAATCTGGGGGGTGTCATATTGTACAAAGAAGAGCAGGATGTTAAGAGCAAGACAGATCTGAGTCTGAATCCAGGTTTTTCATTGACCAGGTACATTACCTAGGGCAGGTCCCATTGCCACTCTACAGCACTTCCTCACTTGAAAATTGTGGATTGAAAACCTTTCCAAGTAAGGTTGTAGGGAGATGGCATGCGTGCATGCTAAGTTGCTTCAGTCATGTCCAGCTCTTTGTGACCTTATGGGCTATACCCCACCAGACTCCTATGTCCATGGGACCTTTCAGGCAAGAATAGCAGAATGAGGCCACACCCTGCTCCGGGGATATTCCCAACCCAGGGAGTAAAGCAGAGGCTCTTATGTTCCCCACACTGGCAGGCACATTCTTCACCACTAGTGCCACCTGGAAAGGCCTGTAGGGAGATTACAGTGAGGCACAAAAGCCCTAACATGGTGCACCTGCCATACAGAAAGCCACCCAAGAACGTGCGCTCTCCTCAGCGTTGCCACGCTGTCACTGCCCCTTGGAGCCAGACAGACTTGGCTTTCAGTCCTGACCTTGTCACTGATTAGCAGGTCTGACTTAAGAAACCTAGTTTATACTCATGCATCTCAGCTTCTTCATTTTTAAAAATGGAGGTAATACTTCCTTTCTGAGTAAATAGCAAGAAAGATGCCTGCCACAGTGTGTCACAAGGATTGGCACAGAGTAAGGCACAAGTAACTTGTGAAGTTGTTATGAAACACCAGCACCCCCACCTGCAGGCATAAAGACCTCTGCTCACTTAGTGACAGTCTAGGAGGGAAGAAAGACAGCCTTGCCCATACAGATTGCTTTTGTGCCTGAGGACCTGTAGCCCAGCACTTCGTTAATTCCCCTCTAAGTCCCCAGAACTATAATCTAAGTCCAGTTTTTCTTTTCCTAAGTGAACTTGGTCACCTTCCTTCTTATGCAATCTTCTTAGGTACTTGAAGACCGTGAAGCCAGCTCCTCATCTTTCTCTTCTTCGGGCTGAATTCCTTTAATCTCCAATCCCAAGTTCCTTTTCCAAGTCCTTTAATTATTTCCTGCTGCACTGCCCTTCCATTTCTGAACAATGCAGAGGCGCAGGGCACAAAAAGTAAGTCCTCCAATAATGTGTGGAAATAGCAAGAACTTACAGACCAACTAGTAAAGAATAGTGTGAACGTATATGGGCACTGAAAAACATCAGTTCCAGGAAATTTCACTCCACTGACTGCTACTTATACAGCGTCTCTCACCACATTCAAGTCCAACAGCAGATGGTATTTTGCAATTATTCCTTCTTCCATGCATACAGAACACTTAGTCATTTATGTCCAGGTGTCACACTTGATTCAATATTAAGTGCCTACTGTTTCTCAGGAACTTTTCTGTAGGCAGAGAGCATTCTGGATGAAGTCCTCTTTCTATGAATTCCAAATAAGCTAGTGAAAAAGTAAAGTATAAGATGACAATGGCTATCGATATAGATATTAGAGAAAACTGTCATGTATGGAAAAAACAAACAGCCTTTAGTCTCAGACAGAACATGGATCTCACACTTACTGCATGAGTGAATCCATTCTTTAAACTTGTTTTATCATTTGTGGAATTGGATGCTACCAACAACCCTTCAGGTCTCAATTGAAAATTAAATAAGTGAACGCACAAAAAGAAGCATCTAGCTCTGTCTGACACTAGGTCCTCAAAAAAAAAAAAAAAAACGGACTCTAGTTTCTTGTCTTTGCTTTGGAAGTGCAAAGAAGAAATACTAAGTCAAGAAATCACAATGGCAGAAAGCCTTTTCCAAATAGGGTACCCGAGTTTGAGTTTGTTAATAAAGATGTCTTTGTAATGTTCTCTACCTTTTTTTTAAATGAATTAATTTTTATTAGTCTGAAAGCAAATTATACAACCCCCACACTTTAGCTATCTCCAAGCCAAGGAGAGAGGCCTTAAAATGAAATCAACCCTCCTGACACCATGATCTTGGACTTCAAGCCTCCACATCCTTGAGGAAATAAGCTTCTGTGGTTGAAGACACCCAGTCTGGGGTACCTTGCTATGGCGGCCCTAGAAAACTAATTCAGACCCTGAGCGAGGCTTTCTACAGCTACACTGTGGTCTGGGAACCGTTAGCTTGAAGCCCTAACTCTCCAGTAGTCAACTGTTTGGAAGCAGAGGCTGAGAGATGACCTGAGGAAGAAGAGGCACAGAAAGCCGGATCAGATTTTCAGATTTACCCCCCACATCTAGGACTAGGCCTCCCCTTCAGTAACTGTCACCCCCTCCCTCCTCCTGACCAAGCACAGGTCTAGCAGAGCAGGGAGAAAGTGAGGGAAGGTTTGCCTTTTTAATCACCACTGCCCCACTACCACGGATACTATGTAATTATCATTATTACAGCTTGCTCAAGTTAAAAGAAGAATTTCTATCTTTCGTAGCCTTCTTTGCTGGTCTATCTTTGTGCCTCAAAAACTTCCATTTCCCTTCCTTCAGGATGATCTGTGTACCTCACCGTCATTCACTTCCTTATGTTCCCTGATGGATCTATGCCCACCATGTACCTCATTTCCTTCCTTGTGTCCTGAACCAGTTATTCTCTCTCCATAATCAGGAGTTACCTCGAAAGACATTGGCATGTATATGGTTAGACCTGATGATGATAAAGCCCCCAGAATCAGGGTTGTGAGGGTTGGAGTCAGCAACCTCTGGGTTTCAATCCAGGTTCTCTCATTTATTAGCCAAATAACTATGTTAAAATTACTTTGCCCTTATAAAGCCCCCCTTTTTAATCAAGAAAGTAAGCATAATATTTCTTCCTTCATAAGATTTGTATTTTAAAAAGTATACTTGTGAAGCATTCAACCATAAACACTATTTATTATTTACTGTACTATCTCTTCAGTTCAGAGATAGTTATTCTGGGAAGAGTCAAGCACTGTGTTGGGCACCATACAGGAGGGGCAGATAAAAAAGGCAGGATATCTATCCTCAAAGAGTTAACAGTTCATTGGAGAAGCAAGCATGCCTATAAAGAAACATAACCATAATGGAAACCGTAGAGCAAGACTTTCTGTCAAGTGAATGTGCTAGATGAAAGATCACAAATAAGGTTGTGTTTTAAAAGCTAACTCTAATATATTGGTTTTGGCTGCCTGTAAGTAAGAAGAATTCTGAGGCCAATAACACAGCAAGTAGAAAATAAAGTGTCATAACTGATTGGCAATGTCTGCCAAGGATACAGAAGGAGAGGTTGTCCATCTTTGGTGTAGAGTGTGTTTTAGAAGGCAGTGTTGAAAGAAAGAGTGAAATGTATTTCTGAGTTCTTTTTAGGAGACCTATATTTTACTTGTGTTACTCAATGTATGGCATAGATATTGCTATCCTCATTACAACTGAAACTTAGAGAAGTTAAGTAATCTGTCGAGGTCACACAGCTAGAAAAGTGACTTGGCACAATACTGGTAAAGACTTATTTCAACCCTCTCACTCTCTCTAACTCAGTACTGCTTGCAGGGTGAAGAATGGATTACCTCTGTAAAGACTTATTTAAGCCCTCTCACTCTCTCTACCTCAGTACTGCCTGCAGGATGAAGAATGGGTTACCTCTGGCAAAGGTGCTGTAACAGACTGTGTTGATACTTAAGAGTGCCTTTAATTTTTCTAGGCCCATTTATTGTTGTTGTTTATTCACTCAGTCATGTCCAACTCTTTGCATCCCCATGGACTGCAGCACACTAGGCTTCCCTGTCCTTCACCAGACTATATTTTGTAATCTCCATCGCAGTTGTATCAGGACTGATTCTTAAAAAATGGCATTCGGAGTAAACATATGTCACTCTCAATGGCATATATGCCATTGAGAAATGGCCTCTACCATTTCCCATGAGATTCTTGGCTCAGGCATGCTTCCTTTCTTCTGAACTGATATAGAGGCTCCCAGGGGAAATACCAAGATGGCCCAGTGGACACCTAAGAGGTAAGGGGCTTGGAGCCTTGTTACACCTCTTCGAGGGGAGGCACGCAAGACAAAAGTTAGGTCCACATAAGTTTGTTGTATGTTAGTACAGACAACATTTCTCATCCAGACTGACAGAGGGTATCAAAAATTACTAAGTGAAGAAATGCACTTTCCCTGGGGCAAGAAACTTGCAGATGGACCTTCCAGATAGAAAACCATTTTCTGAAGAAGCACAAAGCTTGCAGAGTATTCAGATAAATTAAGTTGGAAAATGTATTTTAAATAGATAGTGGCTAACATTGAAGTGCCAATTTTCAATTCCTGTGACTCCCACAATAACACTAGGGATTTAACTGGTGTTCCAGTTACCCATCCCTGTATTACAAAGTACTCAAACAGAATGGCTTAAGCCATCATGTCATGTGTTTTTGTGGGCCAGGAATTAGATGAGGACTCATTTGGTTGAGTCTTCTGTCCTACACGGGATCAACAAAGGTTACTTGGCTTTAGTTGGTTGGCAGATGAGTTGTTATGAAAGATCTAAGATAGCTTTACTCCTACATCAGTTGTAAGTGTGAGCTCAGCTGGGACTGTCAATTGGAGTGTGTACACATGATGTCTCTAAGGTCAGAATTCTAAGAGGAAAGGTAGAAGTTCCAGTCCTCTTAATCCTAGTCCAGGATCTGATGAAATGTTACTTCCTCCATTTTCACTTTCTTTAAAGCTGTAAGGCCCCACCTTGCAGTGGGATAAGGGGCAAAGATTCATAGCAATCTTTGACATACTCTATCTGGGTGCNAGACTGACAGAGGGTATCAAAAATTACTAAGTGAAGAAATGCACTTTCCCTGGGGCAAGAAACTTGCAGATGGACCTTCCAGATAGAAAACCATTTTCTGAAGAAGCACAAAGCTTGCAGAGTATTCAGATAAATTAAGTTGGAAAATGTATTTTAAATAGATAGTGGCTAACATTGAAGTGCCAATTTTCAATTCCTGTGACTCCCACAATAACACTAGGGATTTAACTGGTGTTCCAGTTACCCATCCCTGTATTACAAAGTACTCAAACAGAATGGCTTAAGCCATCATGTCATGTGTTTTTGTGGGCCAGGAATTAGATGAGGACTCATTTGGTTGAGTCTTCTGTCCTACACGGGATCAACAAAGGTTACTTGGCTTTAGTTGGTTGGCAGATGAGTTGTTATGAAAGATCTAAGATAGCTTTACTCCTACATCAGTTGTAAGTGTGAGCTCAGCTGGGACTGTCAATTGGAGTGTGTACACATGATGTCTCTAAGGTCAGAATTCTAAGAGGAAAGGTAGAAGTTCCAGTCCTCTTAATCCTAGTCCAGGATCTGATGAAATGTTACTTCCTCCATTTTCACTTTCTTTAAAGCTGTAAGGCCCCACCTTGCAGTGGGATAAGGGGCAAAGATTCATAGCAATCTTTGACATACTCTATCTGGGTGCGGTGGAGTCAAGTCCCCAGAGACAGGGCACCAGCTGTATGCATTTCAGCTTCTCAAGAACTTGTTACCATACTGCCTGGGGTTCAATCTACACACTGGTAGAATTACAATCACACCCTAAGCATACATCAAAAGAGATGGAAAAGGAAACTGAATTTTACAGAATACCAGCTCTTAATTCAAATGTCCAATCTTAGCATATTCTCAAAATGTCTCAATTTAGTGACAGAGGTTTTATTTCTCCTGTATATTGCCTAAGACACAACCAAGGTGCACTGAGAAAAAAAGGTTCTTAAAGTCAATCAAAGCAATAGCTTCACAAAGCAGTGCTCTATTCCTCACACAGCATTTCTTCCCACGAGAATGGCTCAAATGTCCCCTGCTCTTGTCAAGTGCTAGAATCTCACCCTGGCCCCTCGTCCACTGACAGAAACTGGGTCAAAGACTTTAATTTGTCTGGGCCCAGCATCTCATTGCTTCCCAGGTAGCTCAGATGGTAAAAAATCTGCCTGCAATGCAGGAGTCCTGGGTTCGATCACTGGGTCAGGATGATCCCCGGGTCAGGATGATCCCCTGTAGAAGGGTATGGCAACTCACTCCAGTATTCTTGCCTGGAAAATTCATGGACAGAGGGGCCTGATGAGCTACAGTCCATGGGATCACAAAGAGTCGGACACGACTGAGTGACTAACACTTTCACTTTCATTCACGTCATTAGAACCTGTCTATGCCTTTCTCACCATGAGATTATGAGGGATTGCCAATAAAAATGAACCCTAAATTTCTTGCAAATATAAATGCTAAAGAATAATAAGATGAAAGATGAGGGCAATAACATTGCTTCACATGATATTTAAGAGCCAGGGATGAAAGGCATTGTAAGAACTGCTATTATCTCTGCATATTCAAGTCCCCATCCTTCCCTCTCTGTTTTATCCTCTGTCACTGAAATGCTTGATTAAGGCTCTTTTACAGTTTATTTTACTTTGTCTTTTTCCCCTTGCTTTGAGAAATACTTTACTGTATCACTGGGGACAATTTACCCTTTTGTTCCATTCAAAGAGAGAAAATAACGCAGGGTTACTCCAAAGAAGAACCAACCAAAATCCAATGGGGACCTGCTAATGAAGAAACCTCACTTTGTCTTCAAGCAGGGATAGGAAATTACATGATAAATTATACAAGGCACGGGGGGTCAGACGTGAGAGATGAATGCTAGTCAAAAATATTGGCTCCATGATTGGAGTTTCAGCCTAGAACTCAGAAATTCACAGAACAAGAAGATTTTAAAGTGGGATGGACTTTACAAAACCTTTAATCCCACCTCCTACTCCAGCCTAGCATCATTTTTGTGATGGCTCTTAAGTGAGCTTGAGTCCTAGAGTTCAGAACTTAGGTGTCAGCCTCTACTCATAGTTAGTTCAGAGTAGGGTGTCTATTCTTACTTGGATCTGCAATCATACTCTTGGCTTTTTTATTTACAGTTTCTGGTTCTTTCTTTGCGGACTATAGAGCACCCTTGGTCTTTCTTTATAAGGATATTGAAGAACTGGGGTTGGATTAGCATGTGCTAACACCCACAACTTCTACAAGGGTTCCTTGAATGATTTTTGATGAGATCACACTAGTCTCCTTGGAGCCTGTAAGGGGACTGGAGAAAATAATTCAAGAAAAAAATAGGAGGAAACAAATTTGATTTTTCTGGCCAAAAGTGGCAAACACTTTAGTACGTGGATAACGGCTAAGAGGTTGGGAAATGGTTTCTAAGCAGCAGGCCTGGGCTGGCCATGAGTATGAGGGAAGAGAGGTGGGCTTAGGGACAGTGTGGGAAGGGCCCCTCAGATTGTTACCCAGATCATGTAGGCTGAAGGTTGCTATCCTGGAGTGCAGAAGGGGTGATTAATGTGGCTGTGCAGGAGGCAGAAGGAGGTGATTGCCTTAATTATGTGGGCGGAGGCTGATTAGTGCAATAGTTGAGAGGGAGTTGCAGCTCTTTAAGAAGCTCAGGTAAAGGGGTTAAAGAAAGGCAGCAGAAGGTGACAGGAGAGCAGAGGCAGGAAAGAGCTTTCTGTGAAGCTGGAAATTACATTCATTATTCAAAAGCATGTGTGTGAGTTCTGTGACAGTTTCCAGGGAAATCTTCTCCCCTTCCACTCTCTATACTTTCTTTATTGGATGTAATTTAACTAGGTTTATGTGGGTCATTTTTTCCACATATATCTATACACCAATGCTACTTTTCTTTCACAACCACCTTATCTAGCTACTGGTCCTCAAGTTTCCAAGAACATGAAGCACACGGGAGAGAAAGATCTTCTCAGGGTGTGCTGGCAAATGCTTAACAACTGGCTGACTCTCCAGGAAAAGAAAGGGCACTGACTTAAGCATTGGACCGTTTCTATGCTATAAATACTCTCTCAATCAGCTACCAAAAAGACATCATGGAATGCAGAAGTGAGAAGAGATGCATACTAGCATGACGTTATGTAGTATGGACACCACACCATATGGATACAATAGACATAAATAATATCAAGAATATAGATGATAGCAAACTGTAGAAAAATTATGAATTAAGAAGTGTTGAGGCTTTATTAACCCTGTTTTTAATATAGTTTATTTATTTGTATGTTTATATAATTTATTTTTTCCTGAAAGCTCTGTTTAACAGCTGGCTTGCAAAATTCTGGAAAATTTATGATTTTTGTTTGTGAGTTGGTTCAAGCGAACTATTGCATCCTTCTCCTTTCTCTCTTCAGTGGCAAGGATGTGTGTTGGCTGACTACTTCGGTGGGCAAAAAAGAGGGACAAACTTGTAAGTATGGTAGTCTAAAAAGATAAATGGAGATTGGATAGCATCACCAATTCAATGAACATGAATTTGAGCAAAATCTGGGAAATAATGAAGGACAGGAAAGCCTGCTGCACTGTTGGGCACAACTTGGCAACTGACCAACAGCAAAAGCTTAGATCTTAACAACACTTAGCCAAGTTAGAGCATCTCTCTATGTATTTCATTTGTATTTCTACAAAATCTGATAAGTAAGTGTATCGATAAATGTATGACATGTACAAATATGTATTTCAATTATTATATAACTGTAATTTATAGATAAGTTACTGTATATACATATGACTGATTTAGATATAACAATATCACATATATGCACACATTTTCTACATATCCTACATAAAATATATAATGTTTATTACATCAGGAAAGTGCATTACCTATAGAAAATGAACTAGAGGAGAGTCGTGGAATATTTGTTAACTATGTTCTTCAGGCAGGAACTGCAGAAATGAAAGAAGACCCCAAATCAGAAGAAACTTGTTCTTCCTTCCAAGAGTCTACAGTGTATCAGAAAAACAACAAAAAATCTATACTATAGAAGATCAACAAGTATGTCATAAGAGCTAATGATGATTATCATATATTGATACTGTGTTCTCTGCCACGCATGGTCTGCAGTGACTCTCACAAGAGCCTCCTAGAGAAGAACTCTTATTATCTACATTTTAAGATGGGGTCACTGATTCTGAGAGAGTTGCATTAGCTTGCTTAAGGTCAAGCAGGTAGTATATAACCAAAAGGGATTTCACCAAAGGTCTGACTCAGGACTAGAGCAGGATCCATCACTTCTTTCTGTAAACTAAGCTGTAGGATTCAGACTACGAATGCTTCCATGGCTCCAAAGAAGGAAAACCCTTCCTGAGCATCAGAGAGGAACAGGCATTTGGCAGCCTTGAAGCAGATTTGCAGAGATACAGATGAAGAGTAAGAGTCAACAGCAGAGACTTCGGCAACAATAAGTTCGTATGTTGCCCCTGATAATCTGATGTACTTGGTGGAAGGTGGAGGCTTATGGAAAAGTTTAAACCTAATTTTGGCCTATTTCAGGAATAAGTCATGATCATTTCAATAGAAGTTCTGATTTTAAAAAATGGGAAATTTTAAATTTTTCTAATCAAATTAATTAGCCATATCAATAGGGTTACATGAGTGTTTAGACTATCTAAAAGAACAGTAGTTTAAAGAACACTTCAAGAAATTTAGATGGGCCCATATTCATGCTTACAATTTCTAAGCTAATTGTAGATTATTCTTATCTAATCAGTGGAGCTTTAATGACCTCTCCTAGGCAACAGTAGGTTAGCCTATATAGAGATTATACATAAATTTGATAATAATTAAGGGTTTAAAGAGACTCATTTTAAATGTTCCCTAATTTGGTAATTTTATTGCAATTGTAAGGTGATATGTGTGTGTGTGTGTGTGTGAGAGAGAGAGATCAAACACATCTTTATACATAGCTATAGATTTAGTTTTAAAATGGAAATCATGTTTTAAATGTATACATTCTCACTTCTTTTTGACCCTTTCATATGGAGGCTTGGGTTCATCCAAATAGTGGGCAATCCCCTACATCTATAATGACAGAACAAATATTTATTGTTTCTTATTCTGTGCCAGATTCTTCTAAGTGCTTCACTGAAATTAACACATTTATTTGTCACAGCTGTTTTATGAGAAAAGCATAAGTATTAACTGCATTTTACCTAGGTAGAAACTGAGTCACGGAGGTTAAATGACTTGTAAAAAGTCACACAGCGGTTAACTGACAAAAAACATGTAATCATTTTCCATAGTTCCTATTTTTTACCAAGACACAATCCCCACTTCTTCAGCTCTGATTATTATCATTACAACAGGTCATAGTAAGAAAAAACGCTCTGTTCCCTTGAATGCAAATTCTCACTAACTGTTGAAAGTTAGAAATGTGGGCTGTCAAACGTGTTTTTTTCCTAAATCCTCATGTCAATTCAGTGCTGCCTTCTCTAAAATTACTGTGGATACCTAACTCAACCACTTGTTAATATTCCCATCCTTTTCAAGTCTCACATCAAATTCTCACTCTCCCTTTCCTTCTATTCACTTTGCAAATGGCCTCAGGATTCTCCATTCTCAACAATGAATATCCCTGTTTACACATTCCATTTGCTTTTCTTTGCTGCTTTCAGATTTTAACACTACAGTGCTGTTGCAAGTCTATCCCAGCTATTTAACATTTTCCCAATCCTGCTGAAAATTCACCTCCTTTAACTTAGATTTACCTGTTCCATTTGGAAATTTTAAATCATATCCTAAGCTTTTCATCAATTGGTAAGTGCATTTTTAAACAACATGAATTGAATTCCAAGTCCATGCCAAACAGAATGTAGAATTCCTGAGATAAAAGTATTAAAAATAAAAATAGAACATTCTGAGCCTCGAGTAAGTAACCAACTTGACTGCACATTAGAGTCACTGGGAGATTTTTCTGGTGCCCAGGTTATACTCCATACCAATTAAATCAGAATTTCTGAGTAAAGGACCCAGGCATTCCTTTTCTTTTCTTTTTCTTTTTTTTTTAACTTAATTTATTTTTGGGGGGGTATTTTTCTTTACAATGTTGTACAACAAAGTAAATTAGCTATATATATACATTTATCCCCTCCCTCATACACCCCCATCCCACCCATCTAGGTCATCACAGAACACAGAGCTGAGCTCTCTGTGCTATATTCCAGTGTTTTCTTATTTTTAAATGTTCAAAGACAGAAATATAGATCAATGGAACAAAATAGAAAGCCCAGAGATAAATCCACACACATACGGACACCTTATCTTTGACAAAGGAGGCAAGAATATACAATGGAGTAAAGACAATCTCTTTAACAAGTGGTACTGGGGAAACTGGTCAACCACTTGTAAAAGAATGAAACTAGATCACTTTCTAACACCACACACACAAAAAAAACTCAAAATGGATTAAAGATCTAAACATAAGACCAGAAAATATAAAACTCCTAGAGGAGAACAAAGGCAAAACACTCTCCGACATAAATCACAGCAAGATCCTCTATGATCCGCCTCCCAGAATACTGGAAATAAAAGCAAATATAAACAAATGGGATCTAATTAAAATTAAAAGCTTCTGCACAACNAGGTGGGAGGGGGGTTCATGTTTGGGAGCTCATGTTCACCCATGACGGATTCATGTCAATGTATGCCAAATCCAATACAGTACTGTAAAGTAAAATAAAGTAAATAAATAAATGTTTCAAGTGAGTCCAATGTGCAACCAAGTTGGACAACCTTTGTATTAAAGGACATGAGTATTAACATATAAAGAAATGATTTTAAAAAGAAATGTACACAAGGTGGAACACTATCAGAAGCAGAGCAGTGATTAACAACTTTTTGAAGAGTGTGTCAGAGGACTTGTCGGGAGAGGAGCAAAGTTTGATTTAATAAGAAGTTGGAGAGCCTCTCAAGAATACTAAGCAAACCATGTTGTCTGAAAGGAGAGAATAGGAGGGATCAGGAGAGGAAAGTGAAAAGATAGTCAAGATGGGAGATTATGAATACCCACTGGTGTCATTTTAAGGAGCTTGAACTTGTGTTCTGGGTAATGGGTGGCCTTTATATGTCATCAAGCAAAGGGAAGACTCACTCACACTTAGATTGAGAAGAATTATCCAAGGTAGGCTTCAACAGTATGTAAACTGAGAACTTCGAGATCTTCAAACTGGATTTGGAAAACGCAGAGGAACCAGAGATCAAGTCGCCAACATCCATTGGGTCATAAAAAAGGTGAGAGAATTCCAGAAAGATGTCTACTTCTGCTTCATGGACTATGTAAAGCCTTTGACTGTATGTATCACAACAAATTGTGGAAAATTCTTACAGAGATGGGAATCCCAGACCACCTTACTTGCTGTCTGAGAAATCTGTATGCAGGTCAAGAAGCAACAGTTAGAACCAGACATGGAACAACAGATGGTTTCAAATAGGGAAAAGAGTACATCAAGGCTGTGTGTTGTCACCTTGCTTATTTAACCTATATGCAGGGTAGATCATGTGAAATGCCAGACTGGATGAAGCACAAGCTGGAATTAAGATTGCTGGGAGAAATATCAATAACCTCAGATATGCAGATAACAACACCCTTATGGCAGAAAGCAAAGAGGAACTAAAGAGCCTCTTGATGAAAGTGCAAAGTGAAGTTGCTCAGTCGTGTCCGACTCTTTGCGACCCCATGGACTGTAGCCCACCAAGCTCCTCCNCTGGATGAAGCACAAGCTGGAATTAAGATTGCTGGGAGAAATATCAATAACCTCAGATATGCAGATAACAACACCCTTATGGCAGAAAGCAAAGAGGAACTAAAGAGCCTCTTGATGAAAGTGCAAAGTGAAGTTGCTCAGTCGTGTCCGACTCTTTGCGACCCCATGGACTGTAGCCCACCAAGCTCCTCCATCCCCATCCATGAGATTCTCCAGGCAAGAATACTGGAATGGGTTGCCATTTCCTTCTCCAGGGGACCTTCCCAACCCAGGGATCGAACCCAGGTTTCCCGCATTGCAGGCAGGCACTTTAACTTCTGAGCCACCAGAGAAGAAAGTGAAAAANCCCCGTCCATGAGATTCTCCAGGCAAGAATACTGGAATGGGTTGCCATTTCCTTCTCCAGGGGACCTTCCCAACCCAGGGATCGAACCCAGGTTTCCCGCATTGCAGGCAGGCACTTTAACTTCTGAGCCACCAGAGAAGAAAGTGAAAAAGTTGGCTTAAAACTCAACATTCAGAAAACTAAGATCATGGCATCTGGTCCCATCATTACATGGCAAATAGATGGAGAATAAATGAAAAGAGTGAAACACTTTATTTTCTTGGGCTCCAAAATCACTGCAGACTGTTACTACAGCTATGAAATTAAAAGATGCTTGCTCCTTAGAACAAAAACTATAACTAACCTAGACAGCATATTAAAAAGCAGAGACATTACTTTGCCAACAAAAGTTCGTATGGTCAAAGCTATGTATGGTTTTGCCAGTAGTCATGTATGGATATAAGAGTTTGAAAAGACCCTGATTCTGGGAAAGATTGAAGGCAACAGGAGAAGGGGGTGACAGAGGATGAGATGGTTAGATGGCATCAACAATTCAAAAGACATGAGTTTGGGTAAACTCTGGGAGTTGGTGATGGACAGGGAGGCCTGAGTGCTGCAGTCCATGGGGTCACAGAGTCAGACATGACTGAGTGACTGAACTGAACTGAAGAGTTGGACCATAAAGAAAGCTGAGCAGGGGGCGGTCCCAAGATGGCAGAGGAATAGGACAGGGGTTCCACTTTCCTCCCCCCCAAAAAAATTCATTCAAGGTCATTTGAATGCTGAGCAACTTCCACAAAATGACTTCTGAATGCTGGCAGAGGACACCAGGTACCCAGGACAGCTCATTCTCTTTGAAAGGATGTAGGACACTTTTCACTTTCATGCATTGGAGAAGGAAATGGCAATCTACTCCTGTGTTCTTGCCTGGAGAATCCCAGGGATGGCGGAGCCTGGTGGGCTGCCATCTATGGGGTCACACAGAGTCGGACACGACTGAGGTGACTTAGCAGCAGCAGCAGGACAAAATATAAAAAAAAAAAAGAGAGACAAAAGAGAGAGATGGAGACCCATCCTGGGAAGGGAGTCGTCAAGGAGGAGAAGTTTCCAAACAAGGGGAAAGCCTCTCACAGGCAGGTCCATGGGGAGTTTTGGAATCGCAGAGAGCAACATAACTGGGAGGAAAAACAACACCACCACAGAAGGCGAGCCTAACCCCAGCCACCAGTGGAGAAGTAGCCCAGACGCTTGTGTCCGCCACCAGCGAGTGAGGGCTGGACAGGGATCTGCGGGCTGCATCATCTGTCCTTAGGGGAAGACCTGGACCTGAATGCCCTGAGGACAATCTGAGGGAGCAAACATGAGATAGCAATCCAAACAGTGGGATCAACAGATGGGAAAAAAAAGAGAGAGAGAGAGAAAGAGAACTTTCCCACGAAAGGCTCTAACGCGCAGCCTCGCCAGCTCACAGAACAAAGGATTGAGCGAATACCAAAGGAGAGCTAGCTTGCTGCACACCAGCCTCTCCCACCACCGGAGGCAGAGAGGCAAGCATGCAACAACAGAGCCAGAAGGCAAGGGACATTCTCAGCCCCAGAGACCGGTATCCTCCACCTAACTGTGAGCAAGCTCCCAGTTGCTAACCACGGCTTCCTGGGATTCTGGACGGTTGACATCTGCAAGGAGGGTCGCAGCCTGAGATCAGCTCCCCAGAGGAGACATGGGACACACCCAGGAAACTGACCAGCTGGGACTGGGAGAGGATTAACACGCACAACCCACCTAGGACAGTATGCTCACCAAGCACCTGGTCACCTGAGCTGCTCAGACCTGGAATGGGTATAAAACACATATCCAACCAAGTCTGTGCCCAAGACTGTACCTAAGAACCTGAACCTGAGTGGCTTAGACCTAGGAAGTGAACAAAATGCAGGGTCTGCTTTGGACAGTGCCCCTGAAGAGCACCCTGCAGCCGGAGCAGTGTAGACCTGGAAAGCACACTCTGCCATGAGTGCGGCAAACCCAATACAGTCCATGCACTGTGAGCACTCCCCACACATCAGTGATATTCGTGTGCAGTGTCCCTCCCTCCCCACAATACACCTGGACAAGTGAGTCTAAATAAGTAACCACCTTTGCCCCCTTCTGCCACGGTGGAAATTAGTCACTGAAGAGACTTGCAAACAGAGGAAGCCAAAATAAGCAAAGAAGAGGCAACCACTCTGGAAATGACAGGTGCAACAGATTAAAACCCTGTAGTAAACATTGACTAAGCTTTGGAGGGGGCCTAAAGACCTTGAGAGCAAGTACAAGCTGGAACAAGGAACTGTCTGAGACTGAACTGACCCCACACTGCCCATAACATCTCCAGAGAAATTCCTGGATATATTTTTACTATTATCACTTTTGAATTTTTTTAACATTTAAGTTCTTTATTACTCTTTTAATTTTCTTTTTATAACTACTATTATCTTGCAAAGAAAGACCCTATTTTTAAAGAAAATTTCATATATATTTTTTATAATTTTTGTGATTGATTTTGTTTTGTATTTTTAATATTGTATTTTTGAGAGCTTAATGTTTACTCTGGATTTTTAATCTTTGCTTTTTGGTATTTGTTATCAATTTTGTACCTTTAAGAATCTAACCTTCAGTATTCATTTTCACTTGCTGCTGCTGCTGCTAAGTCACTTCAGTCGTGTCCGACGCTGTGTGACCCCATAGACGGCAGCCCACCAGACTCCCCCATCCCTGGGATTCTCCAGGCAAGAATACTGGAGTGGGTTGCCATTTCCTTCTCCAATGCATGAAAGAGATAGTGAAAGTGAAGTCGCTCAGTCTGTCCGACTGTTAGCAACCACATGGACTGCAGCCCACCAGGCTACTCCGTCCATTGGATTTTCCAGGCAAGAGTACTGGGGTGGGGTGCCATTGCCTTCCGCACCATTTTCACTTAGGGGTGTGATTACTGGCTTGATTGCTCTCTCCCCTTTCGATTCTCCTTTTTATCCATCAGGTCACCTCTATCTCCTCCCTTCCCTTTCTCTTCTCTGCCTAACTCTGTGACTCTCTCTGGGTGTTCCTGGCTGCGGAGAACATTTAGGGCACTGATTACTGGCTGGATTGGTCTCCCCTTTTGACTCCCCCTCTTCTCCTCCTGATCACCTCTATCTCCTTTCTCCCTCTTTTCTTCTCTATGTAACTCTGTGAATCTCTCTGAGTGTCCCTCACTGTGAAGAATTGTTTCATCATTAACCTAGATGCTTTATCATCTGTGCTGTATGGATGGAGAAGTCTTGAAGCTATTGTAAGAATAAGACTGAAAGCTAGAGGCAGGAGGCTTAACTCCAAAACTTGAGAACATCAGAGAACTCCTGACTTCAGGGGACATTAATAGACAACAGCTCACCCAAAAGCCTCCATACCTACACTGAAACCAAGCTCCACCCAAGAGCCAACAAGTTCCAGAAGAAGACATACCATGCTAATTCTCCAGCAAAGCAGGAACACAGCCTGAGCATTAAAAGACAGGCTTCCCAAAGCCATGCCAGACTCATAGGCACCCCCAAAACTCAATACTAGACTCTTCATTGCACCTCAGAGACAAGAAATCCAGCACCAACCACCAGAACACAGATGCAAGCTCCTCTAACCAGGAAACCTTGACAATCCACTAGCCCAATCCCACCCACAGGCAGCAGGCTCCACAATAAAGAGGAACCATGAACTTCCAGCCTACAGAAAGGGCACCCCAAACACAGCAATCTAAACAAAATGAAAAGGCAGAGAAATATTCTTCAGGTAAAGGAACATGATAAATGCCTGCCAAACCAAACAAAAGAAAGGGAGACAGGGAGTCTACCTGAAAAAGAATTCAGAATAATGATAGTAAAGCTGATCCAAAATCCTGAAGACAAAATGGAGGCACAGATAAATAAACTAGAAACAAGGACTGAGAAGATGTAAGAAATGTTTAACAAGGACCTAGAAGAAATAAAAAAGCATCAATCAATAATGAATAATGCAACAGCTGAGATCAAAAGCACTCTGGAGGGCACCAACAGTAGAATAACTGAGGCAGAAGATAGGATAAGTGAGGTGGAAGATAGACTGGTGGAAATAAATGAAGCAGAGAGGAAAAAAAGAAAAAACAATTAAAAGAAATGAGGACAACCTCAGAGACCTCTTGGACAATGTTAAATGCCCCAACATTCGAATCACAGGAGTCCCAGAAGAAGAAGACAGAAAGAAAGGGCAGGAAAGAATACTTGAGGCGACATAGTTGAAAACGTCCCTAACATGGGGAAGGAAATAGTCACCCAAGTCCAAAAACCCAGAGAGTCCCAAATACGATAAACCAAGGCAGAATACCCCAAGAAACATACTAATCAAACTGACAAAGATGAAACACAAACAGCAAATATTAAAAGCAACAAGGGAAAAGTAACAAATAACACACAATGAGATCCCCATAAGGATAACAACTGATTTTTCAGTAGAAACTCTTCAGGCCAGAAGGGAATGGCAGAAAATACTTAAAGTGAGAAAAGAGAAAAACCTACACCCAAATTACTATGTCCCACAAGGATCTCATTCAAATATGTATGAAGGAAAAATCAAAAGATTTATCAGTTCAGTTCAGTTCAGTCGCTCAGTCGTGTCCGACTCTTTGCAACCCCATGAATCGCAGCAAATGTCTTCTGTCCATTTTTAATTGGGTTGTTTGCTTATTTTGAGTTGTATGAGGTCTTTGTATATTTTGGATATTAAACCCTTATCAGATATCATTTGCAAATATCTTTTAATATTAAAGAGTATACTGATCATTTGAAAATATATTTTAATATCAAAGAACATACTGCCTCTGTTCTTTGTTTCTAGTATTACATTTTAAGTCCTTAATTAATTTGAGTTTATTTTTGTATACATTATGAGCAAGTAGTTTAGTTGATTGTTTAGCCTGTAGTTATCTAGCTTTCCCAACATCATTTACTGAAGAGGCTGTCTTTTCTCCATTATACGTTCTTGTCTTCTTTGTTATAGATTAATCGACCATATAAATGTGGGTTTATTTCTGAGTTCTCTGTTCTGTTCCACTGATCTATGAGTCTGTTTTTGTACCAGCACCAAACTGCTTTAATTACTGAAGCTTTGCAATATAGTTTGGAATCAGAATGTGTGATACATTCAACTTTGCTGTTCTTTCTCAGGATTGTTTCAGTTATTCAAGGTCTACTGTGTTTCCACACAAGCTTTAGAATTATTTATTCTAGTCCTGTGGAAAAAAATGCCATTGGTATTTTGATAGAGACTGCAGTGAATCTGTAGACTGCCTTGGAGAGTATGGTCATATTAACAATATAAACTCATTCAATTCATGAGCACAACATATCTTTCCATTTGTTTGTGCCATCTTTATTTTTTTTCTCAATGTCTGACAGTTTATAGTCTTATAGTGTTCATTCATTCTTGAGTTTGCTGAGAATTTTTATGATCATTAACTTGAATTCTTTACTAGATAGACGGCTTATCTCTAACTTAATTTAGTTCTTCTGAAATTGTGTCTGATTCCTTCATTTGAAACGTATTCTTCTGTCTCCTCATTTTGCCAAATTTGTCTGTGCTCATTTCTGTGTATTAGGTTGGTTGGTGATGTTTCCCAATGCTGAAGAAATGGCCTTATGTATGAGATGTCTAGGGGACCAAGCAGCACACTCCCCTTTAGTCACTAGAGTTATATGCTGTGGGGTGCTCCTTATGTGGGCCTCTCTGTTGTGGTGGGGACAGCTACTGTGGGCATGCTAGTACGTGGGCTGGACACTGGGTCAGCTGACTATCCGACTCTGCCCTGAGTGGTATCTGCCAGCTCACTGGTATGTGTGACTGGGTCCTGGCATGGCAGGCTGTGAGGTCAGAAGGGCCCTGAGTTGGCACTGGCCTAACTGGTGAGTGGGAATCAGATGCCAGAAAGACTTGCTGTGGTGATCAGGGGATCCCAGACTTGTGCTGGCCCATTGGTGGGCAGGTAACCTTCCCACACTAATGGACTAGGGAGATTTCACAATGGCACTTGATAGCACCAGTATCCTGATGGTTGAACAAGCTCCCCAAAATGACTGCCATTAGCATCTATGTTTCCAGGGTGAGTCCTAGTCACCTCCTATCCTTTTATCAGGCTCTTCAAGATCAGCAAGTAGGTCAGACCCAAGCTCCTTCTAAATTGTTGCCTCTAGGGACTTTCCTGGTGGTCCAGTGGTTAAGACTTCCCACTTCCACTGGAGGAGCCCTAGGCCCAATCCCTTGTCAGGGAACTAAGAGCCCACACTCTGTGAGGCACTGCCAAAAAAAAAAAAAACACTAAATTTCTGCACTGGCTTCTGAACATGTAAGACTTTGTCTGTGCACTTCAAGAGATTAGTGCCTGTTTGCCACAAGCATCTGGCTCTCCAGTATGTAAGCCCCACTGGGCTTCAAAGCCATATGTTCTAGTGATTCATCTTCCTGGGACAGGACCCCTTGTCTGGAGAGTCCAGTGTGGAGCTTGGACCCCTTTCTCCTTGGGGATAACCTCTGTAATTGTAACATCTTCCTGTTTGTGGGTCATCTATAAGGGGGTATGGGTATCAACTATACAGCATCTCTAGCTAACCTGTCTCACTGTGGTTCCTCCATATCTTTAGTTGTGGAAAATCTTTTCTGCTAGTCTTCATGTTCTTCTCATTGATAGTTGCTCTGTAAGTAGCTGTAATTTTGATGTTCCCACTGGAGGAGGTAAGCTCAGGATCTTCCTACTCTCCATCTTGGCCACCACTCCCAACAGTATGAAATTTTAAAAAATATCTTATGTACAATTAAGACTTTAAAAGCCCTTTCAGAAAGCACAGATAAATATTTTGCACATCAAAAGGACAGAAGGTATTTTTTTAGTCAACAGTATTCTTCTTTACATCTTACAATCACTGACAAGACTGATGTAAATGAAATATGTAAATAGTATCAGCTTTAGTCTTGGCTAACAAAATTAATAATAAGAGGAATTTAACAAAATTATCTATAATGTCTGGGACCCTTACATGCTTCAGAGCCAATTTAGACAAATTTTGTTAACCAGGGAAAACTCTCCTAAATAAAATAATTTCTATTTTTATTTTTTCTAATATCTAATGTTATTATACAAAGTGGGGAGTTAAGAGATAACTTCATTTTCTAAGAGATGGATAAATGTTCTGGAGGACCTCTTGAATGGAAACCCTTTCATCTCAGGATCAACTATATCACAGAATTCTCAAGACGGCAGGATGACAGCTAAGAAAATAATACTTTTATTTCAACTATTAGATATCCTGAGCTGTTCTTATTTAATGTTAAAAGTCATATCATCGTCATAGCACCTATTTTGCTGAATGCCTCCCATCTTAATTTAGTGAGAAAAACACATGACAAACACATTTCCTCAGTAAACACTCAAATTAGTGGAATGGACAAATGCTCTGGTTGAATCAGTCACATTCATAAATGTAACAGCTCTGACTGATAATAGAAAGAAATATATTAAGATGGTAAATTAAAGAATCTTTCAAACAGAAATGAAAATCCAGGTATCATTCATATTCAAACTGAGTACTTTGGTAATATTTTAAGGAAAGATAAATGAACCCAGATGCTTAGACAAGATCTTTCTTAGAGTCACTAATTATATTTCCTCAACGTGCTTTCCTCTGAAACCTTAATTAACTATGAGCCTCTTTTCCTCTCTGTCCAAAAGATACCTAATTGGGATTGCTAAAAGCCTAAGATCTTCTACTTCTTTCCATGGTGAAGTAAGGAAAGCCCTGAATTAACTTCACAATGTAAACAGTTAGAAAGTAGTAGAAAACTATTGTCAGACATTGGATAGCAGATAGTTCAGGACAATGATCTCCAAGAGAGAAACAGGCAAGTACATAATCACTCTGGCTGACTGCGTGAAGCCAATTTTCAAACTATGCAAGATGCAAGAATGAACTCAACTAGAGCTGCTCCACTAAGTTGAGGAAATTGGAATTCCGAGAGGCTGAAGTGGCTGGATGTTTCAGGGCAGAGTTCTTGAAAGAAGGATGCTTATAGAAAAACAGCTCCAGAAATCAGCAAAGGATTGCCTTGAGTCTTCGTGATTATTAAGACATGTAGAATAAAACTCCACAAGACCAGCCAAGGCATGGGTAGAGACTTGTATGCTAAACAACCCCCAGAACTTACACAAAGTAGGGAGATGGTCAAACTCTAACCAAAAAATAGAATCATTGGTGATCCCTTACAGTATTTATAGGGGATGCTATTAGATCACACCTCAGTAGTGGGGATAAATTATTCCTGGAGTAAAGAATATCCCAGACCTATCACATGTTATTGACGATAAGCTGGCATATATTCAAATTACAGTGTCATAAATTTTGTAATCCCCATAGTAACCACGTCCTCGGTCGTCCCCTTCTCCTCCCGCCCCCAATCCCTCCCAGCATCAGAGTCTTTTCCAATGAGTCAACTCTTCGCATGAGGTGGCCAAAGTACTGGAGTTTCAGCTTTAGCATCATTCCTTCCAAAGAAATCCCAGGGTTGATCTCCTTCAGAATGGACTGGTTGGATCTCCTTGCAGTCCAAGGGACTCTCAAGAGTCTTCTCCAACACCACAGTTCAAAAGCATCAATTCTTCAG
>SJYX01024412.1:185607-321215 GCA_006410675.1 Oreotragus oreotragus | reverse complement strand
ATGGACGTGAGTCTGAGTGAACTCCAGGAGATGGTGATGGACAGGGAGGCCTGGCGTGCTGCAATTCATGGGGTCGCAAAGAGTCGGACACGACTGAGCGACTGAGCTGAACTGAACTGATAGTAACCACAAAGAAAATAGGTATAGAATATACATGAGAGGAAATGACAAAGAAATTTAAACAATTCACTGCAAAAGAATCAGCTAAACCAAAGGACAGTAATGCAGGAAACAAGGAATCAAAAAACTAAAAGGTATGTAGAACACGAAAAGCACCGTGACAGAAGTTTCTCCTTATCTGTAATTACTTTAGATGTAAATTGATTAAACTCTCCAATCAAAAGACAGAGCTTGACAAGATAGATAAAAACCATATGATCCAACTCTCTGCTCTCTGCAAGACTCACTTGAGATCCAAAGACACAAACAGACTGAAAGAGAAAGATATTTCATGCAAATAATAACCAAAAGTGAATACAAGTGGCTATCCTAATGAGACAAAATAGACCTTACATCCAAAAAGATTACAAGAGACAAAGAAGGACATAATATATTAATAAAAGCTTCAACATAGCAAGAGGCTATAACAATTATAAACATTTACACACCTAATGACAGACCATCAAAAATTGACAGAATTGAAGACAGAAATTGGCAGACACGTGCTGTAATAATATCTAAAGACTTTCAGATCCCACTCACAATAATGGAGTTTTTTAACCAACATAAAAACCAGTCTCATATAAGATGTATACAGAACACTCTACCCAGCAACAGAATACACATTTTCCTCAAGTGCGCATGGGACATTACTGAGAATAGCTCATATGTTAGGCTACAAATTAAGTCTCAATATGTATTGAAAAACTGATATTGTGCAAATTATCCCTTCTGGCAAAAATGGGCTAAAGTTAGAAATCAATAAGAAAGGAAAAACTGGGAGATTCACAAAATTCTGAACATTAAACATACTTTTAAATAACCAATAGATCAAAGAAGAATAGACTTTTGGACTCAGTGGGAGAAGGCAAGGGTGGGATTATTTGAGAGAATAGCACTGAAACGTGTACATTATCATATGTAAAATAGATGACCAGGGCAAGTTCAATACATGAAGCAGATCCCCCAAAGCCAGTGCTCTGGGACAACCCAGAAGGATAGGGTGGGGAGGGAGGTGGAAGGGGCGTTCAGGATGAGGGGGAACACATGTATACCTGTGACTGATTCATGCTGATGTATGGCAGAAATCATCACAATATTGTAAAGTAATTATCCTCCAGTTAAAATAAATTAATTTTAAAAAATTAAGAAAGAAATTAGAAAATACTTAAAGATGAATGGAAACAAAAACATACATACCAAAACTTATGGGACACAGTGAAATCAGTGCTAAGATGGAAATTTATAACTATAAATGCTTACATTAAAAAGAGAAAGATCACAAATCAACAACCTAACCTGACAACTAAAAAACTAGGGAAAAAAAGGAATAAAATAACCCCAAAGCTAGCAAAAGGTGGGAAATAATAAAGATCAGAGCAGAGATAAATAAAATAGAGAATAAGAAAACAACAGAGAAAATCAACTAAACCAAAAGTGGTGTTAAAAAGCATTATCAAGAGAATAAGGAGGTAACCTACAGAATGGGAGAAATATTTACAAATTATATATTTAATAACGGATTAATATCCAGAATATATAGAGAGCTCCTGAAACTCAAAAATAAAACATAACCTGATTCAAAAATGGGCAAAGGCCTTAAATAGATACTTCTCCAAAAACATTGATACAAATGGCCAATAAGAGCATGAAAAGAAATTATAACAATTTTAATTAACAGCAAAAGGATAAACATGAAGAAGTAAAACAAGACATCAAAGTTACAAAATGTGGAAGAGGGAAGTAAAAATGTAGATCTTTCAGAATATGTTTGAACTTACATGACTACTAGTTTCAAGAAAATAGATTTAGTTATGGGTTAACATACTTGAAAGCCAGAGTAACCACAGATCAAAAACATACAGTAGGCTCAGAAAAACAAACAGGAAAGGAATTCAAGCTCAATACAAAAGAAAATCATCAAACCACAAAGGGAAAAAATGAGAACAAAAATAATACCAAACAAGCAGCAAAGTGTTATAAGTAAATAACACTTATAAACTTCTAAGCGTTATTAGGACACTGTAATATTGGCAAAATAATAGACAAAGAGATCAAGGGAACAGAATAGAATATACAGGATTAAACCTCAAAATTATGGTCATTTGGTTTTCTGACAAAAGTACCAAGATAATTGGGAGGGAAAAGGATGGTCTCTCTCTCTCTTTTTTTTCTTTTTATTTACTTATCTTTATTGAAGTATTGTTGATTTATAATATTGTTATTTTCAGGTGTACACTGCAATGATTCAGTTATATATTATTACTATTGTTGTGTCTGACTTTTTCCAACCCATGGACTGCAGCATACCCCAGTTCCCTGTCCTTCACCATCTCCCAAAGCTTGCTCAAACTCATATTATTACCATAAGAATATATATTTAACATACACACATATATTCCTTTCTGATTCTTTTCCTTTATAGGGTACTAGGAGATATTGAGTATCGTTCCCCGTGCTACACAGTAGGTCCTCATTGGTTAGCTATATATAGAATATATATATGTTAATCCCAGTTTCCTAATTTATCCTCCACATTTCTTTTGTTAACCATAAATTTGTTTTTATGTCTGTGAGTCTCTTTCTGTTTTGGAAAGAAGTTCATTTGTATTTTTTTCCCTTAGGTTTCACATATAAACCACATCATATGATACTTGTCTTTCTCTGTCTGGCTTACTTCATCTAGTGTGATAATCTTTAGGCCCATCCAGCTGCAAATGGCATTATTTCATTTTTTATGACTGAGTGACATTCCACTGTGTATATGTGTGTGTGTGTGTCTGTGTGAATGTGTATGCCACACCTTTATCCATTCACCTGTTGATAGACATCTGTATTACTTCCATGTCTTATCTGTTGTAAACAGTGCCACAATGAACACTGGGGTAAGAATAGTCTCTTTAACAAACTGTGATGGGAAATTGGATAGATACGTGGAAAGAAACATGCCTCCACCTTTACCTCATACAATTGTTGATATGAAACGGCTCATAGATCTAAATATAAAAGCTAAAACTGTGTAAAACTTCTGGAAAAGAATCAATGAAGAATGTCTACATGATTTAACATGTACAAAGATTTCTCAAATGACAGATATACACACATAAGCTGTAAAAGAAAAAACTGATAAGTTCAACTTCATCAAAATCTAAAAATTTTGTTCTTCAAAATACACCATTAAGAACATCAAAAGCTAGGCCATAAACTGAGTGAAAAATATCCACAATTCACAATCATCATACCTCATTGTTGTTCTATGTGGCAACTATCTTATGACATATCATGTGTAGTAAATTTTCACATGCTTATTTGTCATCTTTATATGTTCTTTGATAAAGATTCTGTTCAGGTCTTGACCTACTTTTTAACTGGGTTGTTTTCTTACTGTTGGGTTTTAAGAGTTCTTTGTATATTTTGGATAACAGTACTTTATCAAATATCTTGCAAATATTTTCTCCCGGTCTTTGGCTTTTTTTCTTTAATTGAAGGATAATTGCTTTACAGTATTGCATTGGGTTTTACCAAACATCAACATGAATCAGCCATAGGCTTACCCATGTCCCCTCCCACTAGAACATCCCTCCAACTTCCCTCCCCACTCCACCCCTCTAGGTTGTTTAGTTCAGTTCAGTTGCTCAATCATGTCTGACTCTTTGTGACCCCATGAACCACAGCACACCAGGCCTCCCTGTCCATCACCAACTCCCGGAGTCCACCCAAACTTTTGTCCATTGAGTTGGTGATGCCATCAGCCATCTCATTCTCTGTCATCCCCTTCTCCTCTTGCTCTCAATCCTTCCCAGCATCAGGGTCTTTTCCAACGAGTTAGCTCTTCGGATCAGGTGGAAGTATTGGAGTTTCAGCTTCAACATCAGTCCTTCCAAAGAACACCCAGGACTGATCTCCTTTAGGATGGACTGCATCTCCTTGCAGTCCAAGGGACTCTCAAGAGTCTTCTCCAACACCACGGTTCAAAAGCATCACTTCTTCAGCACTCAGCTTTCTTTGTAGTCCAACTCTCACATCCATACATGACCACTGGAAAAACCATAGTCTGACTAGACATATCTTTGTTGACAAAGTAATGTCTCTGCTTTTCAATGTCTTGTCTAGGACATAAATAGGAAAAACAAAATTGCATTGAATCTACAAACCAATGTGGGATGAAGCAATAGCTTGACAATATTGAGTCTTCCAAATGCATATACATGGAGTATCTCTTCATTTATCTAGTTCTCCTTTGATATCTTCCATTAAACTTTTGTAGTTTTCCTCATACAAACCTTATACATATTTTTCTAGATATATACCTAAATATTTTATTTTAGGGGGTGCTAAAGCTGAGCAATACGTGAACCGTGAACTTCCTGATGTGCAAGCTGGTTTTAGAAAAGGCAGAGGAAGCAGAGATCAAATTCCCAACATCTGCTGGATCATGGAAAAAGCAAAAGAGTTCCAGAAAAACATCGATTTCTGCATTATTGACTATGCCAAAGCCTTTGACTGTGGATCACAAGAAACTGTGGAAAATTCTGAAAGAGATGGGAATACCAGACCACCTAACCTGCCTCTTGAGAAATCTGTATGCAGGTCAGGAAGCAACAGTTAGAACTGGACATGTAACAACAGACTTGTTCCAAATAGGAAAAGGAGTACATCAAGGCTGTATATTGTCACCCTGCTTATTTAACTTATATGCAGAGTACATCATGAGAAACACTGGGCTGGAACAAGCACAAGCTGGAATCAAGATTGCTGGGAGAAATATCAATAACCTCAGATATGCAGATGACACCACCCTTATGGCAGAAAGTGAAGAGGAACTAAAAAGCCTCCTGATGAAAGTGAAAGAGGAGAGTGAAAAAGTTGGCTTAAANCATGAGAAACACTGGGCTGGAACAAGCACAAGCTGGAATCAAGATTGCTGGGAGAAATATCAATAACCTCAGATATGCAGATGACACCACCCTTATGGCAGAAAGTGAAGAGGAACTAAAAAGCCTCTTGATGAAAGTGAAAGAGAGTGAAAAAGTTGGCTTAAAGCTCAACATTCAGAAAACAAAGATCATGGCATCTGGTCCCATCACTTCATGGGAAATAGATGGGGAAACAGGGGAAACAGTATCAGATTTTATTTTTGGGGCTCCAAAATCACTGCAGATGGGGATTGCAGCCATGAAATTAAAAGACGCTTACTCCTTGGAAGGAAAGTTATGACCAACCTAGATAGCATATTTAAAAGCAGAGACATTACTTTGCCAACAAAGGTTCGTCTAATCAAGGCTATGGTTTTTCCAGTGGTCATGTATGGATGTGAGAGTTGGACTGTGAAGAAAGCTGAGCGCCGAAGAATTGATGCTTTTGAACTGTGGTGCTGGAGAAGACTCTTGAGAGTCCCTTGGACTGCAAGGAGATCCAACCAGTCCATCCTAAAGGAAATCAGTCCTGGGTGTTCTTTGGAAGGAATGATGCTAAAGCTGAAACTCCAGTACTTTGGCCACCTCATGTTAAGAGTTGACTCATTGGAAAAGACTCTGATGCTGGGAGGGATTGGGGGCAGGAGGAGAACGGGACGACAGATGAGATGGCTGGATGGCATCACCAACTTGATGGACATGAGTCTGAGTGAACTCCAGGAGTTGTGATGGACAGGGAGGCCTGGCGTGCTGCGATTCATGGGGTCGCAAAGAGTCGCACACGACTGAGGGACTGAACTGAACTGAAAAGTAAATACAGGTTACTATGTAGCTCAGTTGGTAAAGAATCTGACTGCAATGCAGGAGACCCATGTTCCATTCCTGGGATGGGAAGATCCCCTGGAGAAGTAAATAGCAACCCATTCCAGTATTCTTGCCTGGAGAATCCCATGGACAAAGGAGCTTGGCAGGCTACAGTCCATGGGATCACAAGAGTTAGACACAACTTAGTGACTACACCACCACCATAGGGAAATACAGGTGATTTTGCAAAGGCATATCCAGTGATAGGGGTGGGGGAGTAACTCTTGGTATAAAACGCTTTGAACGTCCCTGGAATACTGAGTACAATTTTGGTTGCTCAATCTTAAGAACTGAAGTGGTTTGCCATTCCCTTCTCCAATGGTCCACATTCTGTCAGACCTCTCTATCATGACCCATCCGTCTTGGGTGGCCCCACACGGCATGGCTTAGTTTCATTGAGTTAGACAAGCTGTGATCTGTGTGATCAGATTGGCTACTTGTCTGTGATTAATTGTGAGTGCAGAAGAATTGATGCTTTTGAACTGTGGTGTTGGAGAAGACTCTTGAGAGTTCCTTGGACTGCAAGGAGATTCAACCAGTCCATCCTAAAGGAAATCAGTTCTGGGTGTTCATTGGAAGGAATGATGTTGAAGCTGAAACTCCCAGTATTTTGGCCACCCGATGTGAAAAGCTGACTCATTTGAAAAGACCGTGATGTTGGGAAAGATTGAGGGCAGGAGGAGAAGGGGACGACACAGGATGAGATGGTTGGATGGCATCACTGACTCAATGGACATGAGTTTAGGTAAACTCCGGGAGTTGGTGATGGACAGGGAGGCCTGGTGTGCTGCGGTTCCGGGGTCGTAAAGAGTCGGATATGACTGAGCAACTGAACTGAACTGGTCTTAAGAACGATACAATTAAGATTACCATGTAATGTATTCTCCACTTTTGAGAGTGAAAGGAGACACTATTGTTAATTACACTGGGACAGTAGGAATAAGAAGGATTAGTCCTTCACCAACCAAGGCATATAGTCACCCATAATGCAAAGAGCTTTAGGGAAACACATTTTTGCAGAGACTCATTTTCAATTTCCTGAGCCCCTCTACTTTGTTCTCCAAGGAAGAAAGAATGTCTTATTTGACAGGTGAGTTTTAGAGAATGAATTCAATGTGTTTGGCTCAGGGCCTTTTGGGTCCTCTTGCGGTTTCAGATGCTAGCCTGCCTACAAAGAGGGTGCTATCTGGTCTTTTGCCATATCTGCCTTGTGGGAGGAGCCAAACAACTGAAACAGAGGCTGGAGATTGAGTGCTTAAGTCTCCCTCTGGTAGGGGTGAAATATTAGTAAGCCCAATATAGGTGTGGTGCTAAGCCATGTTCACTCATCAGATGGTATTCTAATCTCATCTTTGTCTCCTATGTCTTATTCTCTATTGACTCCTCACTAATGAATGAAGATGATTTTTCTCTTTTCTTTTTCTGGCCATGAGCCATGTGGGATCCCAACCTGCCACACCAGGGATTGAATGCTTGCCCTCTGCATTGGAAGTGTGGAGTCTTAACCACTTCCTTAACCAGGGAAGACCCAAGACAGAATTATTATTTTTTGCTTCCCCCAGAACCCTAAGGAGATTAAACATTATTTTCAAGAAGGGTGCCTGAAGGATAGAGTGGCTTCTTTCCTTCTTTTCCTCCTCCTTTCCTTCCAAACATTTAAGTCTCAACTGAAGGGATATATAGATAAGACAAAATTACTGCTCTTATAGAGTATAGGTATCTAGTAACAATGCAATGTCGTGGGTGCTACAATAAAAACATGCTGTGCACAGAGGTAAGAACATCTAATTCTGACCTGGAAGAGAATAACAGAGGAGGCTACAAAAATTATACATTTGAGCTTAAAAGGATAAGCAGATATAAGCCAAGTGGACACAGGGAACAAGGTTGGTTCCTGGTATAAGAAATGGGCCTGTGGCAAAGATAAAAATATGTCATATTTATGGTATGAAAATACTTTGAGAAAGAAATAAAGAATACAGTTCAGTTACAAAAAATCTTCAATACTTTCCCAAGGAGTCTAGACTTTATCCTGCTGACAGTAGGGAGCCATTAACTAAAATGGCCATTAACCTGAGCAAGGGAGAGGTATGAAGGCAGTTATATTTTGGAAAGAGTAATGGATAATGTAGATAAACTTTTTTGATCATGTAGTCTTATCAATAAAAATCTGACCATGCACTTCCAAGAGATTTACATATTCATAGACATAGATATACTAATCCACTAACATATACATATTCATAGACATAGATATAATAATCTACTGACATATACATAATAATGCACATACAAAATAGACACTTAAAAAGGAGATAAAGACTACATAAACAATTATCCCAATTTTACCTCAATGTGGTTGAAAAGAGCTCTTATGAGGTATATGAGAAGTGTCAGCTCCACCATTTTCTCACTGTTACCTTGGGACTGCATATCTGTATTACCTTTAATCACCAGTGTCTTTGTAGAAATCCTTTTAAGCCACATTTTAATTTGGTGTAAATTAAAAACCATGTAACATGGTCTATAAACCCACTTAACTGCACAAGTGAACTGAAAAACTCTACAGGGCTCCTGACAAAAGCAAAGGAGTCGCCTTCATTCTTCCTTTAAGACACTCTGAGGAGTGTACATGGTAATCTGACAAATAGAATGAAGTAGAATACCACTGCCAATCTGTGTGTAAAATAGTAGAGAGTTTAGTTTATTTTTTCCCAATAAAAACATGATAATGACATTTTCTTCCTGAACCCAAACAGTTGGAACGCCGTCATTTATTTTACAGACCACTGGCATAAAAGATACATTGGATGAGAACTGTAGGAAAAAAAAGACCAGAATAATCCAAATGTGTGGTAGGTAGAGGAAGGGAGAGGATATTAAAAAAAAAAAAAGGCATGAATAGAGAATAGGGAGCATAGGGAGCTACATGAAAAAGCAAACATAGCAAAATGATTATTCACTGAAAAACTCAGTTTTTCTATATGTTGGAAATTTTTCATAATAATATATTGCCAAAATATAGAAAAAAGAAAGAGCAAGGATGGTACCTAAGAGAGAAGGCAAACTGTGGGGACTGTGGGAGAAAGACGCTAAATTCAGTTTTAAATAAGTTTATCTGAAGTGCCAGTAGGGCAATCAAAAAGAAAGTCTCAAAAGTAGTAGGGGATACAGAAACAGGATTCAGAACAGAGGACAACACTAGAGATCCAGACAAGGAGACTAGCTACAGTAAGTTGATAGTTGAGGCTATCAAAATAAATACATTCCACAAGGGAAAACAGGAAAAGGCAGAGAACTGAACTGAAACAATCAGCTGGTAGGAAAATGAATGAGAGGGTGAAAGGGTTAGCTGCTCAGTCATGTCCGACTCTTTGCAACCCAATGGAGTGCAGCCAGCAGGTTCTTCTGTCCATGGAATTCTCCAGGCAAGAATACTGGAGTGGCTTGCCGTTCCCTTCTCCAGGGGATCTTTCTGACCCAGGAATCGAACCTGGGTCTCCTGCTTTGCAGGCAGACTCTTTATCATCTAAGCCACCAGGGAAGCCCTAGAAAAAGAAAAGGAACGGAGCCTGGCAAAAG
Source organism: Oreotragus oreotragus (assembly GCA_006410675.1). Taxonomy (NCBI): domain Eukaryota; kingdom Metazoa; phylum Chordata; class Mammalia; order Artiodactyla; family Bovidae; genus Oreotragus; species Oreotragus oreotragus. The sequence continues at coordinate 311,694 of SJYX01024412.1, read as the reverse complement.
AGACATCCTGAAAAGACTAATAGCACCTTCATAATCTTTAAAAAGTCCAATTATATAGTATTACATGTTCTAGATTACCTTCACAATCGCTGATTTCACCTTAAGAAACTTACTGTGAAAGCCTTAGGGAAGAACAGGGAAGTGTGTTATATAAAGTTATTTTAAAAATTATTTGAGGTATAATTTGTATTCACCACAATGCACAGACCTTAAGTGCTCATGCAATGATCAAAATATCAATTTACGTGCTTGTTCAAGTACAAAGAATGAGCTTTAGAACTGCAGGTGCCTATACAACCATCACCCCAAACAAGGTGGAAAGAGTGTCCATCATTCCAGAGAACTCATTTCAATTCACTATTCTACCCTCCTTCCCCATCATTTCCTGACTTCTATCAGCATAGATTAATTTTCATGTTCTTGGACTTTAAATAATGGTTAATTGAGTACCCGTTCTTTTGGATCTGGCTTCTTTCATTCAACATGTTTCTGAGGTCCATCCATGTTGCTGAATGTTATTGACAGCTTTTTCTTGGTATTGATGGGTAGTATTTCACTGCACGAATAAACCGCAAACTGTTTATCCATTATCCTGCTGAATATTTGGGATGTTTCGAGGTTGGAACTATTACGAATAAGGCTGTCATGATCACTCAGGTGAAGTCTTCGGGGGAATATTATGTTTTCATTTTTCTTGATATAACACCTCAGAGGAAACTGCCAAAATTTCCCCAGTTTTTACATAATTTTACATCCCTACTAACATGTACAAATCCATATGCTCTACAAGCTCACCAAAGTTTGGTATTGTCAGTGTACTTGACTTTAGCCCTTCTAGGGGGTGTGAATAAATCATAGAGACAATTAATGATAAGCACAGTTTTAATGCTTTTTTAATTGAGGTAAAGTTGGTGTACATATCTTTTCATGTTCTTATTGGCTATTCTCTGTCTTTTGTAAACCATCTGTCCAAATTCTTTGGCCATTTTAAAATGCAACTTTATTGAGGTATAATTTACACATCACATAAAGCTCTCTTTTAAAAAATGTACCATTCATTGACTTTAATAATTTACTTAGTTTTGCAGTTATCTACCACAATCCACTTTTGGAAAATTCCCATGACCCCAATAAGGTTCCTTGTGCTGCGTGCTCAGTTATATCCAACTCTTTGTGACCCCATGGACTGTAGCCCACCAGGCTCCTGAGTCCATGAAATTTTTCAGGCAAGAATTTTGGAGTGAGTTGCCATCTCTTACTCCAGGGGATCTTCCTGACACAGGTATCGAACCTGAGTCTCTTGAGTTTCCTGCACTGTAAGCAGATTCTTTACCATTGCGCCATCTGGGAAGCCTATCCCTTGTGCTATTTATAATTAATCTCTATCCCCTTCCTTAGCCAGGACAACCACTAATCTGCTTCGGCTCTATAGATTTGCCTACTATAGACATTTCATATGAATGAAGTCATGCAATAGCTAATCTTTTGTGTCTAGTTTCTTTCACTTGGCATAACATTTTTTGAGGTTCATTCAAGTCGATAGTATACATAGTATTTAATTTCTTTTTCTTGCTGAAGAATCTTCCATTCATTGTTTGATGGACAACTGAGTTGTTTCCACTTTTTAGCTATCAGGAATAGTGCTACTATAAAAATTTACATTCAAGTGCTTGTGTGGACATACATTTTCATTCCTTTTGGATAGGTATCTAGGAGTGGAAATTTATATTTAACCTTTCAAGAAGCTGCTTGGCAGTTCTTGTAAAGCAGTTGTACTATTTTACATTCTGCCCAGCAATATGCAACAGTTATAGCTTTTCCTCCATCTTTGCTAATCTTAAAGTCCTAAAGATACCCTCCTGTATTGTATTCTAGAAGCTTTAGGCTTCTAGCTAGTGTGACTAGATCACTGAGCCATCTGAAATTAATTTTTGTATATGGAGTAAAGGTATAGTTGAAGTTCATTTCTCCTTCTGAATAGCCAGTTGTTTCAGCACCATTTGTTAGAGATTTTCCTCTTCTTGTTGAACTGACTTGGCACTTAGGCTGCAAATTAAGTGATCACATATGTGTGCATCTATTTCTGGATTCTCTTACCCTGTTCCACTGATCCATTTGTCTATCCTATGGATAGGTAACACTCTTGATTACTGTAGCTTTATAGTAAGCCTTTAAACCTGGTAGCCCAAGTCCTTTATCTTTGTCCTTTTTCAAGACTGTTTGGCTAACTAAAGCCTTTGTACACTATTTCCATATATATATATATGTTTTAAAGTAACTTAACGTTCTAAATTTATCTTTGGCTGAGCTGGGCCTTTGCTGCTGCGCAGGCTTTTCTCTAGGTGCAGACAGTGGGCTCCTCTCTAGGTGCGACGTGCAGGCTTCTCATTGTGGTGGCTCCTCTTGAAGAGCACAGTCTCAGGGACGTGAGGGCTTCAGTAGCCGCAGCTCCTGGTGTCTAGAGCACAGGCGCAACAGTTGTGATGCACGGGCTTAGCTGCTCTGTGGCATCTTCCAGGATCAGGGATTGAACCTGTATCTCCTGCACTGGCAGGCCGATTCTTTACCACTAAGCCACCAGAGAAGACTTTCCATATACATTTTAGAATCAGTTTGTCACTTTCTTAAAAACAGACTTTTAGAATTTTGATTGGGATTGTATAGAACCTAGATATCAATTTAAGGAGAATGAATATCATTATTAATAATATGTGTCTATATTGTATATCAATAATATGTATCTATTTTGTATATCAATAAACACAGTATATTGCATCAATTATTTTAGGTCTTCATTGATTTATTTCAGTGATGTTTTATAGTTTTTAGTGTAGAGAACTTGCACATCCTTCAGTAGATTTACTCTAAGGTATCCTTTTTCTATATAATTACAAATAAATTTTAAACATTTCATTTTCTACTTATTCCTAAAAGAGTCTCTCATGCTGAAAAAATATGTATAAATTCTGCTTAAATGTTTTTTTTTATAGATTGAAATCTAATCTTTAGGAGGACTATCTGAATCTCATCCTAATCCACCCTTTTTTTTTTTTAAACTAAGGTATATAATTTCTGAGAGTCATACAAAAGAAATGCAGATTTTATTCATAAATGAATAAACTTTATACTCAAGAAGGCATAGCAAACATTTTGGTTGGGGTAAATTCTATACTTATTTGTAAGACCATACCTTTAAACAGAACCTATAATATATAAGATACAAGCATGATTATATATGATATATAATTATATCTCATATATGATATTATTATACATCCTATATCATATATATATAAGATATAAGCATTCTTATTATTATAAAGATTCTCAGAGAAATGATTTTTCTTGTGTGTGGGGTGGAGGGTATATTAGAAATTCTCACTGAGTTTCTGTTGTTGCTCTAAATGGCTAAGGATTATAGATACTGGCATATCTATCTTAGTGAAACGTAATTAAATATATTTTTGAGGGAGTAGCAGGCATTATGTGGAGAAGGAAATGGCAACCCACTCCAGTGTTCTTGCCTGGAGAATCCCAGGGATGGGGAGCATTGTAGGCTGCCGTCTATGGGGTCGCACAGAGTCGGACACGACCTAAGCGACTTAGCAGCAGCAGGAGCAGCAGCAGGCATTATGAGGTTACTCTGTGATTCAGAATGTACCTAACTTACTAAAATTTTTAAAGTTTGTTTTAAAAACAAATGTCTAAAAAATGGCAAATTTATTTTTAATCAAGATTTTCCTTAAAGGATTTAGTTGTATATTTCTCAAAAATCAAAGACTTGTAAAATTAGATGCAATAACAAAATGACCAGAATCAGCTGAGAATGATTGATATCTACCCACTGCTTATGGGCATATGCACATTGCGGTTTTAGGGTTTTGGAAAATTCATTATCTAAGCAGGAAGAGCAAGAAGGGATACAGAGAACAGTATGGCATAAAAGGTTTCTAAATCTCTACCTCCATCTTCACAGTCTTCAGGGGCTTTGGCTTTCTTACAAAGACGAGGATCCAACCAGGTGGTTGTCTTGGTATTGTGGCTGCAGAACAAAGATTTCAATTAGAAACAGTAAAGTAAAGAGGGAGAAAAGTATTTCAAAGGCAAAGATAAAAAGTGAATAAAAGGTATATGATGTTTGAACATTTATCTCCTCTAGGCTTCATTTGTATACCTCTGATTCAATAGTCTTGTTGTTCTCAGACTATTACTTCAAAATAGTCATAAAGGAAAGGTGATGCTAGAGGCACTAATTGAGAATGAAGGCTCTGAAGAAGGGATAAAATGCTAAGTGCCTAATAACAGATGTTTATCTAAGCAGTCAAAAATGTTTCAAAGGGTGGGCACATGGCCCCATACTGTGCCAAAAAGCTGCCCTTGAAAGCCCTGCTTGCTTGCTGGCTGAATTCCTTCCTATTTCCAAAAAACACTGTATTTCTTAGGTGCCTGTGATGTATGGGCATTGTGTTGGGGATTGGGAATAAAGAGATGAACAATCAGATAGAGCCTCTTCCTTCACCGGGATTCTCTAAAAATAAAAAGGTAAAATAATGTAAAAAAAGTTGTAAAGTATCTGTTTCTGCAACATGCAAGTAAAAATCATGGGTATAGTAAAACTCAACTCTACAAAACTAAATTTTCAACAGTGAAAGTGAAAGTCGCTCAGTCATGTACGACTCTTTGTGACCCCATGGACTATACAGTCCATGGAATTCTGCAGGCTGGAATACTGGAGTGGGTAGCCTTTCTCTTCTCCAGAGGATCTTCCCAATCCAGGGATCAAACCCAGGTCTCCCACATAGCAGGCGGATTCTTTACCAGCTGAGCCATGAGGGAAGCCCAAGGATACAGGAGTGGGTAGCCTGTACCTCCTCCAGCGGATCTTTCTGACCCAGGAAATTGAACCAGGGTCTCTTGTATTGCAGGCAGATTCTTTACCAACTGAGCTATCAGGGAAGCCCTCTCAACAGTCTGGACCACATATTTAACATGAAAAAAAAAAGAACAAAAAGATCCTTCTTGTCCCTTTTGAAGTAAGGCACAGATGCTTTTTAAGAGCGAGGTCTGTTTCATTTCATTATAGGCCACAATCAGTTAGCTTCAGACCCAGGTCACCAAGCAGTAAATACTAATGCTAAAACAAAGCTATAATACTGATGAGTAGACAGAGTTATAGTTTAAGTATCTGAAATATGAGTATATTAAAGAAAGAAAAATCCTGGAAGAAAATATATAGGAAGGCAATAAAATACAAATTAAAGCTATCATCAAAGCAGAGGAAGAACAACATGATCAAAGAAGAGATTAACTCACTAGTCTCTATGTTGACCACTCTTAGGAAATGAAGCCAGTGGTTTCGAGGAATTAATCACACCTCCTATCCTTTTTCTAACTCCTGAGCTACTTACAGGGCTAGCTATGGAGTCACTTCCTACACATTGCCAGGTCAGATACTAGTTGGTAGACTGTGGAATACTTTTTTTGTATGCTGAATAATAGATAATCTAAGTAAGAGAAATCAGGATTGTCTGTGTTACCCATTCTGTCAAAGAGATAATTTTCCCAAACCAAAACCAGTAAAATCAGTTTAAGCAAAATGAAAATGATCAGGATTCTAAAGTTGCCTATGAGCATGTAGATTGTTAGAGAAAAAAAAAAAAAAATCATGGACATATCTAGCTAAACCAATTTCAAAATTGCTACTTGAGAAAAGCTTAACTTTGGTTCCAAAGACTCAAACTTTGTATTGATAAATCAGCAAATGGAGGTGACCTGCTAGGACTTTACTCATTATGCCCCAAAGTAAAGAAACACTCATGGGGTCTGCTGCTGCTGCTAAGTCGCTTCAGTCGTGTCCGACTCTGTGTGACCCCATAGACGGCAGCCCACCAGGCTCCCCCGTCCCTGGGATTCTATGGGCAAGAACACTGGAGTGGGTTGCCATTTCCTTCTCCAATGATTGAAAGTGAAAAGTCAAAGTGAAGTTGCTCAGTCATGTCCGACTCTTAGCGACCCCAGGGACTGCAGCCCACCAGGCTCCTCCGTCCATGGGATTTTCCAGGCAAGAGTTCCGGAGTGGGGTGCCATGGTGTCTATTAGACTCAACTATTAATAGTCTCTTTGCAAATTCATGATTTAACAGCAGCAGTAACACAGACCAATCACATTAGCTACAGCAAACAAGAGAGCTTTATCTAGTAGCACATAATATTCAATATATTCTAGATATTAACCCTTTATCAGACATATGGTGTGCAAATATTTTTTATCGCTTAGGTGGCTTTTTCACTGCTGGCTGCTTCCCGTTGCTGCACGGAAGTTTAAAAGTTTGAAATAGTTCCACGCCTATTTTTGCTTTTGTTGCCTGTGCTCTGGTATCATGTCCAAGAAGGTTTTGCCAAATTCAGTGTCATGGAGCTTTTCCCCTATGTCTTCTGTTGCTTCAGATCCTACATTGACACCTTTAATACATTTTAATAATGATTACTGATAAAAACGTTTCTTTTATAAATTCTCCCCTCTGCCCCCAGAAAGTACTAACTTACCTCTGTTTGCAGGATGAAATACTCTCAGGTTCAATATCTCATAATGTGCTTCTAAAGACATCTTAGCCTCTTTCAGTGACTCTATATTGTACTTGGGGGGTTAGTTCTAAAGTTAATATTTAAGTCAAAAATCTAAATTACCCTAAAAAAAAAAAAACACACTGAAATTGTCCACGGAGAAGAGCATACCTGATTTTGTCCATTTTTGTATAATCCTGGTCATTAATGCCTATATAAATGTATAATCAATAAAGTACCACATATGGTAAAAAAAAAAAAAAAAAAAAAAAAAGAGCATTGTACATAAAATATACATCTTTTAAACAATACAACCTTACTTGGTATAGTACAATGCTTACTGTATGGTAAAGCTGTGGAATTTGGAACATACTGAGTCAATTGGTATAAGTCTCCCACTTCTGATTCCTTTCTGTGTACATACATATTTTTTGAGTGTAATTCAGCCCCAGTATTTTAAATGTTATTTACCTGTTATAGTCTATTACCTTACTACATTCATATTCTACCTCTGGGCAAAGAACTTTAAAGAGAATTATATCTGCATGGCAACATAAAAATACTTCATATTGTATATTTGCATAATTATTTGTATAATATTTGTTCTCAGGTACAAATATGAAATCTTAGATTGATCAAATACATATGGTATCTTACAAACCAAAAAATGCATTTATACTCATAATAATATTTTCCTCCTATATCATTTAACTGTATCACCTGAATACATCAAATTTTAAGTCTAGGTCTGAAAATATTTAGCTGAGATAATAAACACGGCCTACTTCCAAACGATGATAACTTGTGAAATGCTCATTAAGGTGGACAATCCATCCAAAAGGCTTCAAAAAAAAAAAAAGGCAAAGCAAAATATCCTTTATTTCTTGCATTTTTCATTATTAGTGATAAATCTGTTTTTAATTCTCCTATCTTCATAAAACTAGGCATCAAACACATTATTCCTTTATCCATATCAAATAAAAATGAAATATCATCCAGGGAAATAGATTAAGAATCAACTGTAATTTGTATGAAAAATATTTTTAAAGAAAGAAAAAAGAAATGGAAGTCTTGTAAAATTAGGTTACAAAAATTTAAAGGCAAGGCACACAGTGACAGGGCACATTAGAAAAGACACAAACATTTGCTTACTCAATGAAGTAGATCATCCCTGTATCAGTGTAGGCCATTTCCCAGTTTTTGGGCAGTGGTTCCAGATTTTCATCTCGCATCATATAATTTCTAAAGTCCATGGAACTGTTTGTTTGGTTGTAACTTGGGACAGTCTTTATCCAATCAGACGGCTCAGAATGCCTCTCTCTATTTTCTGCTATTCAAACAGAAGAGGGTGAAAAGGAGATAGAAGTTACACTGTCTTCAAACAGTCCTATTTCTAACAAAATGCCCAAATATATACTTCAAATTTCCTTGTCTGCTATGTCCATATTCTGCTATAACTGTTGAGAGAACAAATATACTGATTTTTTTTTTTCATTTGCTGGTGACATTAACTCTGTTCAGCACCTCTGAAGCTAGTCTGGGAAAGAAGCAAAAACCAACACTAGAATCAATTCTGTATACACTAAATATATAAATATTATGTCAATAGAATACATAAATAAATGTATCAATAAATACTATACTAACAACAACAAAAACAACTAACAATAACAGCTACAGCAGCACCTTTGCAGTTCGTGTATCAGGCTCTATTTCAACTGCTTTATATATATAACTCATAATCCTCAAAGTAAACCTGTGCATATGTATTATCACTACTGCCATTTCAAGATGAAGAAACTAAGGCCCAGTAAAGTTAACTTAGGTTACACAGCTAATCAACAGCAAAGCCAGGATTGAATTTAAATGGCCCACAGCCTTAACTGCTGTATGTATCAAGCTGCCTTGTGCACATTTAACACAGGCCTTTAAAATAATACTAGTTTTTAAAAATTAAACTCAACAGACTTCCTGTTGTTGAATTTAATTGTCTATTGGTGATATTAAAATCCTTTGAGAGTCCCAAAGTTCACAATGTAGGTAAGAATACTAAAATTTGGTTACTCTCCAGGGAGTTCACAATCTATGTACTTAAAACTTGTTTCTAGAACTTAAAAGATAATATAACTGTAACAATTCCACACTGCAGGCAATGCCTCAGAATCAGAGATCCTTAGAAGAGGCCCTAGATATAATTATGTGCCATCCTTATAGTATTTCCTCTCCAATCATCCTTTATTCAACCACGTTCTATAAAGCCTTAATCTTACTACTTACTACCTTTCCCAGTTTCTCAGCCCCATCCTTGCCCTACTTACCCAACTTAAATTCAATGATCTACCATTATAATTGCTCCCTTGTAAAAAAAAAAAAAAAAAAAAAACTCCCGAGGCCTTTTGCCCTACCTTACTTTTATCATATTGCTTGACTTAACTATGAAAGTGAAAGTGAAGCCGCTCAGTTGTGTCCTTCACGACCCCATGGACTATAGCCTACCAGGCTCCTCCCTCCATGGGATTCTCGAGGCAAGAGTACTGGAGTGGGGTGCCATTTCCTTCTCCAGGGGATCTTCCCGATCCAGGGATCGAACCAGGCTCTCCCACATTCCAGGCAGACGGTTTAGCCCCTGAGCCACCAGGGAAGCCCTGACTTAACTATAATTCTACTTAAACCTTACTCTCCACCTACTTTTCACCAGTATATGTAGCTAAACGCAGGTGATACTAACTAGTTCACTTTTAACTCATGATCACTAACTTCAAGAGGGCATTTAATGATGTATGAAAACCATAGGACATTTCTTTAGTCCATTCACTCTGACTCTCCTAGATAACTTTCATATCTTCCTTCTTAAATCTTCTGCCTTATCCCGAATTTCATTTGGTGACGCTGTTTCCTATTTCACTGAGAAAATATAAAAGGAAGAGAACTTCTACAAATTCCCACCATCATATATATCTACATAGTAACTGTGCCCATTTTATTCTAACTTCTGTTACTATGAAAGAACTCTGTTTCTAGCAGATATCCTCATCCCCTCTTGCCTACAGCAGTTGATTCTCCCTCTCTCATATATGACCAATCTTTCTTATCTAGTAGACCATATTCATCCACATAAAAACAAGGTATTTCTCCATTCTATGAAGAGAAATTAAACAATTCTTTCCCTGCTTCCCAGCAACCACATTCCATTTCTCTCCTTTTGACACCAAAACTCCTTGGAAGAGTATACTTGCTACCTCCACTTTTGCCTCCGGAACTCACTCCAACAAGGCTTTTGATCTCAATAAAACTGCTCTTATCAAGGTCACCACTTATCTCAATGTGGCTAAACCCAAAGATCAATTCTCAGTGCCCATCTAGCTTGAGCTATCAGTAGCATCTGACATGGCGATCACTCTTTCTTGGAACATTCTCTTCTCCTGGCATCCAGGACATGCCACTCTCTTGGTGTCCCTTCTATCTCACTGGCTCGTCTCAGTCGCCCTGATATCTGTATATTAGAGTGCTTTCCCAGGGTCCAGTCCTTGGACCTTTTCTCTTTCTACACTTACTCTCTTAGTGATCTCACTCAGTGTCACTGTTAGACAAGCTATATGCTGATGGTGTCCAAACATGTATTTTTCAGACCAGAACACTGACTTTTAAATCCAATTTTAAACAAGATGTTTCCATTTGGAAGTCTAATGAACATCTCAAATTTAAATATCCCAACCACAACCCCCTTTCCCAATGCAAACTGACTCCTCTTAAAACCTCTCATCTCAAAATATGCAACTCCATTCTTTCAAATACTCAAGTTAAAACCCTTGGAGCGGCCTTTTGAGGTAGGAGAGAGCGGGCCTCCAGGCCAGACACCTGTACTGGTCAAGAGGAGTGAAACCACTCCTGAGGCCAAGGACACCTTGGTGGTGGTTGAAAAGGGAGGGGGCGCCAGCCCATAGTAAGTGTAGACGTGCACCCCTAGGCTTCTGTGGTGGGATCGTCTTAGCAAGAATGCATCTTGGGAAGGGTCCCTGGACCAGACAGGGGTGAAGAAATAAAGAAGATAATTGGCCAAATAGAAGCAAAGACCCAGATGGACTGTCCTATGAAAGCTGATGTAAATCACATCTTTGCTCCTCCTCAGCCAGGACGCCAGCATTCCCCTCAGGGGGTGCGTCTCGGCCTAGTTACTGATTTACTGGGCTCCTCACTCAGGATACTGATACCCTTTCTCTCTGGATGTGTATTTATTTCTGTGTTAAATAAACTGTTTTTCTGTGTGCTCTCACATACATTGTGCTATGTCTCTAATAATAAACTCTGTACCTGTTTTTACAGTTTTTGCCTCCTTGACACATTCTTGCTTTCCAAGAGGGGCAAGAGCCAAGGGCCTCTTTGCTTCTAGCCTCTAGCCCCTGGTGGTCTGGTGGTGAAGATTCTAAGTTTTCATGTAGGTTACCTGGTTTAATTTCTGGGCAGGGAACTAAGATCTCTCTTCAGGACCACTCACTGCTCTCCCTCCGAGATCACTTTGACTGCTCTCTCATACCTGATATCCAGATTGTTGGCAAATGTTACTGACTCAATCCACTTTTTGAAGAAGGCGATGGCACCCCACTCCAGCACTCTTTCTTGCCTGGCAAATCCCATGGACGGAGATGCCTGGTAGGCTGCAGTTCATGGGGTCTCTAAGAGTGGGACATGACTGAAGCGACTTCACTTTCACTTTTCACTTTCACGCATTGCAGAAGGAAATGGCAACCCACTCCAGCGTTCTTGCCTGGAGAATCCCAGGGACAGGGGAGCCTGGTGGGCTGCCGTCTATGGAGTTGCAGAGTGGAACACAATTGAAGTGACTTAGTAGCAGCAGCAGCAATTCACTTCTTACCTCTCATGNAGGAAATGGCAACCCACTCCAGCGTTCTTGCCTGGAGAATCCCAGGGACAGGGGAGCCTGGTGGGCTGCCGTCTATGGAGTTGCAGAGTGGAACACAATTGAAGTGACTTAGTAGCAGCAGCAGCAATTCACTTCTTACCTCTCATGCTTTCGTTGAATATAGTGAATGAAAGTCACTCAGTCGTGTCTGACTCTTTGTAACTCCCACTGACTGTACAGTCCATGGGATTCTCCAAGCCAGAATACTGGAGTGGGTAGCTGTTCCCTTTTCCAGGGGATCTTCCCAACCCAGGGATTGAACCCAGGTCTCCTGCACTGCAGGAAGATTCTTTTACCAGCTGAGCTATGAGGGAAGCCCTGAGTGTAAATTGAGTATAAGTCGTCATTTTTCACTTAAGTTATTGCAATATCCTGCTAACTAACACCCTTGTAATATGCCCATGCCTTCCTACTTCATTTTCTCCACACGGCAGCCAGAATGAGACTGTTAAGTTAAAACCTGTTTTATCATGGTACTCTTCTACTTAATACCATGATGGTTTCTCATCTCGGAATAAAAAGCAAAATTCTTCCAGTGACCTATAAGATCCTATATAATATACATTTCCACCACTCCCACCCCCATCATTATTTAACTGACCTCACTGTTACTATTATAGTCTATTCCCTTTCAGCACTCTGCCCCAACCACATAAAATGTATTGTCTACATTGTATCCAACCACATTGGTTTCCTTGCTCTTGTCTGAATAATCCAGGGACGCTCCTCCCTCAGGGCATTTGTACAGTATAATTAATTTCCTCTGGCTGGAATGTTCTTCCTCAGCGTATGTTGAGCTCACTCTCACACTTCTTTCAACATCCCCTTCCTGGCGATGTCTTCTCTGATACTCTATCTAAAATTGCGACTTGGCCACCGCTACTTTTTATCCTTCCCCTCCTTGGCTTTTCCTCTGGCAATCCACTCCAGTACTCTTGCCTGGAGAACCCCATGGGCAGCGGAGCCTGGCAGGCGGCAGTCCATGGGGCTGCACAGAGTGGGACACGACTGAGCGATTCACTTCTCTCCACTCGACTTCCTTGGCTTTTTCTCTTTAGCACTATCTAACTTACTACAAGTTACTCATTTATGTTGGTTGATTCTGTCTCTCCCACCAGAAGGTAAGGTTCATGAAGGCAGGGGATTTTGTCTGTTTTGCTCTCTGCTTTATTTCCAGCTTCTGGAACAATGCCTGGCACTTAGTAGTCTACCCGGTGCTCAACAGATATTTGTTGAATGAATCATTTGAATAAAACATATGATTTATTCTCTATGTAGAGAAAGTGACAGAAATTAAAAGGTACCCAATGTATAAATCAATCTGGAAGGGAATTACATTCTTGGGATATATATACTAGAGAAAAGTGGAAACAACTATATGAGCAATAATACTTTTCTGAATACAGTTTCAAAAGACTGCACAAAGAAGTTCACTTAGTAGCCAATGATTTGAAAATGTTGTGCATATAACACCAACTCTTTGAAAAAATTTTAGCATTATTATATAACATATGTCATCCTATTGGTATATATTAGCATTCTTGTGTTAATTCTCAACAAGCTATAAAATAATATACATACTTATATATACAAATAAACCTCCATCTCGCCTCTCCTACTTCCATCCCCAACAATTTTCTGATCTTTCAAGACAGGAATTATAGTCCCCCAAAGCAATACATGGAGAAGGAACTGGCAACCCACTCCAGTGTTCTTGCCTGGAGAATCCCAGGGACGGGGGAGCCTTGTGGGGTGCCATCTCTGGGGTCGCACAGAATTGGACACGACTGAAGTGACTTAGCAGCAGCAGCAAAGCAATACAAAAAGCAACTTTAAATAAAGTTAACAGCTGTGGGTTAGTACTTACTCAGAAAAGACTGAAGGGCTTTCAGCCATGTCTTGTATTTACTTTTCCTTAAAATAGTCTGAATAGTTTCTGTTACAAAGAAATATATGTGGAAGAGTCCTATGGTACCTACACACAAGAGATAGAATACAAACTTCCTCCTACACCCCCTTGGATACATTTCCTTTAAATATTAATATCAAAGAGGCTACAACATCTGGTTTAACAAGTGTCTTCCACGACAAGCATAAGCTACAGAGCTCACAGATCGGTGTGCCTCTAAGGGAACCGCAGGGCTCACTGAGAGGCTCTGCATTAGGACATTCAAAACAACAAAAAAGGCATTTTCTTTTCCTTCAAATTAAGAACATGTAACTCCCATTTGGGGACAGAGTCATGGTTTCTAATTCCATGTCTTAAACGTTGAAAAATGTCAACAGATGTAAATTTGTGGGAGAGCAAAGTTGACATCAACATCATAAGACTCTAGGATTTGATGATTTCCCTTAACAACCCCTAAAGACTTAGATGTAAATTCACCTAAACCTTTTTAGACCTATTTTCAGCAAAATATATTGCTGTAGTTCATTGAGCATATATGTGACATAACAATGTAAGATGTTATGACCATAAAACAGGACTCACCCTGAGGAGGGGGACAGAAGCAATGAGTGTAACACAAGGATAGATAATAGCAAATTATAATAACTGATAAAGGAAAAAGTCACAATGCTTTGGGAAAATGACATGGTAATAGATTCCACAGATTTGGAGATATAATCAAATGCTTTCATTTATTGGTGATTGTGAGACTCACTTAGTTGTATCTCACTCTTTGCCTGACTCGTAGCCTGCCAGGCTCCTCTGTCCATGGAAATCTCCAGGCAGGAATACTGGGGTGGGTTGCCATTTCCTTCCCCAGGGGATCTTCCCAACCAAAAGATTGGACCCAGGTTTCCGACACTGCAAGTGGACTCTTTACCGTCTGAGCCACCATTATATTCTTTTTAGCTTCTGCTACATTGCGAGCGTGGCTTATGGCTTAGGGAATACAATGAACAGAAGCAGCAGCACCTCAGTCCTTACGAAGCTTATATTCTGGAGTTCTGAATGAAATTATTACAATAGTAGCACTGACATCCGTCTTGCTGTGATTAATGCGAAGTATAAAAATCTTCTAAGGAATCACTATGTTATTTAGGGATACTCAAAGGCAGAAGATTCTCTATCATTAAATTTATATTGGTTTGGCATTTAATGAAAAATGTAACAGTCAAATTTGGAAATTTTCTTTGAGTGACTCAGAATTTAAACTCAAAATATTGCTAAAAACCTTTCAGATAACTTTTAACAGCATATTTCTAAATCTTTGTTTTTATTGAAGGCTACATCTTAAAACATCTATATTTTGCTCCAATTCTGTAAAGTAGGACTTAGGTCAACAAGATTCCCATATTCAAGCATCAGAAGTGAATCTCAAATCTTTTAAGCAGCGGGGTAATGGCATATATTAGTACTAATAATAGTTCATAACTGATTTACCAAAACCGCCACTTGGGACAACTAACTTCAGCTTACAAAATGGTCAACAGAGATACACGATTTCACACAAGACTTTAAAAAGAACTTAGAATCCCATCACTTGCTGCTCCTATGCGTTGGGGAAATTTTTACTACTTCCAATTCAGTGTCATATTAAAGTCAACCAGGCTGCTACTGCAGCCAGAAGTTGTTCACCTATTTACAAACCTGCATTTCCACTGCCATTAACAGCTTCCTTGTCTTCGTCTTCTTCCTCTTCAGGAAGAGAGCTGTCCATTCTTTCCATCTTGCTGACAGACGTGGTCCGTTTCCTCTGAGACTCTGTGTCAAATTCATTATCAAAGAGGACCTGATCAACTGGATCTGCCTGGAAAGGGCTGGGCTCTGCTGGAGGCTTGGGAGTTCCATAGAAGTTTCCTGAAGACAAATAACAGCAGCTGAAAGCATTGAATGTTGAATTGAGAGTTAGAACAATAGGGCTTCCTGTGTCTCTGCCCTGTTATACTGAAGTTTCTGAACACCCATCATTGGCCAAAAGGAGGTGAAAGCACTTTTTCTTCAGAGAGGAGGAGACAGACCAGGAAGAATGAATTTATCCCGTACTCGTCACCATATATTACCTAACCTTATCTAACACTCTAAGACTATTTGTACTAAGGCCAGGAAGTTGACTTTACATATGTAGGTTATTTATTCCTACAGGGCTTGCTTTGCATGGGTTTTATATTAGGGCTTAATTTGTGAATTTAAATGCATCAATGCTCTCGTGTAAGACTAATTGGCATAAAAAGTGGGAGTAAAGGAGGAGAAAACTAACTCAAATAATTTTGTTCTGATATGTAACATAATGAGTTATTTCCGTAAAATCAGGAAATATGCAGGCAAAGGATAAAGCTAAGCACCTACCAGTCTGTTCTGAAATGTAGGCTGCTTATGTAAACATAATTTTTAAAATTTTCTCTGAGCATTTTGATTATATTGTTTTATCTGACAACTTATTGAACAAATATAAACTTTATTAGCATAATTCAATATTTGCTTACTCTCAGGAAAGCAAGAAATACCTTAATATGTTGTCTTAAAAGTCAGTAATTTTTACAGTAACAATGAGCATTCCAGAATAGAATGAGAACAACTGAATATCTTCTCAGTTTGCCATGTAGCCCCCAATAGGCAGCTACATACGATGGAAATCGTTCAGTGAGTCTAGCTATGTTAGCAGTTTGTGGCTCCTGCTAGCTCTGACCTTATATCAACCACTCTGCTGATGTCACAGAAAGATAAACAAGGACAGGGAGTAAAATATTCATGCTCTTCTTTTATTAAAAAAAAAAAAAACTCCCAATTCCTTGGCTCCTAAGGAGATGATTATTCATATAAGGTAAATTAACAGGGTATAAAATGGATTACTTTTCTGAGATGAAACAAAAGCATAAAAAGTTATTCACCATATCACAGAGGCAAAGTGAAAGTGGCTCAGTCGTGTCTGACTCTTTGTGACCCCATGGACTATACAGTCCATGGAATTTTCCAGGCCAAAATACTGGAGTGGGTAGCCTCTCCCTTCTCCAGGGATCTTCCCAACCCAGGGATCGAACCCAGGTCTCCCACATTGCAGGCAGATTCCACAGATTCTTTACCAGCTGAGCCACAAGCAAAGCCTAAGAATACTGGACTAGGTCGCCTATCCCAGGTCTCCTGCCACAAGGGAAGTCTAAGAATACTGGAGTGGGTAGCCTATTGCTTCTCCAGCAGATATTCCCAACCCAGGAATCAAACCAGGGTCTCCTGCATTGCAGGCAAATTCTTTACCAACTGAGCTATCAGGGAACCAGGGAGGCAAATCTACAAAGACAGTTTACCTTGTTGTGCATGTTTTGAGGGGGAAAGTATTAAGATAACTTCTCTGGAAACCTAACTTTGTGTGTGAATTGTCATTAAAATGCTCAAGACAAAATAATGAGATCAAACTAACAATACTTTTCAACCACATCTTCCCTCTCTCCATTCAACTACTCCTTGGCTTCCAAATCTAGATTTGAAATGGAGTTAATCCTATCATGCAAAAGATGCAAAGACTAATAGTAAACAGACTAAGGATCTCAGTAAACTTTTGGCCCATAAGTAAAGCAGGAACAATGAAAAAGCCAGTTCACACTTCTCTGGGACAGAAGGCACAGAAATGCTTCAAACGGAGGTTTGGCTGGGGAACAGGATGCCCTAGGATCCCATTTTTCCCTTCATTATGTCCCACAGTCATGCTGCCAAGGAATCCAGATGTACCATGAGAAAGCTGAAAGTCCTCCCCCCCCCCCCACTTTTCTAAGGATGGTAGTTTTACAGAAAATACTAAAAACACATTTTTACTGAATACTGTTAGTAACTCTTCTCTAATTCTAGGTTTAACTTTTTTCTAGAATGAAAACTATGAAAAAATTCAGGATATGATTGCTATATCCATAATCAGAGACAAGAATTTAGAACTTCATAATAAATTCTGGCAGTTGCCTTATTTTTAAAAAATTATGGCTTAGATGAAAAAAATAAAGCCAACATTGCTTATAAGTAAGTTAGATCTATTTTTCTTGAGTTGTTGATAAACACCAAGATTTCAGATACTGAAAGGTATAGAATTACAAAGTTTGTGAACCCCAATGATAGTTATTCACAAAAAAGCTTTTCATCTTTTTGAAGCTATACTGGAGCTTTTTCTTTTTTCTCTTTCTTCTTTTCTGAAGTGTTTTCATTTTTACGATAGACCAACCATTAAATATTTTAAACCCATATAAAATCAAGGACAACAATGTTAGACTAGTTAGAAATTTATTTACACATACTCAGATACTAACTTGGTGCCAGATTCTTTTCAGGTCTTCCCTTTTCCCCTCCTTAATGACATACATATTCAGTCATATATACAATTCAAGTCCTAATTTCCCGTCTGTCCTTCCCATTCTCTCCCTGAGTTACCCTAGTGTTGGTATATGTCATTTCCTGGCATGTTATATACATCTAGGACACATGTATACGCATATATAACCTATAAATGTGCTTAGTCACTCAGTCGTGTCCAACTCTTTGTGACACCATGGACTGTAGCCTGCCAGGTTTCTATGTCAATGGGATTCTCCAGGCAAGAATACTGGAGTGGGTTGCCATACCCTCCTCCCAGGGATCTTCCTATAACAGGGATTGAAACCAGGGCTCCTGCACTGCGGATTTTTTACCATCTGAGCCACAAGGGAAACATAACATATAAATACTACTATTTTAATAAAAGCTTCATGGAGTGTTTATAACATTTCATATCTTTTTTTCTAAACAGTATGCTGTCCATATCCTTTTGTAACATTCTTTTTCTATAACTGTATTTCTAAGACTTAGTCCTATAGATACATGCAGATTCTAATCATCTATTATATAACAGTTCACTTTTATAAACAAATTAAAACTAATTTTATTAATTCCTCTAATAAAAGAGGAATGAATTAAATTAGTTTTAATTTTAATTAGTTTAAAATTAAAATTAATTAAAATAAGTTTCATTCCCTTATTGTTTCAAATAATCGTATAATGACTATTCTATGAAGACGTACAAGATCTTCTAGAACACCAAAAAAAGATGTCCTTTTCATCACAGGGGCCTGGAATGCAAAAGTAGGAAGTCAAGAGATACCTGGAGTAACAGGCAAATTTGCCCTTAGAGTACAAAATGAAGCAGGGCAAAAGCTAACAGAGTTTAGCCAAGAGAACGCACTAGTCATAGCAAACACCCTCTTCCAACATAAGAGAAGACTCTATACATGGACATCACCAGATGGTCAATACTGAAATCAGATTGATTATATTCTTTGCAGCTGAAGATGGAGAAGCTCTATACAGTCAGCAAAAACAAGACTAGGAGCTGACTGTGGCTCAGATCATGAACTGCTTATTGCAAAAATCAGACTTAAATTGAAGAAAGTAGGGAAAACCACTAGACCATTCAGGTATGACCTAAGTCAAAACCCTTACAATTATTCAGTGGAAGTGACAAACAGATACAAGGGATTCGATCTGATAGAGTGCCCGAAGAACTATGGACAGAGGTTTGTGACATTGTACAAGAGGGAGGGATCAAGATCATCCCCAAGAAAAAGAAATGCAAAAGGCAAAATGGTTGTCTGAGGAAGCCTTACAAATAGCTGAGAAAAGAAGAGAAGCTAAAGGAAAAGGAGAAAAGGAAAGATAAGCACATTTGAATGCAGTTTCAAAGAATAGCAAGGAGAGATAAAGCTTTCCTCAGCAATCAATGCAAAGAAATAGAGGAAAACTATAGACTGAGAAAGACTAGAGATCTCTTCAAGAAAATGAGAGATACCAAGGGAACATTTCATGCAAAGATGGGTACAATAAAGGACCGAAACGGTATGGCCCTAACAGAAGCATAAGATATTAAGAAGAGGTGGCAAGAATACATAGAAAAACTATACAAAAAAGATCTTCATGACCCAGACTAACCATGAGGGTGTGATCACCCACCTAGAGACAGACATCCTGAAGTGTGAAGTCAAGTGGGCCTTTGGAAGCATCACTATGAACAAAGCTAGTGGAGGTGATGGAATTCTAGCTGAGCTATTTCAAATACTAAAAGATGATGCTGCAAAAGTGCTGCACTCAATATGAGAGCAAATTTGGAAAACTCAGCAGTGGCCACAGGACTGGAAAAGGTCAGTTTTCAATCCAATCCCAAAGAAAGGCAATGCCAAACAATGCTCAAACTACTGCACAATTGCACTCATCTCACACACTAGCAAGGTAATGCTCAAAATTCTCCAAGTGAGACTTCAGCAGTACCTGGGCCAAGAACTTCCAGATATTCAAGCTGGATTCAGAAAAGGCAGAGGAACAAAAGATTAAATTGCCAACGTCGTTAGATCATAGAAAAAGCAAGAGAAACAGAAAAATAATTATGTCTGCTTTACTGACTATGCTAAAGCCTTTGACTGTGGATCCCAACAAACTGTGGAAAATTCTTCAATAGATGGGAATACCAGACCATTTGACTTGCCTCCTGAGAAATCTGTATGCAGGTCAAGAAGCAACAGTTAGAGCTGGACATGGAACAATGGACTGGTTCCAAATTGGTAAAGGAGTATGTCAAGGATGTATATTGTCACCCTGCTTATTTAACTTATATGCAGAATTCAGTTCAGTCACTCAGTCGTGGCTGACTCTTTGTGACCCCACGAACCGCAGCACACCAGGCCTCTCTGTCCATCACCAACTCCCGCAGTCGCCCCAAACCCATGTCCGTTGAGTTGGTAATGCCATCCAACCATCTCATCCTCTGTCATCCCCTTCTCCTCCTGCCCTCAATCTTTCTCAGCGTCAGGGTCTTTACCAATGAGTCAGCTCTTCACATGAGTTGGCCAACGTACTGGAGTTTCAGCTTCAACATCAGTCCTTCCAGTGAACACCCAGGACTGATCTTCTTTAGGATGGACTGGTTGAATCTCCTTACAGTCCAAGGGACTCTCAAGAGTCTTCTCCAACACCACAGTTCAAAAGCATCAATTCTTCTGCGCTCAGCTTTCTTTATAGTCCAACTTTCACATCCATACATCACCACTGGAAAAACCATATCCTTGACGAGACAGACCTTTGTTGGCAAAGTAATGTCTATGCTTTTGAATATGCTCTCTAGGTTGGTCATAACTTTCCTTCCAAGGAGTAAGCGTCTTTTAATTTCATGGCTGCAGTCACCATTTGCAGTGATTTTAGAGCCCAGAAAAATAAAGTCAGCCACTGATACCATAGTTTCCATCTATCTGCCATGCAGTGATGGGACCAGATGCCATGAACTTAGTTTTCTGAATGTTGAGCTTTAAGTCAACTTTTTATGCAGAGTACCTTATGCAATATGCCATGCTGGATGAAGCACAAGCTGGAATCAAGTCTGCTGGGAGAAATATCAATAATCCTGGATACTCAGATGACACCACCCTTATAGCAGAAAGCAAAGAGGAACCAAAGTGCTTCTTGATAAAAGTGAAAAATTTGGCTTAAAGCTCAACATTCAAAAAACTAAAATCATGGCATCCTGTCCCATCACTTCATGGCAAACAGATGGGGAAACAATGGAACAGTGACAGACTTTATTTTGGGGGGCTCCCAGATCACTGCAGATGGTGACTACAGACGTGAAATTAAAAGACGCTTGCTCCTTGGAAGGAAAGCTATGACTAATCTAGACGGCATATTGAAAAGCAGAGACATTACTTTGCCAACAAAGCTTTGTCTAGTCAAAGCTATGGTTTTTCCAGTAGTCATGTACGATGTGAGAGTTGGACTATAAAGAAAGCTGAGCGCAGAAGAATTGATGCTTTTGAACTGTGGTGTTGGATAAGACTCTTGCAAGTCCCTTGAACTGCAAGGAGATCCAACCAGTCAATCCTAAAGGAAATCAGTCCTGAACACTCATTAGAAGGACTGATGCTGAAGCTGAAACTCCAATACCTTGGCCACCTGCTACAAAGAGCTGAGTCATTGGAAAAGACCCTGATGCTAAGAAAGACTGAAGGTAGAAGAAGAAGGGAGTGATGGAGGATGAGATGGTTGGATGGCATGTCCGACTCAGTGGACATAAGTTTGAACAAGTTCTGGGGGTTGTTTATGGACAGGGAAATCTGGCGCACTGCAGTCCATGGGGTCCCAAATAGTCAGACACAACTGAGTGACTGAACTGAATTGATAATGATTATTCAGGTACTTGTCTGCATATCCACATCGACGGGGTTTTTCTAGAGTAGGCAACCACAGAGGGTACTGCTGGGTCAGAGTTAGGTGCATCTTTGAATTTACTAGGTATTGCCAAGACGCTTTCCCAAAGGATTGTTATATCATTTTATACCCTTGCCAGTTGTATATGCGGATTTCTATTTACCACAATTATCAGACTTTAAAATTTCTATCAATCTGATGGGTGTGGAATGGTGGGTATCTGTTATTTCAATTTGCTTTTCCTCTTAATTGAGCACATAGTAATTAATAACATGGAAAATGCCACTTTGTCATATACCATGTTCTTAAGAGAAGAAAACATAGGAGAATATCTTTTCAATTTAAGTCATTAAAGACAATGACTTCTTAAATGGAATTTCAAAGCACCAATCATAAGGAAAATAGTGGTAAGTCTGATTGACAAAAGTTAAGGATTTTGGTTTAATGAAGAAACACAGAACAAGGTTATTAGGTTACAGAATGGGAGAAAATATCAATATCCAATAAGATATTATCTAATATAAATATTTACAGAACATGGTCCAGATGTAAATAATAAATACATGTACACAAGACACAATATATATTTTGCAAGATCACAAATGTTATTGAGATCCCAGTTTAAAAATAAAATGGACAAAGCAAATGAATAGACAATTTGCAGAAGTTCAAAAAAACAAGCATATGAAAAGATGCTCAAACTCTCTGACTACAAGAGAAACTAAAATTAAAATGAGACTCCACTTCTATAACCATCCGACTGGCAAAATTTCAAAGCTGGATGGTGCCAAGTGTTGATAAGGGTGTGGAATCATTACTAAAGCCACTACAGCTCCCCCACGGCGCTGCTTGGGGAACAGAGACTGCAGAGCTACCCAAAACAACTTCATCATACTAACCATATGTTGACCTTATAACCCAGCAATCTGCCTTGGATATATATGCCACAGACATTCTCACACTGGTTTGTAACAAGACATGTATGAGGATGCTGCAGATTGATCTGTGGTGATGAGGAGTTGGAGGCAAACTGGAAGTCCGTCAAGAGGAGAAATGTTGGGTAATGGATTCACAACACAGAGTACTGTGCAATGGTTACAAAACAGTGAGTTACATATACTTACAGTACAGCAATGCAGATGAATCTAAAAACAGTAATGAGTGAAAATAGTTTAAAGCTAATAAGATACAGCACATGGTCCAGATGTAAATAATAAATACACGTACACAAGACACAATACATATTTTGCAAGATCACATATAAACTAAAATATATTAAACACATCAGAATGGTTGCCTATAAGAGGGAGGTGAATGAGAGAAGGCTATTTGCACAAAAATAAAAAATAAACAGCTGTCATCTTCTCTGAGAAGTCTCCACTGGCCATCTTATGTAAATTAGACATTCCTATTATTTTCTTTAAAAATCTCTTGCCTTTGTTTCCTTCATAACATCTCAATTTAGTTATCTTGTTTGTGTTCTGACTGCCTTCCCCACTAAGACAGAGGATTTATGATGTCAATATCATTTCAGTGTTGCTCAGCACAGCACCTCTAGTCCCTCTGGTGGTGCTTGGCACAGAGTATAAAAGAAGGATCAAATAAGTAATACATGAATGCATGAGTCATGGATGCTAATCTCAGGAAGAGTGGCTAGGTCAAACTTAGCAGGCAAGAGGAAATCATTAAAGATTCTGAAGGAAAGAGGAACGACCAGAACTGCACTTGACAAGGAAGACTAGTATGGTAGCAACGAGCGGGGTGGACTGGCGAGAGGGGAGAAACTGGAACACATGAGATCAACCACCATAGCCAGCATGAGTCAGTGCAGGGAGCCTACAATGAGGTGATGAGAGTGTAAAGAAAGGCAGTGTGAAAGACGCTACAAAAGAAGAAAAGATTCAACTGGCAACAGACTAGGTGAAATGCCGAGAAAAAGAGGAAGTAAATGAAGACTTCCCTGTCTTGAGCTCTTGCTAAAGCTAAAAAGAGAAATTATGAAGACTTACTCTTTTTGATAGCACAAATGCATATTTGGATGTGATGAATTCACGATGAGATATTTATTGAACGCTATCTCTAGGAACTGAAGATAACATAAAGAAAGACATGACATCTGCTTTCACAGAGCTTGTGAAAAAGGCAATTATAGTAGCATGATAAAGCAGTGATGGAGAAGTACAGGGCGCTATTGGAGTGCACAAGTTTGCCAGTGAAGAACTGTTAGATAAAGAAAAGAAAGAAGATTTAACAAAGAATCATTCAAAAGTTGAAACTGATCTTAAATTAGTACTCCCTAGAATCAAGTGAGTAAACAGTTATGAAAAGAAAACCAATTTTTCTGTTATTATTTTCCTCTTCAAATCTATACTCTCTTTTCTCCAAGAGAGCCAAAGTATAAATAGATTTTTTAAAGGGTACAGTATTTTTATTTCCAACCACAAACAGAACTCACAAATGCTTGAGTGAATACAATGAGTGTAAATTATTATGAAATACTACAAACTAGCTAGCTTTGATGATTTTAGTATACTGTCTACAATCAACTTTAGAATAACACAGAATGCATTTATTCCCATCTTAATTAGTAAATTAAAAATAGCCTAATCAAAAGAAAAACCTCTCAAAGACTAATAGAAAAAACTTTTTTAAAAAGTGGTATTTTACTGATCAAATTCCATTTGAAATAATTCCAATCAATCAAAGAGTTTTCTGGGCTGCTGTTGTCAATATCTGGAGACATACCATCATACGTTCCACTTTCTAATAATGTTCCACTCTCTTCCAGTGCTTTGAACTGTTCAACAGAAATGAAATTATAGTCCACCCCTGGTACTTCCCCATCCCTGGGGGCCCTTGTAGTACCTAAGGAGAGAAAAAAAGAAAAAAATAGGTTGTAAAGTGCTTTTAAACTTATAAAATATTGAAAATAATAGAAAATTCAGTTTATAGAGAACACATGGGAAACACTATTGAATATATTCTATCTGACTGATAAGAGAATTTGAGGCAAATTAACATTCCTAGGTCAAAGTAGGATAATACTATAGGATGGGTAAATATATTTTAATAAAATCTATAGATAGCTATGAAATTCAAAACTACAAAGATTAAAATGTTAGTGTCCAAGAAAGCTTAACTTTCCAAGACTCAACAGTTAATTCTTCTTTTAAACCTTAATTCTCATGCTTAACATTTAAAGGAGAGGTAAATCCACCAAGGAAAGGCTTCAAGTTCACGGAGCTACCTTACATATTTTTTCTTCCTTAGCAGAAATGTAAACTAATATTTTACTTACTAGAGCTGTAAGACAATAAAAAAGAGAAACAACTTTTAAAAACTTTTATTAATAAACACTTAAAAAACCTGAATAAATATTAACCACGCAATTATTTTTAGACTCATTAATAAACGGCTCAGGGCTTAAGGTAGGAATTTACAAAATGTAATTTTATACATATTGCTGCTTAGTCATTATTCTCTTCAAGTAATTTCAAAACATGAAGCCATAAGCAAATTGCTTAATGAAATTCACTACAGCAACTGAGCACTAAATTTCTATCTATTAAAGAATCAGTGCCAAAGTAAAATCTTTCCAGATCCAGGATATAAATTCAAGTTATGGCAGCACTGCTGTACTTTACTGAATTTCACTGAACAAGAACCAATATTTTTTTAACTGAAATTGGAAACATCACTTCAAATACTAGAAACTACAAACAAGATATCCAGGTAGTTAGTTAGCCTGGAAACAGAGTTAGGATAGAGTCCTGCCCATCCTTGGGAAGCCTTCCCAAGCCTGTTTCTCTACTTATGCTGCTGCTGCTGCTACTAAGTCACTTCAGTCGTGTCCGACTCTGTGTGACCCCATAGACGGCAGCCCACCAGGCTCCCCCATCCCTGGGATTCTCCAGGCAAGAACACTGGAGTGGGTTGCCATTTCCTTCTCCAATGCATGAAAGAGAAAAGTGAAAGTGAAGTCGCTCAGTCTGTCCGACTGTTAGCAACCCCATGGACTGCAGCCCACCAGGCTACTCCGTCCATTGGATTTTCAAGCCAGAAACCTGAGACAGTAACCCTGGGCTCTTCCTTCTACTCTACACCTAGTCACCAAATCTGGTTGATTCCATCTCCTAAACATCTATAGGATTTATATGCTTGTCTTCATTCTCACATCCACTTAATCCATATCAGTATCAATGGGCTGTATTGTTGGTCTCCTAAGCTCAACCCTGTCCTTATCCCAGCTACAGACCTTAACCAAACTGCAATCAGTGACTTTTCTAAAACCTCTAAATGGTTCCCACGATCCTTGATATAAAATCCAGGTTCTACCTCCCCAGCTTCTTTCTTGCCCCACCCCTTTCACATTCTAGGCTTCAGCCATAATCAATTTTTTTTTTCAATTCTTTTAATGTTCGTCGCACTTGCTTATTTCCAAGGCCTTTGCCAAGCCATTCTTTTCCTTGGAAGACTTCCTATATCCTTTCCCTCTTACCTCAGTTAACTCCTACTCATCCTTCAGCTTCTGACTGAGAAAGCTTCTTTAGAGAACTTTCCCATCTAGGTATGGGAATACGCAGGAACCTTATCTATTTGGTTCAGAGCAATACCCCAAGTCTCTGCACAGTGTAAATCCCATAGCAGGCACTCAATAGAGATAGGTGTCAGATAAATTAAGTAAAATTTTATACAAATGTAATCATCACAGACCCTGGAAATATCCTATCATATTATAAATTAATTCATGGGAACCTATTAATTGCTTTTACATTCTATTATATTTTGTAATGTGAAAAAGCCCCACAATGATGATGAATGGTAATAATCTCAGAAAATTATGATTAAGCAAACATTCTAAGTAACAAAGACTGTTGCATTTATCTGTTTTACATCACAGAGGATACAAAATTTCTAAAACATAACTTCCCTTTGTAACATTTTTTTGTATCAAATTTTTGTTTCTCATATACTGATTAAAATTACATTGTTAGAGTTCCCAAATCCACAGCTTTCAGTTCCACATTAGGTGAATGTTAATCTTAGAAAGTAGACTCAGCAATTGAATTTATGATTAGCAGCTGAGAGATGGAAAACATGGCCACGCATTTCACACCTCCTCCTAGCAAGAGATGGAGCCTGTTGCCTCACCCCTTAAATCTGAGCTGGACTTATGCTGCTTTGAATAACTTAGTGTGATGTTGTACAAGTTCAGGAGTCTAGACCTCTGTCTTTGCCTCTTTGGAATGGTCCCACCACCATGTCCAGATGTCCAGATGTCCAGACAAGACTACTGAATGATGAGCGGGAATCCCATGCAATAAACAGCACCAAGCCCCAGATATGAGAGAGGCCAGTTTAGCCCCTCTAACATCAGCTTAGCTGCCAATGACCAGCCACATGAGTGGGTCCAGATATACTCAGCAAACTCATGAAATCATGAGAAATCATACATGATAGTTATTTTAAGCCATTATGTTCTAGGGTAGTCTGTTATGTAGCAAAGGCTAATTGAAATATTATCTAAATAAACTTTATATAAACATAATGACCTTATAAAATCAAATTTAAAAGCAAATTATTCTAAAGATAATACTATTTTATTTAAAAAAAAAAAAAAAAACACTGACCCAAGAGGCAGGAAAAACTCTGCATTTTAGTCTAGGATAATCATTAGCGGTAAAATTTTGAGCAAGCACTTAAATCGCTCTGGGCTTGGTTCTNAAAAAAAAAAAAAAGATTTACTGAGCCCTGAGATTTCCTGAAGCTCTTACGGGTAAGGCAGTGAATTAGAGCACCCAAAAGAACTAAAAGTCTCAAAGGGGTGATGAACACTGAGAAAGAAATTTCAGATGTGAGAGCATTATGGCTGAGTCACTGTGGGAATCTAGAGCCTAGATCCTAAGTCTAGGGAATCTCCAAAGATGTCACTGAGGAATTGCACTGGAGCTGAAAACCGAAGGATAAATAGGAGGCAACTAAATTTAAAAAAAAGAGGCGGGTGTTGGTAGAGTGAGTGGTCCATGTGAAGCCATTTACTGGAGGTGGGAAAGAACACAGTGCTAACAGGAACTGAGAGAAATCCAGGATAGCTGGTTCTTAGAAAGTGAGGAAGAGTTCACACAAGCTGAGACAAGAGTTCCAAGGGCCAGCGGGTTGAGTAGAACCTTGTAACAATAACTTAAAAGAACTTCAACTAACTCAGGTATGTCACCTAGGCCCTTCATAATTGCTATAAGCCAACAACTTGCAGATATATTCTTACTGGCCACATCTATATTTCATACTTGTGTCCAAATGCCACCTTGTTATTTCTATTATCTGTAAGAGCATATTCAAAGTTATAAACTTGGGTGATCCTTACCAATATAACTGTTTAAGTATGCCACTCTCTTTACAGACAAGTGGAACCTAATGCATTTTCAAAATAATTTGTATAACTAAATTCTTATTATGTCCCAAATTTGAAAAGCACCAGATCTTCTGGACTCTCCTGAGCCACTTCAGTGTTTAAAACCGGCCAGTTTTCAGTACCCTTCTGAGTTATAGTAGGAAAAAACACAGACTGACGAGATCAAGCAGAATCCTGCTTCCACCTCAGTCGTTAGGAAAAACTCTCCCACTCACAGAGGGCACATTCTTTTTTTCCTCAGCCTTTTAAGATATTATTGACATATATGTAAGTTTAAGGTATACATGTGACCATCTGATGCATGCATATGGGCACTAAGTCGCTTCAGTCATGTCTGACTCTTTTCAACCCTATGGACTGTAGCCCGCCAGGCTCCTCTGTCCATGGGATTCTCCAGGTGAGAATACTGGAGTGGGTTGCCATGACCTCCTCCAGGGGATCTTTCCAACCCAGGGGTAGAACCCACGTGTCTTACATCTTCTGCACTGGCAGGCAAGTTCTTTACCACTAGCACCACCTTGGAAACCTGATGCATGTATATATTGCTAGACAATTACCATAACAAGGTTAGTCTGCAACCCCACTTTTTCACATACTTACCATTTAATGAATGCACAGTAATAATATTTAAGATAACAACTTTGACACATGTAATCTGGTATTACAGTCATCATGATGTACATTAAAACCTCAGAACTCAGCCACCTTTAGGCTGTATGTTTGTATCCTTTGACCAACATCTCCCCATTTTCCCTATATCCAGCCCCTGAAAACTACCATTCTGCTCTTTATTTCTATGAGAATATGAGTTTCTATTTCTATCTCTATTACATTCTACATGTAAATGAGAAGATACAGTTTTGTCTTTGTCTGCTGGAGGTCACATTCTTTGTCTGTATTACAAGCTAGGGCAGGAGTACACATTAAAATGGGAGTGTCCATTCTCCACTGCTTCCTGGAAGCAGTCCTCATAAACACATTGGTCAGAATTCATCTACTGCCCTGGGTCCTACATCAGTGACAGTTTAACATCAAGTTTGCCGCCTCACACTTGGTCCTTGCCCAGCACACCCTGGAAAAGTTTTCTTTTCTCCCTCCCTTTCTTTCCTTCCTTTCCTCCCTTCCTTGATTATTATTTTTAATGCATTTACCATCAGAAGAACAGGGAGCACAGCTAAAGAAACGAACTCTTTGGTTTGCCGTTGCTGCTGCTGCTAAGTCGCTTCAGTCGTGTCCGACTCTGTGTGATCCCATAGACGGCAGCCCACCAGGCTGCCCCGTCCCTGGGATTCTCCTGGCAAGAACACTGCAGTGGGTTGCCATGTCCTTCTCCAATGCGTGACAGTGAAGTTGCTTAGTCGTGTCTGACTCTTCGCGACCCCATGAACTGCAGCCTACCAGGCTCCTCCGTCCATGGGATTTCCCAGGCAAGAATATCGGAGTGGGCTGCCGTGCCCTCCTCCGGGGGATCTTCCCAACCCAGGGATCGAATCCAGGTCTCCTGCATTGCAGGTGGAGCCTTCACCACCTGAGCCACCAGGGAAGCCCACAAGTCAAACACTACTTATTACTTGTAGAATTCAACATTATACAGCATTGAAACTGCTTCATTATATTCATATTATGTATAAATAAAACCCATTATAATGCTGTATACTTTTCCGAAAAAAAAAATTTTTTTCAGTGTTTTTGCTTAAATTTTTTGCTTAAGTAAAACAAGTATTTCTGTGTAGAATGTATTTCCAAATAACAATCATTTCTCTAAAAAATTCTGATGCATGGCCAGGGATCTGAGTTATAAATAAAAAGTTGGTGGCCCAGAGGAAAATGCTGTTGTGTCTGTATTTCTTCTTACTTTTGAGGCATCATGTCCTACCCTTCTAACCTTCACACCCAGCTCTTCCCCTACTGGTTCCAGTTTTGTATCTACTCCAGCTGGAGCCCCACAGCATTGTACACATATAAATATGGTTAGAGCAAAAGGCCTGCGCGTTGACCATCTGTTCACCTACTCTTTGAAGCCAACACCTAGACAGAACCCTGAGGTCCACATTAAGGAGCTCTTGTTTTCACCTCTCCTCCCTGCTGGTTCTTGCTACAAACAGTGGGGTACATCTTGGCCGGCCTTGCTGGATCTTAAGCTTGTGTGAAGCCAGGAACTATGCTTCGTTCATTTATGTATCTGTCCTCCAAGACACCCAGCACAGCACTGAGTAAACATTCTTTGAACACTCCAAAATGATACTTTTTGAAAATTAAACCTTTTATTTTGTATTGGAGTATGGCCTTAACAATGCTATGATAGTTTCAGGTGGACAGCTGAGGGACTCAGCCATCCATATACACGTGTCCATTCTCCCCTAAACTCCCCTCCCATCCAGGCTGCCACATAACATTGAGCAGAGTTCCCTGTACTATATAGTAGAACCTTGTTGGTTATCCAACCAAAAAGACACTTGATAATGTGATTACTATACTGATAAGAGTTTTAAATGGAATTCATCCGAGAAAAACATTTTTACTATAATCTTCACAAAAATCCTTTAGCAGCACTATTAAAAGTAATGTCTTGATTATAACAATGTGGTCAAATGCTCATAAGTTATTTTAAGTGAAAAAAGCAGGACACAAAACAGAACATTCAGTGTGACCCCCAAAATTGTATGTATCTGAGAATATCCAATTTTTTTAAATGTAAGGGTCATACATAAACTCATACTTATTAAACAGTTAGCAATACTTAAATATTATTGCAGGTATATTTACTGGGTGATTTTTAAAAACTTTTATCTTCTTGGTTCTGAATTTTCAAATTTTCTACAATGAAAACCTACTACTACAATGAGAAAAACTTTTAAAAACTAGAAACCATACTTTCAAAATCTATGCCCTTCAAAGGTCATTTGTGGAAAAAGAAGCCTGACCTCATGGAGCAGTATCACAAAAAACTTGACAAGTTCTATGTAAAAGCTGACAATACTTGTGTAGGTTTTTCTTTAGTTCTTTATTGTTAATAAGTATTGATAGTATTTTCCCCATAGTAAGGTTAAATTCCAACCATTTATTTTTAACTAAAATGGTCAACTGATAAGCTATATAATACTAAAATCTCTATTTGAAACATAAAATTGAAATCACATTCTAGAAAAAACACAACAAAATTACCAAATTTTCCCTTTAAAAGTCATGTATCAGGAAGAGCACAGTAAGGCGAACCTTTCTAGCAGAAAGGAGTAGAAAAAATAAGAAATTATCAAAAGAGGGTCCTTTTCTTTTCAAAGCTTTTATTTGATGGGATCATGTAGATTTAGTACTTAAAGAAAAACAGTACTTCTGAAGTGCTATCCTGAGGCTATTCACAACTTTTTTCTTTGTGGCACTCACATCAGGAATCATTAGCAAACCTGTCATAATGCCAGATAACCAGTGCCTGGATGGCACACCAAAATCTGAATCATGGTATTAATGCTTCATCCTTTTGACAAGACAGTACAAAGCCATCTATTGTGCCCTGTCATTTCCCTGAAAACAGAATAACTGGGTTCAGTGGTCTTTGTAAATCAAAGTTATATGCTTCAGCAGAATGTCCAAGACTTGAGGTAGAAGATTTGTTACTGATGTTTCATTATAACAGCTAATAAATACACAGCTGAAAAGGAATACAGATGTGCTTGATTAGAAGTCTAATTGGGGAAAAAAATGATTAATAGAGAATTCTGACTGTATTTCAAGATGCATCATTATGTCAACAATCTCAACCTCCAGGTTCGGGCAGTAGGCTGATAGAATTAGCCACTATTGAAGAAGGAACTTAATAGCTTCTATTTGTCTGACAGCTTTTAAAAACATAGATTTATGCTAATCCTTAGAAATTTTCTAAAGTAGATAATTTAAAGGTCCTAAAACTATATTAAACATCAAATGTGATCTGAATCTCTGAAGTCAACATTCATTACAAAATAATCTATTTCCCATTTTCATTTCTAATCTCTATGTTTAAATCAGTTACATAGTTAAAAGGACTTTTTAAATCATCCTTTCAAAAAACGTCAGAATTTAAATTTTAGAAATAAATGACCATTTCTATGCATATCCCCTTCCCCAAATTCCTCCACTCCCTCCAACGCACTTCAACTCTAAGGCTGAAAGATGAGAACCTTTCAGGAAATGTCAACATAAATCATACTGTCAGAAGATCTCCAGTCTCCCATTTCCCTTTTAAAGGGTCTTAAAAAAAAAAATTCCTAAAGGATATCAGTCCTGAATATTCATTGGAAGGACTTATGTTGAAGCCGAAACGCCAATACTTTGGTCACCTGATGTGAACAGCTGACTCACTGATGCTGGGAAAGATTGAAGGCAGGAAGAGAAGGGGACGACAGAGGATGAGATGGTTGGATGGCATCACCAACTCAATGGACAGGAGTCTGAGTAAGCTCCGGGAGTTGGTGACAGACAGGGAAGCCTCGTGCACTGCAGTCCATGGGGTTGCAAAGAGTCAGATAAGACTGAGCGACTGAACTGAACAAACAAAAGAACACCAAAAAAAAGGGAGGGTAGGTGGGGAGGTGAAGGAGGAAGGATGGGAAGGGAGGAAGTAAGGGAAGGGGAAATTCGTACCCCTAAACTAAACCAACAGCAAGAAAAGAATCTGTTTCAAAAGGCAATGGGAATTTCTATAAATTCCAATATCAATTATTGAATACTATGAAACTACACAGTAAAAACCACAATCAAAGGTATTAAATGGCCTGATCTGATTGATAGTCCTGAATTTAGGTCTAAGAATTTAAAGGGAGTTGTCTGGGCAATGTGACAACATAAATCATTTTTATAAAAGGCTCTCTAATACAGAACAAAACAAAGAGAAATAGTCAAAAGTAGAAGAAAAAAAAATTACTCTTTGTCCACTGAAATATCAGCTCCAAAGACTATAAAACATTTTGGATCACACCGAAAAAATGCCAGAAGCTGACACATAACATCCTAGCTTTTAAACTCAGCACATTTTGCAGACTCTTTTCAGTACAAAATGTTGATACATTGAATGTATATATTTATCTACAAAATAAAGGGTATATGAACTGCTGTTCCCAATCCCTAGAAGCAGGAGATACAAGCATTCAGAGAGAAACAGAGACAAAACTCCCAAAATGTAGCTGTCCTTGGCATTAACTCCCTACCCCCAGGATATCAGAATTACTAAGTATTAATAGAGGGTAAATGCTTCCACGTCAAGCTGGAGAGTTCATATGCTAAGGGAACAGTAAGGGTTATCCAGGTGAACAGGAACAATAGTCAATAAAAAGCATTAATAGACTGACGTCATGAAAAGGTATAGAATAAACAGAGGAGGGAGCCAAGAATAGCTATGAGGCATGCAGTTAAAATGTGAGGGCCATTGTCCAGGTCAGTATTCGTAGTGGAAAAGTAGATGGATTTGAGATTCACTGTACATGCCCATGGGGTCACGAAGAGTTGGACATGACTGAGTGACTTCACTTTGACTTTTCACTTTCATGCATTGGACAAGGAAATGGCAACCCACTCCAGCGTTCTTGCCTGGAGAATCCCAGGGATGAGGGAGCCCCGTGGGCTGCTGTCTATAGGATCGCACAGAGTCGGACACAACTGAATCGACTTAGCAGCAGCAGCAGCAGTACATGCCCATATATATGTAAAAATTTTCAATACCAAACACTATCCTTCTAGGAAAGGTTGTCATCTGATATGTGAGCCTTACAAAGTCTCAGATTACAGAATGATCTATGTTATCTTATTTTTAAAAATACAAGGTACTGTCTGAAGAAAACATATTAGCCTTAACCAACAAAACAGTTCAAGAGATAATTTAACACAATTGCTGGGGGTTAGGGGCGGCGGGTAGCGGGGAGCAAATAAAGTGAGAAGATTCAGTATTTTTTCTTGGGAGACTACTTCACAACTGCCTGTGATAATGTCACTGTTAAGCAATCTTTCAATGACCAGGTTTTACTCGTTTGTTTTAAAGGTAGTAAGTGTCTATATTTTCTTTTTCTGGTCATGCCACACAGCTTGTAGGATCTTAGTTTCCCCACCAGGGATTGAACCTGTGCCTTTGACAGTGAAAGTGCGGAGACTTAACCACTGGACCACCAGGGCATTCCCTGGTGATCACTTTTTGAAAAAAGCAATTCAGTCCGTACTTAGGTTATGAGATCATGAACATACGCCAACAACATGTTGCTTGAATTGTACTTGTGGCTGGGACAGCATTATATACAGATTTTAAAACTACAGTGTCTCAAGCAACTTAGATGGAAGAGAGGAAGTGAACTAGGAAATTGTTAGGTGACTCATCCCAGTGTTGACAAAATACTAAAGATGTAAGTTGAAGAGTTTGAACAAAATTTTTACATGAAATAGTGGGAAAACAATATTTCTAAATTTCATTTTAAATATATATTAATAAAATTAAATTTTAGAGGTAGAAATCTGATTATATCCCTAAAAGCTTACATTCAGACTGCCTAATCAAAACAGCATGTGTTTTTTTAAGTGTCTTTTACAAAAACTGTGGGACAGCATAAACTTAACTACAGCACCTTCTCCTATCTGGATATTCATGATATTATAAATAGAATCTATTAGCCTTAGCAATATATTTGATAGGAAGATTCAGGGGGAAAGAGACAACAGTAAAGATCACACCAAAATTCTAACTTGAAAAACCAGGAAATTTAAGTTCCATTTAAAGAAAAGAAATAGAAAAGGGAAGAAACAGATTTTGAGAATTGAGGTAGGAAATCAGTATAATAACATCTCATGTTATTTGAGGTGGCAGTGAGACAGATGCCATATGAAAATATTAATGGGTCTGAATTTAGAGCTGTAAATTGGGAGTCTTTAAGTCACAATAAAAATCTGGCCTTGGTAGAGATGTGGAAAGATATGAGTTGAAACAACTTTTCTGGAAGGCATTATGGCAATATCTATTAACATATACTTGCATGTCTCTGACAGAAGAGTTCTACTGAAGTTATAGTCACACAAAAATGTAAAAAAAGACAAACCATGAAAGATGAATGTTTATCACAGCATTATTTATAAAGAATTTAAATGTCCAACTATAACTGGTGAGTAAATTATAAACAATAAAATGCATCTTCAATTGCTGAGGTAGGTTTTAACATGCTATGGGATAAAAAAAGGGCTTCCCTGGTGGCTCAGTTGGTAAAGAATCCGCCTGCTATGCAGGAGACCCAGGTTCAATCTCTGGGTGGGGAAGATTCCCTAGAGAAGGAAACGGCAACCCACTCCAGTATTTTTGCCTGGAAAATCAAGAGGGAGATACAGAAGGGAACTTTCAGTGCAAGATGTCATTTATGAAATTGGTACACTTTTCCTATATGTATTTATGCAAGAATATATTCTAAATATGCTCATCTCTGAGTGACAAGATGTTGAAGAATTTTACCCTCAACTTTGTAATATTCTATAGTGCTTGAGAGATTTAAGACGACAACAACAGCATGCCATATTTTTAGCACTCTATAAAGAATTTTTCTCTTTTTCTCATTAAGATTTGGAGCAAAATATAACTTTGGAGGTAAATAATAAAAACAGGAAAAGAAGACCACCCTGGCTGCACATTTAGCTTTCAAATTTCAGGGCTGCCTAACTAGGAACACATAGTCAGAACTGGACCACTACTCCAGGCTTGAAACCAAACAATTAGGCTAGAGAAGTCAGTCCTGCTTGACCTAAGCCTGTAATTTGATTACTGAAATCAGTAGTGATTTCAGGTCACTCCCAAAACTAGTTCCTAAACCCGGATCCAGGGATTAAGTACTATAATGTGATTTAGGACAAGTTACTGTAAAACAAAATTAAAAGACATTTGCTCCTTGAAAGAAAAGCTATGACAAACTTAGACAACGTATTAAAAAGCAGAGACATGACTTTGCCAACAAACGTCCATCTAGTCAAAGCTACAGTTTTTCAAGTAGTCATGTATAGATGTGAGAGCTGGACCATAAAGAAGGCTGAGCACCAAAGAATTTATATTTTCAAATTGTAGAGCTGGAGAAGACTCTCGAGAGTCCCCTGGGCTGCAAGGAGATCAAACCAGTTAATCCTAAAGGAAATCAACCTTGAATATTCATTGGAAGGACTGATGCTGAAGCTGAAGCTCCAATACTTTGGTCATCTGATGCGAAGAGCCGACTCATTGGAAAAGACCCTGATGCTGGAAAAGATTGAAGGCGGAACAAGATGGGGGCAGCAGAGGATGAAATGGTTAGATAACATCACTGACTCAAAGGACATGAGTTTGAGCAAACTCTGGGAGATACTGAAGGGCAAGGAAGCCTGATGAGTTGCAGTTTATGGGGGTCGCAAAGAGCCAGACACGACTGAACAACTGTAAGGCCACATCTTCAGGATTAGTAAATTATGTACATGAAAACACTGACTGCAGAAAAATAATTTTTGATAACTTGACTCCACTGAAAATATTTTCCCATAAAAAAGAAAAAAAGAATAGAAAGATTATATGATAGAGCTCAGCCTCTCCCTTAAAGTAAACAAAACCAAAAGACAGGAGGGTAATAAAACAAAATGCCAGGCACTATGCTAGTGTCGAAGCTATAAAAATCATAATTTAGTACCTGCCCTGGTGTTGGGGTGTCACAGACAAGTATAAACAACTACTAAAGCCAGTGAAAAAGCATGTACAAGGTACATGAGAGCATGTAGCTAAAAAGAAAATAAATAACTATGTTTAGTGGGGAAAACCAGTTAATCTAGGCTGGAAGTATGGATGGGGAGGACAGGACTGGGACTACCATGGCCTTTCCAGGTAAGGGGAAGAGCACAGTGGCAGGGTGGTGGTGGATTATAAGACTAGAGAGATGCAGGAGCTCAGCTAACAGAAGGTTTACTTATGTCACTAAGGGGTTAGAACCTAACTCCGTAGTGAAGAAGTTACTAAGATTTTTATTACCAGGGGAACGACACAGCCGAGCTTCCCTGGCAGCTCAGCCGGTAAGGAATTTGTCTGCAATTCAGGAGATCCCAGTTCGATTCCTGGGTCAGGAAGATACACTGGAGAAGGGACAGGCTACCACTCCAGTATTCCTGGGCTTCCCTGGTGGCTCAGCTGGTAAAGAACTCGCCTGCAATGTGTGAGACACAGGTTTGACTCCTGAGCTGGGAAGATCCCCTGGAGAAGAGACGGCTACCCACTCCAGTATTCTGGCCTGGAGAATTCCATAGACTCTATACTTCATGGGGTCGCAAAGAGTGGGACACGACTGAGCAACTTTCACTTGACACAGCCAGATTTGTGTTTCAGACGGATAATTCTGGCAACACTGTGGACTAGGAGACAAAGAGGACAACTGGAGGGCACCAAGACCAGCACAGAATAAATGTAGCCACAAACCCATTAATCCTGGCACTAGAGCAGGATTGAAGAATCAAAGCAGGAAATGGGGTTGGTGAAATAGGAGCAACTCAAGAAACAAACTGAAAATAAGAATTTAACCAAAGAAGTGAATGCTTACAGATTTGGAGAGTTAATTTAAACTTAAGTGACAGGAATCCTTGAAGGAAAAAGGAGAATAAAATAAATAATAAATAAACAAACAGTGCAGCTGAAGGAAAGTGAAAAATTTTAAAGGAGAGAAGTTAGAAACTGAAAGGTTTACCATGTCTCAAAAAGAAGAGAAAGAAAAACAGCAACATAAAAATACAAATTTAAATTCTTTAGGTATTTCCTTAACTTTCCCAAAAGAAGACCAGATATTATTTAAAGAGTCAAAATCAAGAGAGTTTAAGATGATAACTACATAGTAAAAAAAAAATATGATATAATACCCATGCTCCATTTGCTTAGCAACAAAAAGTCTTTCAGACTTGTGGTGGCAGTGGTGGTTTAAAAAAAAAAGAAAAAAGTGGTTTTGTTTTGTTTTTTTTTCCATTTAACTACCTTTTCTTCAGCAAGCAATGAATGATCCAGAGCTCTATGACTGAAGCTAACAAAAGCACTGTATTTTA
Organism: Oreotragus oreotragus; assembly: GCA_006410675.1. Taxonomy (NCBI): domain Eukaryota; kingdom Metazoa; phylum Chordata; class Mammalia; order Artiodactyla; family Bovidae; genus Oreotragus; species Oreotragus oreotragus. The sequence goes on along the minus strand of SJYX01024412.1, from coordinate 273,610 downwards.
AAGCTGCTATGTGCAAATACTATATAATATTGTTACTGTGATAAAAATAAACAGATGACACATGAGAAAGAAATGATATACAGGCAAGGTAACAAGACCGACAGACATAGGAAGCAGGCACCATCCAAGCTACCCTGTTTTTCATGGTGGAAAGTCAGAAATGAATGCTTCACAAAGAAATATAAATTAATCACAATTAGGTTGGAAAAAGTTTGTGGTAAGATCAAGACTAACATCAATTCTTTGAAGCTCCTCAAAAACATACGCCTTCATATATTATATGATTATATCACCTACTCACATTATGAGGCACTTCTAAAATACACAGAATTAAACTCTCAAGAAATAACATGATTCATTTGTACCTTAACCTCAGTAAACTTCACATAATTTTTTATTAAATTTTAAAAATAAAATTCAAAACCACAGAGCACTTTTGCTGCTATTGAAGAAAACTATTCTATTTAAAAGAAGGACTGCTGCTCCTGCTGCTAAGTTGCTTCAGTCATGTCCGACTCTGTGCAGCCCCATAGATGGCAGCCCACCAGGCTCCCCCGTCCCTGGGATTCTCCAGGCAAGAACATTGGAGTGGGTTGCCATTTCCTTCTTGAAAGAGAAAAGTGAAAGTGAAGTCGCTCAGTAGTGTCTGACTCTTTGCAACCCCCTGGACTGCAGCCTACCAGGCTCCTAGTAGATGACCAAAAGTACCATTAAAAAGTATTCTTAGTTATAAAGCGTTTTTGAAGAGTAAGGATTTTAGACAAGATCTTAAAAAAATAAGATGAATTGGCAAAAAATTAAATATTTGCTAGTGATAAGATCATGAGTTACTATGCCTTGGCTTAAATTTTGTCTTAAATGTTGTTACTATTTTTACAACTCAAAATAAAACAAAACTAGAAAACTTCCATTGGAGAAGGAAATGGCAACCCACTCCAGTGTTCTTGCCTGGAGAATCCCAGGCACGGGGGAGCCTGGTGGGTTGCCGTCTATGGGGTTGCACAGAGTCGGATACGACTGAAGCGACTTAGCAGCAGCAGCAGCAGAAAACTCCCGACACAAAAACATAGGTATATTTTATTTATAACTATAAAGACAAAGATATACACATTAATACTGATGAAAGGGAATTTGAAGACATGGAAATAAAGTTTCATGTTCATTTCTGTTTCTGGGCAGCTATGTACATTTATAATACAAACATTTTACGAAAAACTGACATATAAAAAGATTCACAATTGACTCTACAAAAATGAAATACATAATTTTTCTTACAAAGTACGAAAATCTTTAAGCAGTAAGGGTACATTTATGTGATAATAATTTTAATCAAATTACCTAGTCAGTTCAGTGAAGAACCAATTTAACTGATTTCATTTGTTAAATTAATGATTACTAATTGTCTGAGTTATAATTATGTGTCTGTCATTGAACAATAACAACTCTTACTTTATAGGAGAGGTTTAGAAAAAAATTCTATAAGAACAGAATTGTACCTTCAAAGAAATTTTATGAGAAATTTAAATGTACAAAAACAGATAAGACTGCTGAGTCCACTTTGAAAAACACTGCTTCCCCATCATAGGTTTACCAGGTTAATATGGAGGAGATTGTTTTAGTACCTCAATATAGCTGCAATACTCATCAGTCACCTTAAAGGGGGAAACAGAGATTTCTGTTAATATCAGGTTATGTATTATAAGGCTTCCCCAAAAGCATAGTCAGTTTAGTCTGTGATAGTGCCCTGCTTTCTTCTTTTTTTCTTCCAACACACATTTGTTAAAATGTACTTAATTTTTTATATAATGAAAAGAGAGGAGGAAAAACCACTAGAAAAGAAAAAGGCAAAAATGACTAGACAGTCCAAAGAAATGCAATGACCTGTACACACCGAAAAAATATATTCAACTTCACTCATAACTTCAACTTCACTAATATGATAAATACCAATCAAAACAACACAGATACCACTTCTCACCCATCAACCGATAAAACAAATCCAAACTGTTGATGAGGTTGTGAAGAAAAAGCATTAGTACAAAGTGTGGCTGGGTGCAGTGGCATACCAAGAGGGGGTGATGGAAACAGACCATGTCCGGTGCCCAGAATGAGGAGGTACACTGTCCGCAGAGAATTTATACGCTAAACCTTGATCTGCTCCTTACCATCATGTGACGACAATTTTTCTAAATGTCAACAATAAAACGCTCTCTGAAAAAAATTTTTAGTTTTTCCAAATTTTAAATAATTGTTGTGCTCGTTGTTGAGCTTTAATAACATATGTGTAAGTTTCAAATTCAACACTTTTATTACTTATTCTTCAAACACTGAACTACACATGAAGTTAATTTGAAGAACTCCCAGTTGGGCCTCTGATATACATGGATTCAGTTCTACATATTCATTTCAGAAGTTAAATCTGTAATGTTCTGAAATGGTTCAAACTCCAGTTGAGCAGTTTGTCTCTAGCCCCTGTGTTATATTACCTGCTCCTGCATTTAAACAATACATTCCAAATAAACAATGACAGCTGTAAGCTACTTCTCCTTTCTAGGTTATCTTTTTCCCTGGTGGGAGGTTTTAGATGAGTTAATCAGACACAAAAATACTTGCAGACAGCTGGAATTAGCCTTGAACAATGACTAGTAAAGCACAAAGCTTTAAAAACAGTTATTTGAAGAACAGAGCATGGAAATGGTGGTTAAGGTCATTAACTATACAACAATAAAACATAGGGAATGGACACTTAGAAAAAAGAATCTAATTTTGAAGGATGCTAGGAGCTGTATATTGTCACCCTGCTTATTTAACTTCTATGCAGAGTACATCATGAGAAATGCTGGGCTGGAAGAAGCACAAGCTGGAATCAAGATTGCCAGGAGAAATATCAATAACCTCAGATATGCAGATGACACCACCCTTATGGCAGAAAGTGAAGAGGAACTAAAAAGCCCCTTGATGAAAGTGAAAGGAGAGTGAAAAAGCTTATGTTGGCTTAAAGTGAAAGAGGAGAGTGAAAAAGCTTATGTTGGCTTAAAGCTCAACATTCAGAAAACGAAGATCATGGCATCTGGTCCCATCACTTCATGGGAAATAGATGGGGAAACAGTGGAAACAGTGTCAGACTTTATTTTTGGGGGCTCCAAAATCACTGCAGATGGTGACTGCAGCCATGAAATTAGAAGACGCTTACTCCTTGGAAGAAAAGTTATGACCAACCTAGACAGAACGTTGAAAAGCAGAGACATTACTTTGCCAACAAAGGTCCGTCTAGTCAAGGCTATGGTTTTTCCAGTGGTCATGTATGGATGTGAGAGTTGGACTGTGAAGAAAGCTGAGCGCCGAAGCATTGATGCTTTTGAACTGTGGTGTTGGAGAAGACTCTTGAGAGTCCCTTGGACTGCAAGGAGATCCAACCAGTCCATTCTGAAGGAGATCAGTCCAGCGTGTTCTTTGGAAGGAATGATGCTAAAGCTGAAACTCCAGTACTTTGGCCACCTCATGCAAAGAGCTGACTCATTGGAAAAGACCCTGATGCTGGGAGGGATTGGGGGCAGGAGGAGAAGGGGACGACAGAGGATGAGATGGCTGGATGGCATCACTGACTCTATGGACATGAGTCTGAGTGAACTCCGGGTGTTGGTGATGGACAGGGAGGCCTGGCGTGCTGCGATTCATGGGGTCACAAAGAGTCAGACACGACTGAGCGACTGAACTGAACTGAACAAAGATACTAAGTGGTAGAGTTAGGATCTGAGCCTGAGTGTTTGGGCTCTATAGTCTGTTTTCTTTAACTAATACACTATACTTCCCCCTCAATCACCAAACAGTATTTGATTTTATCTTCTGAATATTTCTCAAACTCATTCAATTCTCTCTACCTTAACAACCACTGTCCTAACGCAGGTCACCACCATCTTTTGTCTGATGAAGCCAATAGCTTCTTACCTGGATTCCTGCTACCATCCCTGTTCTCCAGTGTAGCAGCCAGGATAGTTTTCCTGAAGTACAAAGCTGATTACATCATACCTCTGCTTTCACACAGAAACTTAATGGTTTCTAACTGAACTCCGAATAGCATTCAAATCCATTAATGGGATTAACAGAGCCTCCAGCTTTCTTCTTTAGCCTCCTTTCTACCCTCAATTCCTTTGTAGTTTCCTCTCCATACTCTATTACCATTGTAATTCTTACATTCCTCAAATGTTAGTTTTTCTAGCTGAAATACTCTTACTCCAACCTCTGATCTGCCCATTTCTTAAATAACCTTTATATCTACATTCATGGACATGGATGTCTTTTCTTTGAAGAGCTTTCCTGATCTCCCAACTCCTAAGTTACTTGCCTTAGTAGTTAGGCAGTTTTTGATTCCTGGCTGCTAAGTGGCTTCAGTCATGTCCAACTCTGAGACCCCATAGACGGCAGCCTACCAGGCTCCCCCATCCCTGGGATTCTCAAGCCAAGAACAGTGGAGCAGGTTGCCATTTCCTTCTCCAATGCATGAAAGTGAAAAGTGAAAGTGAAGTCATTCAGTCATGTCCGACATGGACTGCAGCCTACCAGGCTCCTCCGTCCATGGGATTTTTCAGGCAAGAGTAGTAGATTGGGGTGCCACTGCCTTCTCCAATTTGATTCCTTAGGGCCCCATAATATTTTTATCAAATATATACACCCATATGTTTCACACTGAATTATAACAGTCTCCCTAGACTGAGAGCATTTAGGAGAACAGGGACAGCGTACCAAAAGCAAAAGCTTGAAAAATACTGAAGAATTAATAAAATGCAATAGAACAACTTAAAGCCTTTGTCAACTAAAATAACCTTCTTGGTCTAATTGTATTTTTCTTTATAAATCCAATAAACCTTATCTTCTGGAATATTCTACTCAAAACATTTATTGTTAATAACCATCCACATTACTCACATTATCTCCATTATTCATTTATCTTCTCAAAACTTGGGACTATAATAGTTAAAATTATAAAGATAAAATATAGCTTAACAAAATCGTGCTATCTCTTAATCTCTATATGCAGTTTTCAAAAGAACGTTTTACAAGGCAATGACCCTAAACTTTTCAAAAATGTCAGTGTCATGAAAAGGAACAAAAAAGAGAGAGAGAAAAAGAATGAAAAGAAAAAGAAATGCAAGAAAGGGCAGTAAGGCTGCTTCAAATTAACAGTCTGAAGAGTCAGAACAAGTAAAGCAAATGATTCCTGCCTGGACTCTAGATTTTCAAAGACAGAAAGAAAAGGAAAAGAAAAATGCTAAAAAGGACATTTTTGGAGCAACTGGGGAAATCTGAACACAGCCTATATATTAAGTACTTTTCTCATTCTTACATTTCTTGACTATAAAAATGGTATTGTGATTATGCAGGAAAATGTACTTATTCTTAGGAGGTATATGGTGAAATATCATGAGTATCAATGATGCATGCCACTTGCTTTCAAGTAATTTACCTAAAAAAATACATATACACACAGAAGAAAGAAAATGCAAATTTGGGATAGGTTAAAAATTAAGTGAAAAGCAAATACTCATTGACTCTTCTTTTTATGTGTGTTTTTTTTTTTTTTAGGTTTCAACTTAAAAAAAGTAGGGAATAAATAACATTTACTGAGTAATTAATATGGGCTGGACACCATTCTTAAATATTTACCTTATTAACTCACTTAATCATCACAGGACACCTGTGACGACAGTTAAGACTATAGGACTTACTAGTACCATCCCTATTTTATAGATGAGTAGCCTAAGGCATTAAGACATTTAAGTAATTTACCCAAAGTTAAATCTAGTTGTATCTATGTGGCCAAAAAATAAAAAATAAACACACAAAACAGGCTCTTAGAGGACAGAAGGTGAAGATAAGCACACAAGTAACTATAAGAAATATACAGTAAACCAAGAGATGCACATATGGCGCTGCAGGAATTTAAAGGAAAAAAAAAAGGTCAATAAAGTTCAAATCCAGAGTCCATGCTTCCTGGTTTTCCATCTTGTGTACTTTTGTGCAGCTTCAGACATAACAGAAGACTCTGACATCCAGTTAGAAAACAGACTGGAACAACCATTTTTTTTAAGAGAAACACAGACCGGAGACAAATTCTAAGTCTATTATATTAAGGTGGTGAAATTGAAAAGAGAAATGATAGCAGAGAAAGCAAAACTGATTAAAACCAGGGCTTCCCTAGTGGCTCAAATGGTAAAGAATCTGCCTGCAAGGCAGGAGACCCGGGTTCAATCCCTGGGTCAGGAACATGTCCTGGAGAAGGAAATGGCAACCCATTCCAGTATTCTTGCCTGGAGAATTCCATGGACAGAGGACCGTGGTGAGCTATGGTCCATGGAACCAAAGAGTCGGACAAGAATGAGTGACTTTCACTTTCAATGCAGGAGTAGAGGTGGAATAAAAGGCTGATGACATGGAGACGGAATAACATGGAGGTGGAATAACAGGCTGAAACAGAAAACAATGATAATTGACTTCTTTTCATATAAAAGTTTGTATAAAATCAAAATTTCATTATGACTAGTATTGGATATTGCTTCACAAGTGGCTCAGTGGTAAAGAATCTGCTGGCCAACGCAAGAGGCACAGGAGATACCTGGTTAGCCCTAGATGCAAAAATGTTCAACTAAAATTATTAGTTACTAAAATGTTAGTAAGCAGGCAGAACATAAATAGGTTCCAGTACANTTTTTTTTTTTTTTAGGTTTCAACTTAAAAAAAGTAGGGAATAAATAACATTTACTGAGTAATTAATATGGGCTGGACACCATTCTTAAATATTTACCTTATTAACTCACTTAATCATCACAGGACACCTGTGACGACAGTTAAGACTATAGGACTTACTAGTACCATCCCTATTTTATAGATGAGTAGCCTAAGGCATTAAGACATTTAAGTAATTTACCCAAAGTTAAATCTAGTTGTATCTATGTGGCCAAAAAATAAAAAATAAACACACAAAACAGGCTCTTAGAGGACAGAAGGTGAAGATAAGCACACAAGTAACTATAAGAAATATACAGTAAACCAAGAGATGCACATATGGCGCTGCAGGAATTTAAAGGAAAAAAAAAAGGTCAATAAAGTTCAAATCCAGAGTCCATGCTTCCTGGTTTTCCATCTTGTGTACTTTTGTGCAGCTTCAGACATAACAGAAGACTCTGACATCCAGTTAGAAAACAGACTGGAACAACCATTTTTTTAAAGAGAAACACAGACCGGAGACAAATTCTAAGTCTATTATATTAAGGTGGTGAAATTGAAAAGAGAAATGATAGCAGAGAAAGCAAAACTGATTAAAACCAGGGCTTCCCTAGTGGCTCAAATGGTAAAGAATCTGCCTGCAAGGCAGGAGACCCGGGTTCAATCCCTGGGTCAGGAACATGTCCTGGAGAAGGAAATGGCAACCCATTCCAGTATTCTTGCCTGGAGAATTCCATGGACAGAGGACCGTGGTGGGCTATGGTCCATGGAACCAAAGAGTCAGACAAGAATGAGTGACTTTCACTTTCAATGCAGGAGTAGAGGTGGAATAAAAGGCTGATGACATGGAGACGGAATAACATGGAGGTGGAATAACAGGCTGAAACAGAAAACAATGATAATTGACTTCTTTTCATATAAAAGTTTGTATAAAATCAAAATTTCATTATGACTAGTATTGGATATTGCTTCACAAGTGGCTCAGTGGTAAAGAATCTGCTGGCCAACGCAAGAGGCACAGGAGATACCTGGTTAGCCCTAGATGCAAAAATGTTCAACTAAAATTATTAGTTACTAAAATGTTAGTAAGCAGGCAGAACATAAATAGGTTCCAGTACAGTTGTTTATCACCCCCTAAAACAATATAATTAAATATAGTCCCTCCTTTTCTAGCACAAAAATCCAGACTCAGAACAGGACACTAAAAATTTTTTAAAAAATAACAATCTTAAGACTACATAGGAATATCTACAAGAATACACAGACACATAAATAGTAGCATAAGGAAACATTTTAAAATCTCTTATGAAACATAATTCAATAAAATAACATTACCTATGTTTATTTGTTTACATTTCTATCACTTTCGCTGGAACATAGACTTCTTCAGGGCAGGAACCATGCCTGATGGTTCATTTCTATAGCCCAAATACCGAAAATAGGTACACATTAGGCATTCATATGTTTGCGTAACTTACACAAGTGCGTGGAATTTATGCACGAAGAACTAAGGATAATAAAGTCTCAATATGTTGATTCATACTGTGATCATTTTGTAACATATCATTTTTATGTATTAAAAATACAACATCATATCCAAAAGTTGAATCGCTTGAAGTCTGAACTGACCATGTTTCAAACCACAGATATTAGCTATCATAAAACAGGCATGAATTTATTATCATCTTTCAAAGCAATAATGATTATGATAGACAAAATTTACCTACAACCACTCAAGTTACATTGCATGTGTGCAAAAAAGAGTTAATAATATAGCAGATCTGAGACTGCTATCCTTAGAAGACTGTCCTCAAGTTCTTTTGGGAACTTGGATGTTAAGAAAGTACCCACAATTCCCTGATAAGAATGCTTCCCTGTGCCTAAGCTGTTTAAAAAAAAAAAAAAAAATGTGGTGCACAGGGAATTACTGCTTTTCCTCTTGGCAGAGGATGCCTATGTGACCAGCTCCCATAAAAACCAGGCATTGAAAATCTCAAGAGCTGGGACTTCCCTGGTGGTCCAGTGGCTAAGACTCTGTGCTGCCAATGGAGAGGGCACAGGTTCGATCCCTGGTCAGGGAACTAGATGCCACATGCTGCAACTCAGAGTTGGCACAGCCAAATAAATAATTAAAATTAAGAAAAAAGAAAAGAAAATCTAAAGAGCTTCCCTGGTATACAATAGTTCACACATGTTGTCACAACTCAGTGCTAGAGAAATTAAGGGCATCCAGTGTGATTCCACCGGGAGCTTGAACCGGGTCTCCTCAGTCCCTGAACCACGTGCCCTTCCTTTTTTGCAGGAGGAAATTTATAGCTCTGAGTTGGACTCTATACTCGGTCTTGAGAGTCCACCCAACAAATCACCAAACCTACAAGTGGTCTTGAAGACCCTGACACAAACATGCTACATCAGACAGTGGCCTCATTATTTTGGGATAAGGAACATTATTAAAGATTTAACACATTTCCATAAAGAGTAATGACAAAAGAAATTTAAGAGAAATCATCAAGATTTTTACTTTGGACTGTGTTTTCCAATAGTTACTTCTATCCCATGGTTAATATAGGCTTCCCTCATGGGATAAGGAAGCAAAAGATTATTAATTATGAGAAATTCAATTGTACTTTAAGTTACGAACCAGAGCTCAAGCCTCCAAAGTAATGGCATTATTCTTAAGAAATCTCATTTCCATCTCACCCTACCCTCCAAAAGTTCATAGAAAAGCCCAAAAAACATACCTCTAGAACAACTTTCTGGCACTCAAAGATCACATTTTAAAAGAAAAACTCCTGATGCTTTTGTTTCTGTTTACATAACTAGGATTAGGGTTAAGTCAGAAAGCATCAACACTTCTTTTTTTCTCCTATAATGATGTGGTGCTCATAATAATCATGGAGAAAACAAACTATTATTCATTCCTCTGAAGAAATAAAATTTGGAGATAGTATATATTCAAAAATTATTTAGCTGCTTCCTGCATTGTATATTTCCATTTACATATAAGCATTTACAAGAATTCTTAGGTCTTCATTCCCTTAGAATAAGCATATTTTATATAATACACAAGATAACATTCTAAATAAATTACTTTTTAAATTAAAATGGTTAGATTAGGATCTTTAGAGACAATACACAATGCTCACTTTTACTTATCATAGGAAAATGTATTTGACATGACAAGTTCCATGGTAATTTCACTTTGACATAATGCTGCTAAAATTCAACATTCAAAAAACAAAGATCATGGCTTCTGGTCCCATCACTTCATGGCAAATAAATGGGAAAACAATGGAAACAGTGACAGGCTTCTTGGGCTCCAACATTATTGCAGATGGTGACTGCAGCCATGAAATTAAAAGATGCTTGCTCCTTGGAAGAAAAGCTATGACAAACCTAGACAGCATATTGAAAAGCAGAGACATTACTTTGCCAGCAAAGGTCTGTCTAGTCAAAACCACGGTTTTTCCAGTAGTCAAGTATGGATGTGAGAGCTGGACCATAAAAAAGGCTGCATGCCAAAGAATTTATGCTTTTGAGCTGTGGTGCTGAGAAGACTCTTGAGAGTCCCTTGGACTGCAAGGAGATCAAGCCAGTCAATCCTAAAGGAAATCAGTCCTGAATAAGCATTAGAAGGACTGATGCTGAAGCTCCAATACTTTGGCCACCTAATGTGAAGAGACGATTCTGGAAAAGCCCCTGATGCTGGGAAAGATTGTGGGCAGGAGGAGAAAGGGATGACAGAGGATAAGATGGTTGGATGACATCATTGACTCAATGGACATGAGTTTGAGCAAACTCAGGGAGATGGTGAAGGTCATGGAAGCCTGGCTTCCTGCAGTCCATGGGGTCATAGAGTCAGACATGACTGAGCGACTGAGCAACGATAACAAACATAGGCATAAGCTGAAAGACGTTTGCTCCTTGGAAGAAAAGCTTTGACAAACAGCGTATTAAAAAGCAGAGACATCACTTTGGCGATAAAGGTCCCTATAGCCAAGGCTACAGTTTTCCAGTAGCTACATATGGATGTGAGAGCTGGACCATAAAAGAAAGCTAAGTTCTGAAGAACTGATGATTTCAAATTGTGGTGCTGGAGAAGACTCTTGAGAGCTCTTGTGACCCCTGTAGTTCACGGGGTCACAAAGAGTCAGAGAGACTGACGACTGAACAACAAATATGCAGACATGGAAGAGAAGGCACAGCAAAGTTTCTTTCCAGAGATATGATTTTAACTACTCTCCTTTTCCCAGCTACTATCCTGAAATTAAGCATAAGGCCAACCATATTGTTCAGTGGAACGCCACGGCTTACATAAACTAAAAAATTACTACTATTGAATTTATAAAGCCATACTGTAAGACATCAAAGCACAGGAAACAAGCCAAGTTGAACACAGTAAGTAAAAACAACAGCCATAAATCTAAATCTTCATTCACTTATTCAATCAACATCAAAGAACTCTCACTGGGGACAGAAAAATGTTGTCTTTGCACTCCACCAGCAACACCGGAGGTGCGGTACAGGTGTTATCACAGAAGCCAGTAAGATAGATTTGGGGTCACAAAAGAGGAAGTAGTCAGTTTTAGAGGTACTGAAGGATATGACAGGAGGAGGATATGATAGGAGAAGGAAATCTTCCTGGCAGGCAATGAGGAACCATTAAAGGGTTAAAAGAAAGGGCATTGGAAAGACGAAATTTCTGTTTTACATCTGTCTTGTAAAGTAGAGAAACAATGGGAGGAATGAGACAAAAACCTGACTTTGAATCTTGCCTCCGTTGTTTATTTATAGCTGGGTAAGCGACCCTGGTCCCTCACTTCCTTATCTATAAATGAAGATATTACCTACTCCATAGGGTTGTTTTAAGGATTAAATGAGATAGTGAGATAATCGCATAAAAGGTTTCACACACTAGCACAAAGTATATATTGAGAGTCAAGTCACATTTGGAGGTCATATATAAATACAAAACAATGTTAGTTAGGTTGCAAAATTTGTTTCTTCATGTGATGAAGTTCTTGATTAATTTTAGACATTTGAGAAGAGACAGTAAAATTTACTTTCTAGCTTTCATCCTCTCATTCTTTTTAATCAAAACTCTACATTCAGCCATGCTGCTGTGGCTGCTGCTAAGTTGCTTCAGTCGTGTCCGACTCTGTGCGATCCCAGAGATGGCACCCTACCAGGCTCTTCTGTCCCTGGGATTCTCCAGGCAAGAACACCGGAGTGGGTTGCCATTTCCTTCTCCAATGCATGAGAGTGAAAAGTGAAAGTGAAGTTGCTCGGTCATGTCCGACTTCACGATCCCATGGACTGCAGCCCACCAGGCTCCTCCATCCATGGGATTTTCCAAGCAAGAATACTGGAGTGGGGTGCCATTGCCTTCTCCATCAGCCATGCTACCACTTTACAAGTCCCATTTCAATAAGTGTCATGTCACAAAAATCAAATAGTCCCAAACATTACTCATATCAGTGAAATATCACAAGAAAATGATAAACATCAGGCCTTGAGAGTCTGGTGCAAAGACTTCACAATTTTCTTCACCATTTTTATTGGAAAAAAATTCTCTTTTCATACTTTTTTTTTTGCCACTGTGAAGTTCAGCTAAAGGGAAACTTTATTTAAACAGCTAATGCAGACTTTATTTATAAGAAGCTCAAATTAGTCGTATCATGCCACGCATTCATTAGAATACAGTGACCCTTCAGGGCTAAAGGAGAAGAGCTCACAAACTCAAAGGAGACCCTAAATCAACACCTAGCTGAAAAGCTCCACAGTATCCACATCAGATTTACCTATAAAGACACATAATATCTGCTTTAAACTATCAGGCAAAGGTTGGCAGTCAGGGCACTGACCCAGAACTACTAGATGTCAAAACTGTATTACAGTATGAAAATTTCTGTTATTTGTTCTTCAAATTTTACATTTTAGCATTATTCTTTGCCATCTTTCATATCCTGGAGGTAAATTTTATGTTTGAGATTTGGATCTGTGGCTTAAGAGACCTACAAGAGTACAAATGTTTTGCATCATTAAGCAGACTACTCTGAAGAGAACAGAATAAAAAGAACAGGGTATAAAATATCTTACATATTTTTAGGTGAATATTTTTTATTCCTCTTTCTTACAAAAATAACAAATATAATTTTCTAAGCAGACAGAATAAAAAGAACATGGAGCTATGGATGGCTTAGTAGCAGTTTTCTCCGTCATGTTCAAACTGAATATTCCAAGTATTTAGATCTTTAAGTGCTTGCTGCAGTAATAGAGTTAATTATGCTCTCTTCAGGGCCTGCAATTTACAATTAAAGCCAAATAGAGATCTTAACATTTCATGCTTAAGTCTTTCAGTTTTCAGAATGGAAGATTAAAGTGCTTAAACATCTACAGGACACAGCATAACTTAGAAATCTAACGCCTGACATACAAGAACATTTTTTTTATGATTCCCTTAGTCCCGAAAACGTACATGAAGCATTTTTGCCCACTCTTGTCTTGGTGGTGGTGCTCAAGTCGCCAAGTCTTATCCAAATCTTGCAGCCTCAAGGTCTGTAGCCTGCCAGGCTACTCTGTCCATGGGATTCTCCAGTCAGGAATACTGGAGTGGACTGCCATTTCCTTCTCCAAGGGATCTTCCCAACCAAGGAATGAAACCTGGGTCTCCTGCACTGTAGGCAGGTTCTTCACCAACTGAGCTACTACGAGGTTGATTTTATTGATTTTTAAATATGGCATTCTTTTATCCATTTAGTATTTGAAAATTAAAGTTACTGTCTTTTCCCCCTTAAAGAACTAAATGATCTTCAAATTTAAAGAGAAATAAAGACTACTAAAGGAGAAATTTTTTTATTTTTAAAATTTATCGCCCATATACAACAAAGCCAGGAATTTCAAACCCTACTACAGTTAGGTGAGGGGAGTGGGGAAGGGTGTAATGGAGATAGTAACTTGAACTCCAATACATTTCAAATAATGAAATCTTCTTCCATACTTATACTTCATTAATTACAGATTACATGTGAAACAAGCAGTTTACACATCACTATAATCATGCTACTTTTATAGCTCCAATTTGCTGCCATCCTGGAAGATGATGCTGTGAAAGTGCTGCACTCAATATGCCAGCAAATTCAGAAAACTCAGCAGTGGCCGCAGGACTGGAAAAGGTCAGTTTTCACTCCAATCCCAAACAAAGGCAATGCCAAAAAATGCTCAAACTACCACACAATTGCACTCATCTCACACTCTAGTAAAGTAATGCTCAAAATTCTCCAAGCCAGGCTTCAGCAATACGTGAACCGTGAACTTCCAAATATTCAAGCTGGTTTTAGAAAAGGCAGAGGAACCAGAGATCAAATTGCCAACATCCGCTGGATCATGGAAAAGCAAGAGAGTTCCAGAAAAACATCTATTTCTGCTTTATTGACTAAGCCAAAGCCTTTGACTGTGTGGATCACAATAAACTGTGGAAAATTCTGAAAGAGATGGGAATACCAGACCACCTGACCTGCCTCTTGAGAAACCTATACGCAGGTCAGGAAGCAACAGTTAGAACTGGACATGGAACAACAGACTGGTTCCAAATAGGAAAAGGGGTACATCAAGGCTGTATATTGTCACCTTGTTAATTTAACTTATATGCAGAGTACATCATGAGAAACGCTGGGCTGCAAGAATCACAAGATGGAATCAAGACTGCCAGGAGAAATATCAGTAACCTCAGATATGCAGATGACACCACCCTTATGGCAGAAAGTGAAGAGGAACTAAAAAGCCTCTTGATGAAAGTGAAAGAGGAGAGTGAAAAAGTTGGCTTAAAGCTCTACATTCAGAATACTAAGATCATGGCATCTGGCCCCATCCCTTCATGGCAAACAGATGGGGAAACAGTGTCAGACTTTATTTTTAGGGGCTCCAAAATCACTGCAGATGGTGATTCCAGCCATGAAATTAAAAGACGCTTATTCCTTGGAAGGAAAGTTATGACCAACCTAGATAGCATATTGAAAAGCAGAGACATTACTTTGCCAACAAAGGTCCGTCTAGTCAAGGCTATGGTTTTTCCAGTGGTCATGTATGAATGTAAAAGTTGGACTGTGGAGAAAGCTAAGCACCGAAGAATTGATGCTTTTGAACAGTGGGGTTGGAGAAGACTCTTGAGAGTCCCTGGGACTGCAAGGAGATCCAACCAGTTCATTCTAAAGGAGATCAGTCCTAGGTGTTCTTTGGAAGGAATGATGCTAAAGCTGAAACTTCAGTACTTGGCCACCTCATGTGAAGAGTTGACTCATTGGAAAAGACTCTGATGCTGGGAGGGATTGGAGGCAGGAGGAGAAGGGGACCACAGAGGATGAGATGGCTGGATGGCATCACTGACTCGATGGACGTGAGTTTGAGTGAACTCCGGGAACTGGTGATGGACAGGGAGGCCTGGCATGCTGCGATTCATTGGGTTGCAAAGAGTCGGACACGACTGAGCAACTGAACTGAATTGAACTGAGAGCAGTATTTCTGAAAGGTGCCTTTTCCTCAATTATTTCAACTTCCATTGGGTCAAAACCATTTAACTTATAGTCCAATTATCAGCTTCATTAAATATCCTTTCTTACTAATTTTCATAAAGCTACTATCTAGCCACTTACAGTTAAAAAAAAACATATATATACATATAGATTTCTGATTCAGTTCTTTAAATCTATAAAGAAACTGAGGCACAGGGAAGATGAAGGACTAGCCAAGTCTGCCTAGAAAGTGTATATATGCATGACTGTCTTATGATCTATTTTCACCTCACTTCCTGTTACTACTTAATACAATTATAAATTCTAACAACAGGGTTTAGAAGCCTAAAACTATTTAGAGCAAAGCAACTACAACAGAAACAATACTATTCTAACTTGACTTCAGATCAGAGAATACCCCTAGAGTTTAGCAAAACCTAGGGAGATGCTAAGTGGGAACAGGATTTCTGCTACTAAACTAATCTCAGCTTTCAGACATCCATTTATTTAAACATGTGTTGAGTGCCCAATCTATGCCAGGCCCTGTGACAGATAGTGAATACAACTAGCTCTCATGTCCATAGCAACAGAGTAAAGCTACTCTTGGAGCTCTTCAATACATATTTCATGCTGGGAGTGGTTTCCTTTTTTCCTTCAGTATTATTTGTGACATTCAATTTAACTTGATTTTACTGAAGATGTTTCAGTCTTTTTCTGTGAGTGGGGGTAAGTATTAGGATAAACATTTGCCTGACAAATGCAATTATTCAATGTAGTGACATGCCAAATTTTTATGCAGTGATAGGCAAATTTTTATGCAGACAGTAGAACATAAAAATGTAATAAACCTGTAAATAGTTACCTTGTGGAGGCAGGGAAGACACCTGCCATTTCATGAATCAAAACCTAAACTACTCACCTAGAGACATAAAAATGAAAGTTACTCACCTATGAGATTTGTATAGCAAATGCTGAAGTTCAGTCACACTTAAAACGTGAAACTGACTTTTTGCTGACTGAAAGAAGGGAAACGACAAACCAGATGATATAAAACAAAAATGGTTTTCTTCCCTCCCTCTAAGCATGCACATGCTTAGAAGGGAAAATTCCAGCTGCTTCAACTGACCAGCTTCCAAGTCACCAACATGTGGCGGTCTGATTTGACCACTATTATCTATTCAAGCAAAAGCGAAATACACCAATGACCTGGACAAGCACAGAGTCAGACATAATTTGAGAGTTTGCACCATTAAGAAACGACTACTCCTGCGTTCTTTCCCAACTTGTGTTTGTATATGATCAGTCTGCTGTAATATCTGTAAACTCAGTTTTGAATATTCATTACCAGGCAAATTTTAACAAGGTGTTATAGATCGTACTTTAAAGATACCTCCCCCTACCTACAAATAAATTACCAGAATATTCTGAACAGGTCCTACTATGAAAGAACGTGATGGAAAGGAGACACTGTATTCCTCAGATCTTTCTACAAATGAAAAAGTTCTTTCAGGGAAAAAGTGTTGAAGCCCTGTGCTGCTGCTGTCTAGTCGCTTCAGCTGTGTCTGCCTCTGTGCGGCCCTTTGGACTGCAGCCTGCTAGGATCCTCTCTCCATGGGGTTCTCTAGGCCAGAGCACTAGAGTGCATTGCCAGGCCCTCCTCCAGGGGGTCTTCCCAACCTAGGGATCAAACCCTGGTTTTCTGCATTGCAGGCAGATTCTTCACCACTCCACCAGGGAAGCCCCAGTTTAAGCCCTATAACCGCACCTAGTTCAACATCCAAAGGCACAGGGAACATCCCTGTAAGACAGCACCACATGGGCACAGAAAGGATTACAAGAATAATGACTAGCCTACACTTTCAAAGTCCCTAATCTAGGGGGAAAGACATAAACAACTGTAACAAAACATTAATAACCGAGATCTAAACACCGGTTACAACGATGCAGAGTCCTAGAGAAATCAAAGGACGCTTGAAAAACAAAACAATAAGAGAATGACACTCAGGGCAAACAACGTTATGTGAAGACGGAATCAGGAAGGCAAGTTTGGAAAGGGCAAGCAATTCGATACAGTTTGATGACTGGGGGAGGATGACAGTGAAGAATATGAAAGCAGTAAATTAGCCGGAGGCCAGAACAGTGAGGGATTCATCTGTCATGCTCGTGCTAAGTCACTTCAGTCGTGTCCGACTCTTTGTGATGCTAAGGACTGTAGCCTGCCAGGCTCCTCTGTCCATGGGATTCTCCAGGCAAGAATACTGGAGTGGGTTGCCATGCCCTCCTCCAGGGGATCTTCCGGACGCAGGGATCAAACCTGCGCTGGGTTCTTTACCAGTAGCGCCACCTGGGAAGCCCAGGCTCAGGGTAGGGCCTAGAATCTTCCCTCGACATAGAGACGTTGCAGATATGGAAGCAGGAGTGTGACATGTAATCTGTCAACAGCGCAGAAGAGAAGCAGCCAAAGGACCACTTCAGGAAGACAGTAAATGAACTGCTAAAGCCTACTATTTATTAAATAAGTAGGCAATAAGTAAGACATTAAACACTATTAAAATAAGCTACAAAAATATTCAACTATTTAATAAAACATTTAAAAATTAACTAATTAAAGTTGATTTTTAGTCTTAGTGAAAGAAAGTTATCAGCAGAAGGGATAGACTCAAGAATTATGCTGAAAACACAAAAGACATATTTGTGATTTGAATCATGGGCACACTTACACACTTGAAATGCTTTAAGGGTAGATGATATTGTCCCAACCAAGTGTAAAAACAAACACGTTAATTAAGGCCCAGAATTAAGTTTATTTTATAGCTCTGTTTATCTTAGCAGTTTACCGCTCTTCTGTATAATGTTTAAAAGTATGTTATCAAATACTTACTGAGTTTCTATTACCTAAGTAGCAGTTACAATACTAACAATACACAGGAGGCTATGGTTTACAGATATTTGGTTTTTAAAAAACTTAATTGCATTTTTTAAATCTAGTCCATGGGATCGCAAAGAGTCAGACACGACTGAGCAACTTCACTTTCACTGAGACCAAACGGGGACCATAATTAGTAAACAATGACATAAAAAAATACAACTCATAGGCAACCTTTGAATAATTATTTTCTTAAGAATTACTTTTGCTCATTCTCACACACAGAAACTGCACGTGTGCAACAATGACATAATTTGCATGAAGATAAATGAATACCATTCGTTAGTGATGACTGAAACTTTATTGTGACTTCAGCTGAAAGAATTAACAAGGTGGCAAAAATATAAATATCGTATACTGACAAGCATATATGGGATCTAGAAAGATGGCACTAGTGAATTTATCTTCAGGGCAGCAATGGAAAAACAGACATAGAGAACGGACCTATGGACACAGGGCAAGGTCCAGCTCTTCCTTTCTCACACCTCCCCCAAGGCAGACTAGGAACTATGATAACTGCCCTAAGCAAGAACATCTAAACAAGGTGAGTTGTGACAGCGTCAAGGTGATTTACTATTTTAATGGACCTTTGGGTATGTGAGGAAAATGAGCCAGGCCTCCAAAAACAGTATGGATTCTAATCCTGTGACCAAGAGATTATGACCCTCACTTGGAAAGTGGGGTGTTTGCCTTTAAGATTTACTCTTTGCGATCACTTCACAGAATCTTTTTCCCTTTAACAAAAATATTGAGATGTATATTCCTTATGTTTACACACCATGTTTCTTTTTTCAACTTGTATTTTTTCATAAATTAGGAGGGATTAAAATAGTGGAGACTTGTTTGGAAACTTAAATTACTCTTTGTGGTGGACAGTGAAAATTACCATTTTGGTTTGCTCAAGCTGCCTATACCTTTCCTTCGAGGAATGGAATCCATGGCCTAGGATTGGCCAGTCATCTTTTAAGAGTATTAACCAGTGCAAAAAGGCCAGGTTCCTCCAATAAGCCTGAATGTAAATAACTATGGGAAGACAGGAAATCTCTCTGTCTTCTGGGGTGTCAAATGGGCGAAGTCAGTAGTCATATTTTCCCTCTCTCATACAACAAACCTATCTATAGCAGAAAAAAATGATATCACATTACAAAGAGAAACTGGGTCTCTTCATTCAGTCATTCACTTAACATTTAGTAAAGAGCTGCTGTGTGCTAAGTGTGGTGCTGGGCACTGGAGACAGAAAAACTAAGCAGTACGGTGACTGTATCTTGTGAATCAAAAATCAAGACAATATCTGTTGAAAGATTTTTATGTAACTTCTGGATGTGAGATGTCATCTTAGAGACAGATTTTTTTTTTAATTGAAAAACATGCTAACTTCTAATACATTTGGATAAAGAGGAAAAAAAAAAATCACTAAGATACCCAAAATTGGAAGTATAATAGAAAAAGGTAAAATTCACATTTGTTGTAATTCTAAGGTATCAACTGGCCCTTACATCTTCAAGTTAGTTTTTCAACACCATGCAAAATGTAAGAATAAAAAAAGACTAGTGAAGTAAGAAAGTGATGCTCTAAGGCATCACTACAAACAAAGCTAGTGGAGGTGGTGGGATTCCCGTTGAGCTATTTCAAATCCTAAAAGGTGCTGCTGTAAAAGTGCTGCACTCAATATGCCAGCAAATTTGGAAAACTCAACAGTGGCCACAGGACTGGAAAAGGTCAGTTTTCATTCCAATCCCAAAGAAAGGTAATGCCAAAGAATGCTCAAACTACTGCACAATTGTATTCATCTCACATGCTAGCAAAGTAATAGTTAAAATTCTCCAAGCCAGGCTTCAACAGTACATGAACTGTGAACTTCCAGATATTCAAGCTGGACAGAGAAAAGGCAGAGGAACCACAGATCAAATTGCCAACACCCACTGATCATCGAAAAAGCAAGAGAGTTCCAGAAAAACATCTATTTCTACTTTATTGACTATGCCAAAGCCTTTGACTGTGTGGGTCACAATAAACTGCGGAAAATTCTGAAAGAGATGGGACTATCAGACCACCTGACATGCCTCCTGAGAAATCTGTATACAGGTCAAGAAGCAACAGTTAAAACCAGACATGGAACAACAAACTGTTTTCTAATTGGGAAAGGAGTACATCAAGGCTGTATACTGCCAGCCTGCTTATTTAACTTATATGCAGAGTACATCATGTGAAATGTCGGGCTGGAAGAAGCACAAGCTGGAATCAAAGACTGCTGGAAGAAACATCAATAACTTCAGATACGCAGATGATACCACCCCTATGTCTAAAGAGCCTCTTGATGAAAGTCAAAGAGGAGAGTGAAAAAGCTGACTTAAAACTCAACATTCAAAAACTAAGATCATAGCATCTGGTTCCATCACTTCATGGCAAACAGATGGGGAAACAATGGAAAATGGGACAGACTTTATTTTGGGGGGCTCCAAAATCACTGCAGATGGTGACTGCAGTCATGAAATTAAAAGATGCTTGCTTCTAGGAAGAAAAGCTATGACCAACCTAGACGGCATATTAAAAAGCAGAGACATTACTTTGCCGACAAATGTTCGTCTAGTCAATGCTATGGTTTTTCCAGTAGTCATGTATGGGTATGAAAGTTGGACTACAAAGAAAGCTGAGTGCTGAAGAATTGATGCTTTTGAAGACTCTTGAGAGTCCCTTGGACTGCAAGGAGATCAAACCTGTCGATCTTAAAGGAAATCAGTCCCCAATATTCATTGGAAGGACTGATGCTGAAGCTGAAACTCTGATAATCTGGCCACCTGATGTGAAGAACTGTCTCACTGGAAAAGACCTTGGTGCTAGGAAAGACTGTAGGCAGGAGAAGGGGACGACAGAAGATGAGATAACGGACATGGGTTTGAGCAAGCTCCAGGAGCTGGTGAGGGAGGCTC
The DNA here is from genome assembly GCA_006410675.1 of Oreotragus oreotragus. Taxonomy (NCBI): domain Eukaryota; kingdom Metazoa; phylum Chordata; class Mammalia; order Artiodactyla; family Bovidae; genus Oreotragus; species Oreotragus oreotragus. The sequence goes on along the minus strand of SJYX01024412.1, from coordinate 252,521 downwards.
AGAGGGGAAAGCACCTGCCTGCAGTGCGGGAGACCCGGGTCAATCCCTGTGTCGGGAAGATCCCCTGGAGAAGGAAATGGCAACCCACTCCAGTACTCTTGGCTGGAAAATTCTATGGACAGAGGNGATAACGGACATGGGTTTGAGCAAGCTCCAGGAGCTGGTGAGGGAGGCTCAGAGGGGAAAGCACCTGCCTGCAGTGCGGGAGACCCGGGTCAATCCCTGTGTCGGGAAGATCCCCTGGAGAAGGAAATGGCAACCCACTCCAGTACTCTTGGCTGGAAAATTCTATGGACAGAGGAGCCTGATAGGATATAGCACATGGGGGTCTCAAAGAGTCGGACACAACCGAGCGACTTCACTTTCACTTTCGGGGAAGCCTGGTGTCCTTCAGTTCATGGGGTCACAAAGAGTCAGACACGACTGAGCAACTGAACTGAACTGAAGGAAGAAAATAAAAATGCTATCCCCTCACAAGTAGGGTTGGGGATACCATAAAATATGATGGACATGCTTAGATGCTGAGTTTATCTGATACCAACTAAATACCATATGCTGCTTGTACAATAATAGTAGCTACCTCAAGGGTTATTTGAAAATGAAAGAATATATGAAAAACACTTGAATAGCTTGCATATTGTAAATAATAAGCAGTTTTGTTGCCGTAAGGCTTACTGCCATTACAACAAAAAAACAAAATTGAGGGTCCAAGCATTTTCTGGAAGAATTCAAATAGCAAACACTGGAAAGCAATCTTCATCCATTATCACAAAAGACTTTGAAGCCTTTGAGATTTAAATGAATAACGAGCTTTTAATCACTGCCCCCCTTTCAATGCACCTCTTTGCTTTTCTAATACCCTAAACACTTCTGCTTTATAAAGGTTAAGGATACTAAAGTATATTCAAATTCTAAAGTATTTGTTCCATGTGATTCAAAGTAGACTCAAAGTATATCAGGTCTTTCATGATTTTCTAGTTCCATTCCCTCTACCTTCACAACACGTCTGAAATCTGACCCCTTGCTCACTACTTCCATTACTATCTCGCTAAAAGAGACACCACCATCTCCTGATTCCCTCACGAGGGCAGGAGTCTTCCTTGCTCTTATCTCCTAGAGTCAGTTTTCCACAACAGCAGCCAGACTGAGTTCTCCCACATCCAAATGAGTACAGCCTCCAATGCTCACAACCCTCCAATCACTTTCCATCACAACCAGATTAAGAGCCCGTCAGGCTCTTTACATGGGCAACTATGTCCAAGTCATCTATTTCCAGCCTCCTTCTCCCTTCGCTACACTACAGTCACTGGGGTCTTCTGGGTCCTAGAACACACCAAGCCAATCTGGCCTCAGGGCCTTCTGACTTCTGTCTGGCTTTTTTCATATTCCCACCTGGCCAGTTTCTTGATTTCACTTATATCTTTTGTCAAATTCACCTCCCCAGAGAAAAACCTTTCCTGACTAACTTACCTTATATAATCACCTCTCCTTCCTTCACCTTACCTAATGTCTTTTTGTCCCTTTTCTCCATTGTAGTTATGTGACCTGAACTATATATGTGTTTATTTTAACAGGGACCTCATACGTCTTATCACTGTAGGCCTTATAACAATGTCTGATACAAAACAGGTGCTCAATATATATTTGTTGAATAAATAGAAGCTTCTTACAAACATCAATTAATACACCCTATACAAGCTGACTGAAGCAGACAATATAAAATCTATTGCTGAACTCCTGTCTTGCTAAGGTGAAGCAGATACTAATAAAATACATTTACAAAAATAGATAAATGCCAAGAGGTTAGCCATGGTCTCTGCTGGCATCTAATATTACCTCTATAGTGGTGTCTCTCGGGGAAGGCAATGGCACCCCACCCCAGTACTCTTGCCTGGAAAATCCAATGGACGGAGTAGCCTGGTGGGCTGCAGTCCATGGGGTCGCTAACAGTCGGACAGACTGAGCGACTTCACTTTCACTTTTCTCTTTCATGCCTTGGAGAAGGAAATGGCAACCCGCTCCAGTATTCTTGCCTGGAGAATCCCAGGGATGGGGGAGCCTGGTGGGCTGCCGTCTATGGGGTCACACAGAGTCGGACACGACTGAAGTGACTTAGCAGCAGCAGTGGAGTCTCTGGAGAAGGAAATGGCACCCCACTCCAGTACTCTTGCCTGGAAAATCCCATGGATGGAGGAGCCTGGTGGGCTATAGTCCATGGAGTCGGAAGTGTCAGACACAACTGAGTGACTTCACTTTCACACAGTGGAAAAGGAAATGGCAACCCACTCCAGTATTCTTGCCTGGAGAATCCCAGAGACATGCAGAGCATGCTGGGCTGCCGTCTATGGGGTCGCACAGAGTCGGACACGACTGAAGCAACTTAGCAGCAGGAGCATAGTGGAGTCTCAAATTTAGATCTTAAATCTTGATTCCTTCCTTGAGTTCTAGTCTCACATCTAATTGCCTGGTAATGAACCCCACCTTCTTCTTCTTTTTATTCCTTATTGCCTTATTATCGCTGCCCTGAAACATGTTAACCTTTAGTATGCATTCTATGTTGTTAAAAGCTAATAGTATATCATATGAATACATACATGTGTAGGTACACATACTCCTAAACCAACATAAAGGTGTTCTGGTCATTGATCCGCAAAAGAATAGGACATATTAACATATACTTCTCCATATATTTCTTTCCTCATTCAAACTACATCAGTGAAAGGCCTGCCAAGTTGGCTCATATAACGCTAATTTTGATGGCAACACAATGTTCCACATTGTGATATACTATAACTTATTTACTCATTCCACTATTAATAGAAATGATTTTAAGTTTTGATATTATAAACAGTGCTGAAATATACATCCTTGTACATACCAGTGCTTTAATTATTAGGAGCAGATTCCCTTAAGTGAAATCATTAGGGCATAATATGTCTATTTTCAATAGTTATTGCTAGATTGCCTTCCCAAAAAGGCAATAACAACTCATATTTCCATCAGCAGTATTCAAATAACTTCTCACATCCTCATCCCAAGTAACATGTGGTTTTGATCATTTTCATTTTTGCCAATCTTACGGATGTAAAGTGATAGTTCATATTTCATTGACTGTAAGTCTGACCATCCTTTGAAATATTATTGACCATCTGAATTTGCTCCCCTGAAATTTCCTATTCATATCCTTTGCCCCTTTTTCTATTTAGTTGTTCACCTTCTTATCAAAATGTAAGAGCTTCCTGAATATTACAGATACAAACCCTTTCATCTGACACCTCTGTTGCAAATATTTTAGTTTTCAAATTTGCTGTGGACTATTAATTTTGATCATGTTCTGTTTTGCCATATAAATTTAAACTTTTATATAGGCAAAATTCTTTTTTCCACCTTGTCCAGCTCCTAGATGTCCTGTTTAATAAAAAATGTCTTCCAGAGAACGATTCCTACTTAAATACCAAAGAATAAAACATGAGAAATTTTCCTTCACATAAAATATGAAAAATCCTCTTTAAGTTATACGTTAAGAACCACTCCCACTTTTTTCTGCATCTTGTTCTTTTGACTCTCTAGTTACTATATTACTATATTACTATAAACTGTTGACACTATAATTATGAATTTTCTGTCCATTACAGGGACTCTCCTCTGCAACACCTCTGTCAAACCATAATAATCTAACCTCTGTTGCTCATTTCCAATGATGAAATACTTATTACTTCTCTAGACCTTACCATTTCACTTCCCAGGAGTTTCTATTCATTTCATCCTGAGTCATCTATATTTTTCATATTCCTATTGAAATAACCAAACTAAGCAAATATATGAGAATGAAAATCAGTCTCAGTAATTTAACTGTGATGTTCTTAGCACCTGAAAATTATTCACTGCCTCTTCTATTTCCCCTTTCCTCCAATGAACACCTTCTTTATGTCAACTATTAGAAATACAAAGATAAAGAAAATATAGCTTCTCACCTTAAGGTCATGGAAGAGTAGCAATATATATTATACCTATATATGCATATTGTGAATATATAAATAAATTATGCCTGGGAAAAAAACTACTATATAGTGAAAATGCTCCTCAAGATCTATTTTAAGGAATTCTAGTGCATATATTTGGTAATAACTGGATAACTGGGATAATTGCATATTAAAGGAGTTAACCAAGCTGAAGATCGAAAAAAGATATTTACAGTATTGAGAAAATTAAAATTTAGCACTGTTTTCTTGAAACTGGTTCAATCAATTAAGCTCTAATTATATTGTCTTAGCTAGATAATATTCATGTCAGGCAATATAACATATTTTATAAGAGATCTAAGAAGCTCCAGGCAATAGGTCACATATCTTAAAAAATAATCTGACCTAGATAAAAATTAATTTTTAAAAAAGCATCCAGCTTGCAAATTTATTTGCTCATTATGGTTCAGGTTTTCTTTGGTAGTGAGTACTATCCCAAAATTAAGTAAAACTCTGAAAAACACAAACATTTCAACATTTTGAAAAAATAATTAATTAATTTACTTTAATTGGAGGATAATTACTTTACAATATTGTGGTGGGTTTTGCCATACATCAACATGAATCAGCCATGAGTGCACATAAGTCCCCCCATCCGGAATGGCCCTCCCACTTCCCTTCCTACCCCATCCTTCTGGGTCATCTCAGAGCCACCAGCTTTGAGTGCCTTGCTTCATTCATCGAACTTGCACTGGTCATCTACTTTACATATGTAATACACATGTTTCAGTGTTATTCTCTCATATCATCCCACCCTCACCTTCTCCCACATAGTCCAAAAGTCCGTTCTTTACACCTATGTAAAGAACAGATTCGTTTGCTGCCTTGCATACAGGATCATCATTACTGTCTTTCTAAATTCTATATACTATGCGTTAATATACTATATTGATGTTTCTCTTTCTGACTTACTTCACTCTGTATAATAGGCTCCAGTTTCATCCACCTCATTAGAACTGACTCAAATGTGTTACTTTTTATAGCTGAGTAATATTTCATTGTGTACCACAACTTCCTTATCCATTAATCTGCTGATGGACATCTAGGTTGCTTCCACATCCTAGCTATTATAAACAGTGCTGCAGTGAACACTGGGGTTCATGTGTCTCTTTCAACTGTGGTTTCCTCAGTGTGTATGCCCAGCAGTGGAATTGCTGGGTCATATGCCAGTTCTATTTCTAGATTTTTAAGGAATCCCCACACTGTTTTCCATAGTGGTTATACCAGTTTGCATTCTTACCAATGGTGTAAGAGGGTTCCCTTTTCTCCACACCTTCTCTAACACTGTCCATTTATAGTTTGTAGACTTTTGGATTGCAGCCATTCTGACCAGTATGAGATGACACCTCATTGTGGTTTTGATTGGTGATGGACAGGGTAGCCTGGGGTGCTGCAGTCCATGGGGGTTGCAAAGAGTTGGACACAACTGAGTGACTAAACTGAACTGAATAATGAGTGATGTTGAGCATCTTTTCATAAACATCTTGAAAATTTAAATAATTGAACATTGGTTCAAGTGATTAAAAAAGCAAAGATTTTTAAAAATCTCCAATAAAATGGAATCATGCTAATACTAAGAAATGAAGATATAATAAACATAAACTAAACAAAAAGCTAGAAAAACACATAAAAACTGTCCACCAATGTTTATTCCATCCAGGCAGGGATTGACTTCTATGACATTCTGAGACTTTGCACATCCTTACTTGGGGTTGGAGAGTAATTTGCTTACTGATTTACTCAGTGTGTACAGTCACATTTAACAAATGCATGTGGACTTTATAGGCAGTAAGCTGCTGCAAGCATTTATCCATCTATCCATCCATCAGTTGACACAACCAATTCCTAAGTCAAACCTCACATTCAAAAACATGAGACCTTTCTGGAACAAATACACAAAATAGTTCAGTTTATATTGATCAGAAACCTCACCCTTGGCAAAGACAAATTTCTGCAAATTTTAAATTGAAATAGTAATCAAAGTATAATGTCTACATGAAAACATGTTTGTTGTTCAATATTAAAGGTAAAATACTTGAAAATCATAAAAGCATTAACAACAGGCAAAAAAGCAGCAAATTAAAATAGAATTTCTTTATCAGCTTATGAGGCTAAGATAAATAAAGTTGATAGAAAAACTTTAACCACTAAAAGCTTCAAAACCATGAGTCAGGTTTATTGAGCATATTCAAGAAAATTTAAGCATGTTGTAGGATAGCACAACTATTTGCCAAAGACAGACTATAACCACAGCAATCTAATAGTGTCAGATGTTTTGATTTATGTAGTCATAATACAGCTCCACTTTAATATGGTAGTTAGCTGAGTTCTCTGTGTGTTTCTGTATTTGCTATGATTCATTATTATATACGCTTCATTATAAGTGTTTGTCTACACCTCTGTCTCTTAACTGACTCATTTGAAAAGACCCTGATGCTGGGAAAGATTGAGGGCAGGAGGAAAAGGGGACAACAGAGGATAAGACGGTTGGATGGCATCACCAACTCAAGGGACATGAGTTTGAGCAAGCTCCGGGAGTTGGTGATGGACAGGGAAGCCTGGCAGGCTGCAGACCATGGGGTCCAAAAGAGTCAGACATGACTGAGTGACTGAACTGAATACAATCATAAACTTTAGTCCTCGGTATACTTCCTAATAATGTATATCTTACCTTCACAGACTTAGGAAGTTATGAGTTCAAATATGCATTTTGAGCTAGCATTAAAAGTGCAATATCTTTAAATCCTATACCAAAATAAAATGACATATTCTTTGTAAGTCTACAAGCTAAATATCTTGAAATCATGAATACTAAAAAAGTATGTAGGGCTTGCCCTATTAAGTTATATTTATATGAAAGCCTGGCAAATGGGTTCTAAAAATATTTAGATCCTCGATGATTTTCTTAGTCCTTGCCTTTATTATTGTTCCTAACCACTTAGCAGTTATATTGGCTTCAATTGCTTTGCATCTCTTTAAGTAAGCAGAGCACTGCCTGCAGATAATATAGTCCAAGAGATACTTTATAAGAATTAAGCCCTATGAAAACATGGAAAATTTAAAGTACTAACAACAGAAAAAAACTATGACGATTCTTTCCAACACAAATGTCTTGTTGTGGTTTTTGTTGTTTTAATGTATGGCCTTACTTTGAGGATATATCTAAGCTAAGCTAGCATAGCAGACTAAAATCAGTTATTCTTAAAAGTAACAAAAACAAGTAAAATCTAGCTAGTTTAAATCATTATTTACAAACCAATTAATTTGTATCGAGTGTAAGAAAATATTCACATTGGCTGTCACTGAAGAGCCTTTAAGTGACCAATCAAAATTCAAAAGAGAAAAGACCCCCTAACTAAAATAGATTTTGTGGACATGTTAAGTGAGTTGTCAGTGACTCAGACATAAAAATGTGAACAGTTCTTATAAATCCTTCCCTTTGAAATACTCCAGTACTAGAAAATTATTTGAGTTGTCTGCCAGGTATTTCAGAGATACTTTGATACATCATTTAACATGTATGAACTATTACTAATTTAGAGACTGTAATTTTTACACACATTTTCACCTTAACCAAATGATCAAACATAACATTACCAATGAGACAAACTGACTTCCTGACTTCTTGATGTATTCTTGCCAAAAATGTTTAATACAAAACTAATCATGAGGAAACAATTAGATGAATCCAAATTGAGGAACATTCTGCAAAACAATTAGTCTAGAACCTAAAGATGTTAGTGCCAAGGAAGACCACCTTTACTTCCCCCATCAAAAAAAAAGCTCAGAAACTATTCAAATTTAAAGGAAAGCAAGGAGACATGACAACAAAATAATGTGTGATCCTTGATCAGGGGTGGGTCATCCACAAACAATTTTATTGGGACATTTGAAAAAATTAAAATATGGACTTTATATTATATAAATGTTTCCATACTAAATTCTAGAGTTTGATAACTACATTGTGTTTATGTGGTAAAAGGAGAAAAAAGTCGCAATTTATTCTCAAATGATCAAGGGGCAAGAAGAATTTATATAGTGATAAGACACATATGGCAAAATGTATTCAATTGATAAATTCAGATAGAGAATATACAAGTAATGATTGTTCTCTTATTTAAATTTTGAAAATTTTTCACAATAAAAACTTGAAAAGAATACTTAAATGAAAATCTAGATGTAAAAATGATAGTGACTAAAATTAAGAACTTAGTGAATTGGATTCACAGGCAGATTCAACAGGAGAAAAAAAAAAATCAGTGTACTGGAAGAGAATTCAGAAAAAAGTATACAAACTAATGCTCAGAGTGATAAAAAGGTTAGAAAATAGGACAATGAGTGTATGAGCATATGTGACAGGTTGAAAAGGTCTAAGGGATGTAAGGATAGTCCCAGAGGAGAAAGAGATTCTAGAAGAAGCAATATATTAAGATACAACAGCTGAGAATTTCCCCAAACTAGCCTTAGACATCAAGATATAGACTCAAGAAGCAATATGGACATCAAGAATGACTAACAATACAAAGGAAGCCACACTTCTAGGGACAGCATAGTAAAAACTGCTAAAAAGAGGTGGAGAAACTTAAAAGCAGCAAAGTATTGCCTTCAAAAGAGCAACTTAGTTTCTATCTCATCAGAAAGTAGAAGTCAGAAAACTATATAGCATATATACTCTTTATTTTATCCAAAGTGTTATGAGAGGCCATTGGAGAGTTCTAAGCGGGGAAGTGAGACAACCTGTTAATGCTTTTACAAGAAAGAGTTGGAAAGTCTCTGTGGAGAAGAGACTTTAAAGAGATAAGAGTAGACACAGAGGAGATCATCAGGAAGCCACTGCAATGGACCACACTAAGTCTAACTCTAGAAGAAAAGTTAAGTTCTGACTAGGATTGGTGAGGTGGTGAAAAGGTGTCAGACACCAGATATTCCGAAATTAGACCCACAGAATTTGCTGATAGATTAGATGTGGAGTGGGAGAGAAAAAAGTCAAAGACAACTCTCATTTTTGGCTTGAACTATTGGCTTGTACTCAGCAAATGGAGCTGCTGTGTACAACAGAGGGAAAACACTTGGGAAGGAATAAGTTGGGTAGAAACATGTAATCAAGAGTCCTGTCTTAGCAGGTGATGAGCGAGACGCCTGGAGAACAATCAGGCAGAGATGGCAAGTTAGGAGTTTAAGAAGGCTGAACTCAGAGATATAAGTTTGGAGACGCTCCCAAGTATTATTTTCTTTATATCTTTTACACATCATCATAAAAATGAGTAACGTAAAATTAACTATCTTGTCCACTTTTCAGTATACAGTTTAGTAATGTTAGATTGTTCATTGTTGTGGAACAGATCTCCAGAACATTTCATCTTACAAAAGTGTAACTCTATACCCATTAAAAAAACTCCCCATTTCACCCTCCCCCAGTCCCTGCAACCACCATTCTAGCTTGTTTCTATGAATTCGACTACTTTAGACAAATCATGTAAGTGGATTCATGTTGCCATTTCTCTTATTGTGCCTGGCTTAGACCACTTAGCATAAAGTCCTCAAAGTTCATCCATGATGCAGCATGTGTCATAATTTCCTTTCTTTTTAAGGCTGAATAATATCCTCTTGTATACATATATCACATTTTGCTAATCCATTCATCCAATGATGGACATTTGTGTTGTTTCCACCTCTTGGCTATTATGAATAATGCTAATATGAATACAGGTGTGAGAATACCTCAAGATCTTATTGTCAATTATTTTGAATATATATCTAGAAATGGGATTGCTATACCTTATGGTATGTCTATGTGTAATATTTTAAGGAATTGCCATCATAACTTTTCCACAGCTGCTACATCATCTTACATTCTTACCAACAGTGCACAAAGGTTCCCAGTTTCTCCACATTCTCACCAATATTTGTTATGCTCTGCATTTTCTTTTTAACAGTAGCTACCCTAACAGGTGTGAGGTGGCTACTACATTTATTTTAATAATATTTTCACATGTGACTGCGTCTAAACATGTGCTTTGTATCTTCACCAAATATTCTATAAAGAAACACAAGAATCCAGTAACAATAGCTACCTACTAGAAAGGGAACTGGGAAGTGACGAGGGTAAAAGACATTTTTCTGTCCAGCACCATATGTATGAACTACTAATTAAATAAAAAACAAAATTTTAATTTTTCTAGATTTTTACTAGGTATAATAAATAGGTCTAATTTTCCCAATGTGTCAACCACTTTTCATTTGTTTCTTATGCCCTTTTCCATATTAATATTTATAAAAATTAAATTATATACAGAATAATTCATCCCAGCAGACCATGAAGCACTGAACTTTTTAGATCAGATCTAAGTATTGGTGCTTCTGAACTGTGGTGTGGGAGAAGACTCTTGAGAGTCCCTTGGACTGCAAGGAGATCCAACCAGTCCATTCTGAAGGAGATAGGCCCTGGGTATTCACTGGAAGGACTGATGCTAAAGCTGAAACTCCAATACCTTGGCCACCTCATGCGAAGAGTTGACTCATTGGAAAAGACCCTAATGCTGGGAGGGATTGGGGGCAGGAGGAGAAGGGGACGACAGAGGATGAGATGGCTGGATGGTATCACTGACTTGATGGATGTGAGTTATGGTAAACTCCAAGAGTTGGTGATGGACAGGGAGGCCTGGCATGCTGCGATTCATGGGGTCGCAAAGAGTCGGACACGACTGAGCGACCGAACTGAACTGAATGAAAAGCTAAAATAATTTAACAGTGATCAGTTAACATAACCACAAAATAGCAAGAGAAATAATAAATAAGACATTTGGTGTGATGAATTTATCAGGGTAAAAAAATTAGATAGATCCTTTCAAGGGAAAGTTTGTTCTCTCTTTATCATAACTTTACTATTTCTGCAGCTGTTTACTCTTATACGGAATGAATTCTTTTGCTCAACAATAGGGTAATTTTTATTAAATAAATGCCACAACGACTCAATGTAATATTATGTAGCCAGTTAAAAAGGATTATTTTATCATTTGAGGCAGACTACTACAATTTATATTTGGCAAGATCAAATGTAAATATACAACAGAGAAAAATTACAGAAGGAAAACAGACTGAAATGTCAGTAGGATTATCTTTGAATGAGGTGGCTATAGATGATATTTTTTAATTTCTATCTTTCTATACTTAAACTAATCGTAATATATACTTTTCATTAAAAATTATGATGATCATTTTTATTTACAATATATCATGTGAGTTGTCCCCTATTTCATATCAAAATGGAATTTGCATATGCTAAAATATGAAGCCCATTAAAAAATTTTTCCAATTATCTTTTTTTTTCTTTTTATTTTATTTTATTTTATTTTTTTATTTTTTTATTTTTTTGTATTTATTTATTTTTTTACACGAACTCCCAAACATGGAAAGTATGAGAAAAGGATCCTAGATATTCTTGTTTCTGACACTTTTAAAGCAATTCAGAAAAGGCTTCATGCTTATAGCTATGCTGTTAATTCACAAATAAATAATTCTTTTCCATATAAATTACAAAAGTTAGAGAATATGGTTACAGAAAGGATAGAATAATCTAAACTAAAAATAAAACTCTCATACATCTAAGCAATTAAGATAATTTTCAAAGACTACAAGAGAGCTTTCATAAGTATTAAAAGGAAACTGAGACCCTCAAAGGTTCGGCATCATAATCACCATCACTGTCACTGCCAACATTAAAACCTTTCTCACCTGTCTCCCGAGTATCAGAGTTAAATAAATTAAATAGCGAATTGGAAATATTATGACTTAGATAAAATTATTATAATGAGACTTAGTCTCCTGTTACACAGATTAATCTCTTTCCAAATCCTAAACTAAATTTCAAATCACATTAAAGGAGATGAGGGGTATATAGAGAAATGAGAGTTTGTCAAAATTATTTGTAATTGCCGAAAGCCAAATCATACTTTGTTTTCTATTTAGACATATATAAATATTAGAAATGGTATAATAGGCAGAATAATGTCCCCCAGCCAAGATGTTATGCCCTAACTCCTTCTCCTCCTCCGTCAACCTGGGAATATACTACTTTACATGGCAAGAGGGATTTTGTAGATGTGATTATGAACCTTGGGATGTTGAGATTGCCCTGGGTTATCCCATGGGCCCAAATTAATTGCATGAGTCCGTAAAAGCAGAGAACTTTACCCTGCTAGGGGAGAGAGAAATGAAACTTGAGGAGGAGAGTTTCAAAGCCTGAGAGCTACTCAACCTTCTGTTGCTGGCCTTGAAAATGAACGAAGGTGGCCATGAGCCAAGGAATGTGGGCAGTCCACAGAAGCTGGGAATAGCTCTCATCTGACACCTAGCAAGAAGATGGGATCTCAGTCCCACAACCTCAAGGGGCTGAATTGTGCCAACACCTAAACAACCTGGAAGTGGGTTTTCTCCTAGAGTCTTCAGAAAGGAAGGTAGCCTTGTGACACCTTGATTTCACTCCAGGGAGACCTGTGTTGGACTTCCAAGCTCCAAAACTGAAAGATAATAAATTAAGCCACTAAATTTGTGGTAATTTGTTACAGCAGCAACTTAAAACTAAAATAAAGAATTCGCTTTACTGTGCATGTTAAGTCACTTCAGGCATGTCCAACTCTTTGCAACCCTGTGGACTGTAGGCTGCCATACTCCTCTGTCCAAGGGATTCTCCAGGCAAGAATACTGGAGTGGGTTGCCACACCCTCCACCAGGAGGTCTTCCCAACTCAGTGATGGAACCCGCGGCTCCTGTGGCTCCTGCACTGCAGGCAGATTCTTTATCACTGAGCCACCAGGGTAGCAATTAATGGGTTTCTATGGAAAACACTGGGTTTAATCTAGAAGAAAATAGGAATGAGATATTTGGGTTATATATATCATAAAATTGAGGAATTTGCTGAATAACAATGACAAAGTGCATGCCACCAACTTCACACACATTAAATGAAAGATTCAAAGAGCAGGACAGAAGTTTGCTTCTCTTTTTCAAAAATTTACAATCCTCATTAGTTCAAAATTCCAAGTTTTATAAAGTGACTTAAATTGCTTCCATAATTGAATGTATCTGTTGTGAAACTCATTTATTTATTTCAGTGTGTGGTGTTCACTATGTTATCAAGATATATAGAAACAGATTTAAACAGTAAACTACAAAAGCAGACCTAAGCAGGCTTATAAATTTACAAGCTTTGAGAGATAAAGTAAGTAGAGATTCTCTAAAAAGTATCTCTGAATGCTTGTGTATTCTTTGCTGAGATGCACACTTCTAGAAAGTAATATGTATTACTTTCTAGAAAAATACTGAAGGAAACTAGGTAAAAAAAAAAAAAAACAAGCAAGAAACCAGAAAGAACAATGCCAGAAAAGGAAAGAGGAAATAAGATATATATTACTTAATATGGATGGAGGGAGTGACAATACAAAAACAGGTTAAGAGCTCACTTTCAGATTCTAATTTTATGAAATAGTAACATATTGAGAATGGAACCACTTTTTCCTGACTTTCTTGGGCCAGGTAGTTCCAGTGATGCCGTCAATCTCAAGGACAATCGCTAAACCTATTCATGATTCCTAGAATGATAAAAGGTCTGCGAGGGTGGATTCAAAAGTTATATTAACAAGTAGAGAGTACAACATTCTGCTTTTGTGTGCAAACAACAGAGACAAGACCCCCTGAGAATGTTAATGGGAGGAATAAAAGTTCATCTACAAGAGCAATCTTTTCTAATTCCTCTTCCTCTCCCAGATCTTTTCAGGAAATGGCCCAGGGTACAGTCTTGGAGCCCTTTCCCTTAATCGCTTTAAGTATCATTTGTTAACTGGCAGCTACCAAATTAACGTCTTCAGCCAAACCATTTACCCTGGATTCAAGGCTCACATATACAATTATCTACTTTCCATCTTGACTTGCATATTAACATGTACCTTAAATTCAAAATACCTTAAGGTAAATTCTTGATCATTCCCCACATGAAACTGTTTGATTTTGTTGTCTTTGCTAATGACAGCACCATCTCCCCAGTTGCTTGGGTCAAAAATCTCGATCCCTTCTTCTAATTAATCTAATTAATCTCTCAGGCATGTGTGATAGAAACCATATGGTCTTTGAAGTCTGACAGACCTTGACTTTAAATTCCAGGTTCTTCTATTTACTTTCTGGATGACCCAGCTTGAGATATCTAACCCCTCTGCATCTCAGTCATGAGGACTGAATGAGATAACAGATAAAGCACCTTGCACAATGTCTAGCATACAGTAGGTGATGAACAAACGGGAATTATTCACATGGCAGATCGTCTTCCAATGGGCATTCCTCTTTCTTTTGGAAACATAGCCTCTACATTTCCTGGTCTCACCTGCAGATAGATGTGTCCATGTGACTAAGTTCTGGCCAATGGGATATGGACATGAAATGCTGACTATAACTTCCAGCTCACATACTGTATTTTTTTAAAAGCTACTTGCCTTCCACTTGTTTACTCCCTTGTCCTACAGACCAGAATGCCAATATGGGGGTAGTGATTCAGCTTTATCTTTGTAGACAAGAGCAGTACCTTCCTTAGTGGGTGGTGGAACAAGATAAAAAAGAATGAGATCCCTGGGTGGCAGTGTGGAACAGAGCTGCCCAACTCAGAACTGCCAACTCAACTGCCTGCCAACCCATACTCAGGTGAGCAAGAGAAAGAAACCCATTTCCTACACGCAAAATGATAATACCTACAAGAATGTTCATGTATTACCTAGAATCCAACTGAATCTTGTGATAGCATATTTTTCAAACCTAGTTTTCCAGAAAAGTTAGTGTTAGTTCCTCAGTTGTGTCTGACTCTTTGCAACCCCATGGACTGAAGACCTCAAGGGTCCTCTGTCCATGGAATTCTCCAAGCAATAATACTAAAGTGGATTGCCATTCCCTTCTCCAAGGGAATCTTACCAACCCAAGAATCGAATTCAGGTCTCCTGCATTGCACACAGATTCTCTACCATCTGAGGCATGAGGGAAGTTTTCCAGAATACCCTTACAAATGTATGAATTCTCAAAAGGTATGTTATTACTGAAAAGATAGTGTGAACAAGAAAAAAAAACAACTCAGCATATATGGGAATTTGTGGCAACTTATTAAAATGAAATATATATATATATATGTATAATTTTTCCCTTGGACATTAAGCCCTGCTGCTTCATGACTATTCATTTGGTAAGATTTATTCAGAATAATGGCATACTGAATTTTCAATTAGATATGACATAAAATTTTCAGTGGGAAATGTTAATAGAAAGCTGAGGAGAAATAAACACATCTTTGCTTTTTTGCTTCCCCCTAAAATACCTTATGTCTGTCACTGGGCAGTTGATTCCTGGGACCCCAAAATAAGTAACCATCTTATTTTATTTTCCCAGAAGCCAAATGATAATTTTCACTTATGCCCTATCAGTGACAAGTTTTATGCTCTTCTCTGAGTTGAAAAAAACAAAAGTCACTAAAAAAACTGTATGAGTTCATACCAAATGAACTAAAAAACTGTAATTGCTGAGCTTTAATAAATCTTAAACCAATTAGACTGAAATTCCTAAACAAATTTTCCTCATTTCAGGAAAGCAAAGTTCCCCAAGCCCAATGCTGCCCAGGATTCATTCACATAAATTCTTTCATACCTTGAGAGTGTCAACTACAAATTAGCACTTGCCATCTATATTAATACCCCTACAAGGATTAAATCAGGTGCTGCTGGAGCTGCAGATTTTCAACACCCTCTGAAAAGAGCTCAGGGTGGAGAGCCAAAATGAGGCAATCTGTGCTCAAGAGGGTAGGGAGCGGGGAACGACTGGCAGGACAGGTCTTCAGACAGTTAGATATTTTCAGGAGCTTGATTTCATTTATGAGCTCAATTCTGGTATCTCCTCATATCTAGAAAAGCACTAAAATCCTTCATGGTTACGACTGTTCTCATGACTAGCAGAAATCTGCAAAAATATGTGCTTGATTACATGTACTCACCCCTCACCAAAATCACATATATACTGACCTTGCCTCTACCTCTCTGAAGCAGTTTTTCAGAGCTTTCTGAAATGCTGTCTCCTAGGCTGCAGCCCTCATTTTTCCTAAAATAAAATTTCACTCGCAACTTTCACGTCGTACATTTTTAAAGTTGACAAGTGTAATTAAATAATCATGGGTGACTATAATTATATTACAATTACTTTTTTTACAATTATTATTATATTATAATTATAATTATATTACTTTACATGTCCTTAGCATAGCGGTGACAAGTACAAACTATGAAGCCAGACTGCCAGAATTCACAGCATGGACTCACCAGTTAATATTTTTGTGTCTTAGTTAATTTCTCTGCCTCGGTTTCCTGAAATGGGGACTATAAACAGAACCTGGCTCATAGATGCTGTTATGAGGGCTTAACGATTTAATTAGATTAAGTACTCAGAACAAGTGTTATTACTGTTGTCTTCCTAGGTCTCTTAAACTTTTTACTTTTATGTGCAGGTGTTTTTTTTTATTATTTATCAACCATATACTGAAATATACTGTGAAACAGACACACACCTACAGACCTGCAAAATCAGCTGCCTTAACCTAAAGCTTCAATTCCTCAAAAGGCTCACGGGTACTAGTTTCTAGAGACTACTTATTTCATTAAATCAACAACTAGATATTAAGCATTGCTATGTAGAAAGCATGGTAATAGTTGTGATAATGAAAAGATAAGTTCCTTCCTACAAAGAGTTCTCAGAATAGCACTGTCCCAAGAAATATAATGTGAGCCACAAAGGTGCTGCTGCTGCTGCTAAGTCACTTCAGTCGTGTCCGACTCTGTGTGACCCCATAGACGGCAGCCCACCAGGCTCCCCCATCCCTGGGATTCTCCAGGCAAGAATACTGGAGTGGGTTGCCATTTCCTTCCCCAATGCATGAAAGAGAAAAGTGAAAGTGAAGTCGCTCAGTCTGTCCAACTGTTAGCGACCCCATGGACTGCAGCCCACCAGGCTACTCCGTCCATTGGATTTTCCAGGCAAGAGTACTGGGGTGGGGTGCCATTGCCTTCCCCGGCCACAAAGGTGAGACGTGTAGAATTGTAAACTTTCTGGTGGCCGCTTAAAAAACAAACTAAAATGAAACAGGTGAAATTATTTTAAATAATATATTTAATTTAACCCATTACATTCAAGCTATATTTCAATAATCATTATTTAAAAAATTATTAGTGACAAATTTACATTCTTTTTTTTTTGGTACTATGTCTTCAGAACTCAGCGTATATTTTATCCTTACAGCACATCTTAATTCAGATGCTAAAATTTCCTTGGAAACACTGATTTTTACCCATGTCTTTCCTTATTCATTCTATTGGCACACTACAAAACCTGTAAACCATGTTGTCCAACAGAGTAGCCACTAGCCACATGTGGCTATTTATATTTGATTTATATTAAACTGGCTTTGTGGCTCAGCTGGTAAAGAACTTGCCTGCCAATGCAGGAGAGGCAAGAGACTTAGGTTCAATCCCTGGGTCAGAAAGAGACCCTGGAGTAGGAAATAGCAATCCACTCCAATATTTTCACCTGGAAAATTCCATAGACAGAGGAGTCTGTTGAGTTATAGTACAAGGCATTGCAAAGAGTTGGACAAGACTAACTGCACATGCATGTACACACATATATTAAATAATATTTAAAATTCAGTTCCTGATAAACAACAAAGTCCTACTGTATAGCACAGGGAAATATATTCAATATCCTGTGACAAACCATGATAAATATTTTCACCTGGAAAATTCCATAGACAGAGGAGTCTGTTGAGTTATAGTACAAGGCATTGCAAAGAGTTGGACAAGACTAACTGCACATGCATGTACACACATATATTAAATAATATTTAAAATTCAGTTCCTGATAAACAACAAAGTCCTACTGTATAGCACAGGGAAATATATTCAATATCCTGTGACAAACCATGATAAAAATACAAAAAGAATGTATATATATGTACAACTGAATCACTGTGCTGTACAGCAGAAATTAACACAACATTGTAAATCAGCTATACTTCAATAAAATAAATTTTTTAAAGTAAAGAAAAAAAAGAAAATTCAGTTCCTCAGTTGTAGGAGCCACATTTTAAGTGCTCAGTAGCACTTGAGGCTAGTGGCTACTGGAGGTCTAGAGAGATGACTAGTGTGCAACTACACCCATGATTTCTACAGAGGAAGCACTAGCAAAGTATAGTAGGAACATTTAAATGGCAACACCAGGAATTCGCGGCAGTCCCGGGGTTGGGACTCCACCTCCACTGCAGGGGCATGGGTTCAATCCCTGGTCGGGGAACCTAGATCCCACAAGCCCACTGGCATGGCATAAAATAAAATAAATAAAAACCTAACATAAAATGTAGCACCAAAGTTGGCCCAAGGGAAACACATAACAGAGGAGGTGAACTATCAGCCAAGACGTAAAGAATAAATAGGAATTGCTAGACAGACAAGGTAGGAGGCACTATCACAGGTGAAAGGAACAGAACCATGAGAAACGGCCTAGAAGCTTCAGAGCATTTACTGTTGTTTAGTTGCTCAGTTTTGTCTGACTCTTTGCGAACCTATGGACTGTAGCCCATCAGGCTCCTCCGTCCGTGGAATTCTCCAGGCAAGATTACTGGAGTTGGTTGCCATTTCCTCCTCTAGAGAATAATCCTGACTCAGGGATCAAACCCACATCTCCTACATTGGCATACAAGTTCTTTACCGCTGCCTGTAAATGGCACAAGATCACTGAGGACATGAAACAGGCCAGGTCCTGGGCAAGGACCAAATCCTAAAGCACTTTACAGGCCATGATATAACAAGGCATGATACTGAGATGTGTTGGAAGAAGCCTTTCCTCCCTAAACTTATGGTGAAATTAAGGAAGAAAGAAATCAGTATTATGAGAAGGAAAAGGGGGAGAACCAAACAAGCTGTATCTTCAGTCTAAGAGGCTTTAAAAGTAAATGTTAAAATACAAAATTTATGAGCATAAACATGTAAAATTACTGTTTGGCAAATATTACCTCGAGTAAGTTTAACTCAGCATTTTATCATTAATACCAAAGAATTTTCAAATGGTCAATATTAAGAAATTTTGACATCTTGCTTCTTTGGAAAGTTTTAGAAACTAAGTTTCGAAATCGGTCTGAAGGGACTCCTGACAATGATGCTTAATAATTTCTGCATCCAACAACCTCATATGGTGGAAGCCAATCATGAAAATATCAAGAGCCAAAAGATATCTGTACTATTTAACTGCCATTGAGTTCCCGGAATATCACCTGGAATTGTTCCAGAAAGTCTTATTTGTACAATATTGAGCTATCACATATAACACAGAGGATTAAGATTTTAACACATAATAAGCAAAATTAAAATGAAAAGTTGTAAAGAAGAGATTTTGATTTCCTTAAATAAGAAAATAATGAAGGTGGCACAAATGCATATCTAAAATAATCATTTTGCAAAAATCATACTCTAAATGTAAAGCAGATAAAGAAAAAAGAGTGAAGTTAGTCAAATTCAGAGTCAGCGTTACTAGATACAACCCTAACATTCTATAGAGAAACATTAATTTTTTAATGAAACTGAATAATACTCAACTAGTATTTTAAGCATAAGTTCTAAGTGCTCCAAACTGGTCCATTCAATAGATATTTAATCAGTCTCTACAGTAAAGGTTTACAACACTTGGCCTCCATTTTAATTATTTATATCTCAAAACATAAAATATATTTCAGAACCTTTGTTCTTCATAATTGTAAGCAACATTCATGCCAAAAAAAAAAGAGCTAAATGTGAATTCTACACTATTCTAAATAAAGTGCTATTTCAATTCATCTTATCATTTAGATAGCAATTGCTACCATTCAACATGTCCCAAAAGATATGGGATCTAGCTGGCAGATAAATGTCACTTAAATGTAAACCAAAAAACTGGGATTTAATTAACAAAGACTTCATTTTTTTCTTTTGATTTGCATCATAAAGTCACACAGGCAAGCCAATATTCAGTGAGTGCTTTTGTTTCTAACTGGCAAAAGGTAAGTAAAAATCCTAGCAAAAATTTTTAGCATGAATAAGATGGGGGGCGAGGGGGGAGAACCTGACCAAGAGCTGTTCTGCTCCTTCCTGGAGAGTATTAATCTGAAAATATTAATATAGAGCCTTAATATGTTGATTCAAGGTACTAATAGCTCCCTGGCTCACACCCCCAATTCTAGGTACTCAACCAACTCCTCTCAGTTCCCTAAAGTGTATTAAAAGAAACCCCTACCAACTACCATTTTTTCTGACTTTACAGCAAAATCTACTAAATGAGCTGTTTCCACTTTTTATTTCTTCTTTCTCAGTCCCATCCATTACAAATAGGCTTTTGGTTCTGTCCCTTCAGTGAAAAAGCTCTTCTCAAGGTCATCAGTGATCCCAATTTTTTGAAAAAGCCAATGGCCAAACCTCTCTGGCCTCTCTGGAAAACAAAAACAAAAAAAGCTCTCAGCATCCTTTGATTCGACTGATTACTTAAAACACTCTTCTTTAAATAAGAGCTTAGGTTCCTGTCTCACTGTTTGCATTCTCTCAGTAACTTTTTCCTTCACCAGACTTCTAAAACCTGGAGTTCCACAGAAGCCTATTCCAGGCTCTTTACTGTTTTCAATTTATACTCCCTTCCCAAGCAATCCTGTCTAGACCCAATGCTTTAAATACCATATATGTGATGACGACTCTCCGACTGAAATCTCCAGCCTGGATCTCTTGCCAGAGCTCCAGACTCACAGAGACAACCACTACTGTGCATCTCCACTAGGATGTCTAATAAGCATTTCAAACTTAACCCTTGTTAATTAATATCATCAGGATCTACTAGATCTAAGTTTTATTTTTAAATGTCTTTTCTGAACAGTTCCATTTGTAAGGATTGATATTTTATGACTTTTTTTTTACAGGTCTCCCAAAGAACAAAGATTATAAATATACAAAGAATATAAAAAAGAGGTATATATGTGAGCACTTTGCTATAGTAGAAATTAACACAACATTGTAAATCAATAAAACAGAGAATCTGGACTATCCCATTTACCTAAAGGGATGTGTGACCGTATTCTTTCATCTTTTATGATTGTGCAGCATATTTTAGTTATTAAAGTTCAAAGGTGGATAAATGCTGAAGGCAGGTATTTATACAAAGGTTATGGAAGGAAATAGATGATGAAGAAATGAAAAAACTCACTGGACTGATCATTCTAGTTGAAGTTTATAAATCTGTTGTTACAAATGTACCAACACGGTGAGAAATGGTTTCATAGAGGAGGCTGTGCATGTGTTGGACCAGGGGTGTGTGTGTGAACTCTATACCATCCTCTCAATTTTACTGTGAACCAAAAACTGCTCTTGAAAAAGTATTTTTTTAAAACTGAGTTTTCATTTGGTATATTTAAATTTTTATTAAAATTTCTAATAGAGTTTTCATTATTCCTGTACACTTATTTCTATAAATTATTTGTAAAATAACTGAAAATGTAAAAAGTTGAAAGTAAAAAGGATGCAATGGATTAAAATGCCAAAAAATGATGACTGTTTTCCTTGGTACACTGAGGGTCAATATGACCCAAGCAGAGAAAGTGTTCTCACCACTCCAAACCTTTGCATCCAACTTCAAGACGCTCAATTCAGCAAATAGCATCACTATGCACTTCATTACTAAGACCAAAAAAAAAAAAAAAATTTAAGATCATTTTTTACTCTTTTATGCCATTCCAATCTATCTATCAAGTTTTACTAGCTTTAAAATCAACAAAATACACCCTGAATCCCACTACCACCACCTTGATCAAAGCTTCCGCCATCTTCCCAGGAAGCTACAGCAACAGCATCTTACCTAGTCTCCCTCCTTCCTCTTGTCTGTCTTCAACAGAGATTATAAATACCTCACTTTGAAAAACCTCATGTCTGAAAAAAATCCAGACTCCTTCCTGTGATCTACCAGTGTCTACGTGACCCGGCCTCCGGCTCCAACTTTATGTCTGATTGCTCTTCCCTGCTTGGCTCACTGTTCTTCAGCCTCAGTGGACTCCTTTCTGTCTCTGAACATACCAGATTTACTGTCACTGTGTGGTTCTTCCTGTGGGGAATGATCTTAGAGCAAGTCACCCCATGGTTTCCTCCTTTCTTCCTTCAGGTCTCCATCCAGATATCACCCCTTTAGTGAAGGCTTCTCTGACTAGCTAAACAGCTCTCAGCATACTTCATGCCTTCACAATAGACTAATACCTGATCTATCTTCTCCATGTTTATCGAGTTTATCTTACTGAATTACTTATGTGCAGGTTTATCATCTATCTATCCACCTCTACAATCTGAAGAGTACAAACTACTCTCCAGTTCACCATTGCATTTCTATCACCAAGAACAGGGTCCAGACACTTAATAAGCACTTAATAAACATCAGTTACGTAACTGACAAAAGGGAATCCATGAAGTAGCCATATTCTTCTTGCTGAAGACAAGATGAGAGGTATACAGGTCAAATCCACTTCCCTACTTACTGGGTATTCCTTACTGAATAAGGAACAGAAATAGCTCTAAATCAATCCAGCATTATCTATAGTCTCGAATTCAAATAGTCTATCAGTATTAATATGCTTCATGTGTATGGGCCAAGCAGGAAATTACACAAGTATATATTTTAAAAAAAGAATGACATCTCTGCCCTCCTCCAAACTCCTTTTCATAAAGAAAGCCTGTTTACAAATATCAAGCAAATGAAAAGCTGCCAAATTTTGATCTCTCTCAATATTCATGTTGGTTTAGTTCCATCGAAAAGAAATATGACTCAGAATATTGTAGGGGCTGGTCAGGCTCCTTCTCCTCCCTAAACTCATGACTGCACACTATGAAGCCAACTTTCAGCAAACAAAATCCAGGAAGTACAAGAGGGCTTGGAAAGTCTTTCAAAATATCAGCTCAAAACCATCTGCACTACCAGAAAAAACAACTTACAGCATGTGCTTGACGGACTGTGAGTAAGTGGTATTGTCATTGCTATGGTTTTAATTTTCAAACAGTAGCAGTTACAAATACCTAGGTATTTCAACAAAACTATATTCAGTTCAGTACAGTTGCTCAGTTGTGTCCGACTCTTTGTGACCCCATGAATCAGGCCTCCCTGTCCATCACCAACTCCCGGAGTTCACTCAGACTCATGTGCACCGGGTCGGTGATGCCATCCAGCCATCTCATCCTCTGTCGTCCCCTTTTCTTCCTGCCCCCAATCCCCGCCAGCATCAGGGTCTTTTCCAATGAGTCAACTCTTCACATGAGGTGGCCAAAGTATTGGAGTAGTATGTTAAAATATTCAGTTATTCTTCTGAACCCTTGATGGGAAAGCAGTATAAATCCTATGAAGCCTATTCATAAAAACTGATTCATTAATTAAAACCCATCATTAACACCAGCATCCCATGCTTCCCTAAACTACTGAAGCAAGAACTGATAAATGTTAGAAACTAGTTATTACATCCTGAAAAGCAAGCAGAGGTAAAACTTATAACAGCTATAAACGAAATGTCAGTACTACCTTGAAATTTAAAACCATAAAAAGAACTTTTAGATAATGAAAATATTCTGTCATAGTTTTTGTTTTACTCTACACTTTTGCATAAAAGAGCCCTTTCTCTTAAGCACAATTTTCTTTTTTATATAGGTCCAAAGGAATAAGAGTGGCAGCTTCTGCATCTTTTTCAAAATGCCACTAAATTTTTAAATTTTATATTGACATATAGCTGACTGACAATGCTATGATAGTTTCAGGTGGACAGCAAAGAGATTCAGCCATACATATAAAATTTTTTAATCCACCTGTTTATAGGACAAAGCTATTGCTATCTATAGAATGTAATATACCAAACTCTACTTTCTCTCCTGACTTACAACCAGAATTTGAAATCAATTTCTGGGGTATCAGTTCAGTTGCTCAGTTGTGTCCGACTCTTTGTGACCCCATGAATTGCAGCACGCCAGGCCTCCCTGTCCATCACCAACTCCCAGAGTTCACTCAGACTCAAGTCCATCGAGTCAGTGATGCCATCCAGCCATCTCATTCTCTGTCATCCCCTTCTCCTCCTGCCCCCAATCCCTCCCAGCATCAGAGTCTTTTCCAATGAGTCAACTCTTCGCATGAGGTGGCCAAAGTACTGGAGTGTCAGCTTCAGCATCATTCCTTCCAAAGAAATCCCAGGGTTGATCTTCTTCAGAATGGACTGGTTGGATCTCCTTGCAGTCCAAGGGACTCTCAAGAGTCTTCTCCAACACCACAGTTCAAAAGCACTAATTCTTCGGTGCTCAGCCTTCTTCACAGTCCAACTCTCACATCCATACATGACCACTGGAAAAACCATAGCCTTGACTAGGCAGACCTTAGTCGGCAAAGTAATGTCTCTGCTTTTTTCCATTAAATTCCTCAATTAGTGCACAAAAGAAATGTTTATGTCCAGATTCTTACTCAGTTACATTCTGGTCATTCTTAGTCATTTGAAGCTGTTTTTTCCCCGCTCCCAAACCAGCTGCTAAGATGAACTGTGGTCCCATGAATTGTTACCCCGTTTCTTGTATTAACCTCTTCCTTGCCAAACTCTGGCTTCCAGAGCTCCTAGGATTTTTCAAAAGGAACAGGGACTGAAGTAAATAAAAACACTCATATCTCTAAAGAGATCAAACGGAGAGTTTCTCAACATTCCCAAACCCAAAGGGTTTCAGTTACAAGGGTCACAGACTTTGAAAAGAAAAAGGAACTCTAGGAATCATTCAGTCTATCTATCCATCTACCTCCTTTTACAAACAAGGAAACTCAAAGTACTACATATTAAGCTAATTCTCTTATAGCAAATCCTTTAAATTCCATATTTTAGATGAAGAATATTTACTGGACAATGTAAGGAACAGAAATATTACAGTAACCTGTTTGAGAAGCTTATCCCAGTTGAGTTTGATTTTGAGTTTGATCTACATGGAGTACAAGTGAAAGGATTTCATTCATTCCACAAACATATGCTGAGCACCAACCATGGCAAAATAGCTGGGCTGGGAAGATGTACAAAATTCTCTGCCCTCATTGAACTTACCTACTAGACAGGCTAGAGGGAAAGAAAAGAAAAGAAACAGTGAAACATAGTATGTTAACTGGTAGCAAGTGCTGTGAAGAAAACAAGTCAGGAAAGGGAGATGTGGAGTAGGTTCAAAGCTGGAAGCAACTTAAACACAGTAGCCAGGGGAGGATCCCTGGGATGGGATATGTATGTAAAGATGCGAAGGAGATAAGGGAAGAAGTCATGTAGCTGTCTTTGGGGGAAATATCACAGGGAAGCCAATAGCAAGGTCAAAGGCTCTGAAGTAAGGGCCTGCCTAGATTGCTCACTCAAGGAAATGCAAGGAAGGTAATGCAGCTGGAATGCATGAGGCGGAGTGAGGTATCAGGAAGCCAGGTGTATAAGTTCTTATAAGCCATTGTAAAGATAACAGAGTAAAATGGACTTACTCTAAACAAGATGTATGTACATCACACAAGGTATTAAGCAGAAGAGTGATGTGATATGACCTCTGATTAAACAGGATAACTCTAGAACCTGATTAATCTGAAGTCAGGTGTGGCACTGTGGGACTAGCTAAACTCTAGAAAAATTATCCAAACAAAAGATCATGGCTGCTGCTGCTGCTAAGTCACTTGAGTCGTTTCCGACTCTGCGCGACCCCATAGATGGCAGCCCACCGTCCCTGGGATTCTCCAGGCAAGAACACTGGAGTGGGTTGCCATTTCCTTCTCCAATGCAGCATAGTGAAAAGTGAAAGTGAAGTCGCTCAGTCGTGCCTGACTCGTAGTGACACCATGGACTGCAGCCTACCAGGCTGCACCATCCATGATATTGTCCAGGCAATAGTACTGGAGTGGGTTGCCATTGCCTTCTTCCAAGATCATGGAAGCTTAGACTAGTACGGTGGCAGCAGGAATAACAAGAAGGCATTGAGTTCTGGATACTTTCTGAAAGTATAGCCAACAGATATGCTGAAAAGTGGAATCTAGTAGATGAGAGAAATACAGACAAATGTATAATACATATATACAATACAAACAGACACATAATAAACCACATCCATTTAAAGTGTACAATTCAAAGAGTTTTGACAGATGTATATACCTATGAAACTACTGCCACAGTCAGGATACAGATCATCACCTTCACTGTTCTCTCTTTCACTACAGATCAGTTTGCAGTTCTTAGAATTTTACATAAATGGAATATTATAGTATAAAGGCTTTCTTTAGTGTCTGCCACCTTTCATTCAGCACAATGATTTTGGGATTTATTTACACTGCTGCATGTACCAGTGGATCATTCCTTTTTATTACTGGGTAGCAGTATAACCCCTATACAGACATATCACTTTTTGTAATCCGTTTCCCTGTTGATGGACATTTGGGTTGTTTTCAGTTTGGGGCTGTGATATTTTAATGTAAAAAAAGATATTTTCAAGACATGGAAGCAACCTAAGTGTCCATCAAGGGATGCTATACATTGGAATATTACTCAGCCATAAAAGGGAACTTTGACATTGTGGCAATAGGACTGGACCTCGAAGGCCTTATGCCAAGTAATGTAAGTCAGACAGAGAAAGACAAATACTGTATGATCTCACTTACACGTGGAATATAAAAGCAAAACACTGAGCTCACTGATGCTGAGAACAGACTGGTGATCACCAGAGGAGGGACTAGTGGTGGGCGAAATGCGGGAAAGGGGTCAAAGGGAAAACTTGCAGTTATAAAATACTGTATGGCGTATTTGAAACTTGCTGAAAGAATTTTTAAAGTTCTCATCACAAGGAAAAAAAAACTCTAACTATGTGTGGTGATAGATATTAATTAGACTTACTGTGATCATTTTACAATATGTAACAAATATAAAATCATTATATTGTACACCTGAAACTAATACAATGTTAAATGTCAATTATATCTCAATTTTAAAACAAATATGAACGAGTGTGTGTGTACCGCCCAGTTCCAGCAGAGAGCTCCGAAAACCTTGGAATTTCCTGAGCAACAAGGGTAAGAGGACCATCTTTTATAAGTCATAATAAACCCCTTTCAACCATAACCTGAGTTTATGTTAATAAGATGACTGTCATGGGCTACAGGACAGGGGCTGATTTTCAGAGCAAACAACCATTTGACCAGAGAACTGGAACTTTCAGCCTCACCTCTTACCTCAAGGGCCTAAAGACTGAGTGCAATCACCAGGAGTCAATGATTGAATCAGTCATGCTTACAAAATGAACCCTTCACAATACCCCTAAACGAAAAGGGTGGAAAGCTTCTGGGTGGGTGAAGAACCCAAACTCCTTGGGGTCAGAAGCTCCTACATTTCGGTCATTTCTAGATCATGCTATATGTATCTCTTCTTCTGGCTATTCACTTGTATTCTTTATAATAGCCTTTATAATAAACCACTGATAGTAAGTGTTTCCGTGAGCTATGTGAGCCATTATAGAGCAAATTACCTAACCTAAGGAGGCTGTCAAGAAACGCTGAATTGCAGCCAAGTTGGAAAGAAGTGTGGTTAATCTGGGGATCCACTACATTTGGCATCTGAAGTAGGGGATGGTCTTACAAGGCTAAACCCTTAACCTGGGGGTTTGCACTAACTTTAGGTAGTTAGTGTCAGAATCAAATTAAATTGTAGGATATTCATCTGGTGTCCCCAGAGAATTACAAAATTGCTTGATGTGGAAAATCCACATTTGGTATCAAAAATGACATATCTTAGTAGCAGGAGCTAATTGGGTAAAGCTGATATGAGTAACTGTGGACCAGTCTTTGAGTAAATATATGTGTTCATTTCTCTTGGGTATACAAGAATGAAATGGTTAGGTATATGTTGGACTAAGAAATGCTGCACAGTTTTCCAAAGCAACTGTAACACTTTACATTTCAAACAATAATTTATGATAAATTCTACATCCTTGTCTATACTTGGTATTAACAGGCTTTTGATTACCCATTCTAATGAGTATATGGAGGTAGTATCTAACTGTAATTTTAATTTGCATTTGCCTGATCACTCTTTCACATGCTTACTGGTCTTCATATATATAAGATGTATGTACATCACACAAGGTATTAAGCAGAAGAGTGATGTGATATGACCTCTGATTAAACAGGATAACTCTAGAACCTGATTAATCTGAAGTCAGGTGTGGCACTGTGGGACTAGCTAAACTCTAGAAAAATTATCCAAACAAAAGATCATGGCTGCTGCTGCTGCTAAGTCACTTGAGTCGTTTCCGACTCTGCGCGACCCCATAGATGGCAGCCCACCGTCCCTGGGATTCTCCAGGCAAGAACACTGGAGTGGGTTGCCATTTCCTTCTCCAATGCAGCATAGTGAAAAGTGAAAGTGAAGTCGCTCAGTCGTGCCTGACTCGTAGTGACACCATGGACTGCAGCCTACCAGGCTGCACCATCCATGATATTGTCCAGGCAATAGTACTGGAGTGGGTTGCCATTGCCTTCTTCCAAGATCATGGAAGCTTAGACTAGTATGGTGGCAGCAGGAATAACAAGAAGGCATTGAGTTCTGGATACTTTCTGAAAGTATAGCCAACAGATATGCTGAAAAGTGGAATCTAGTAGATGAGAGAAATACAGACAAATGTATAATACATATATACAATACAAACAGACACATAATAAACCACATCCATTTAAAGTGTACAATTCAAAGAGTTTTGACAGATGTATATACCTATGAAACTACTGCCACAGTCAGGATACAGATCATCACCTTCACTGTTCTCTCTTTCACTACAGATCAGTTTGCAGTTCTTAGAATTTTACATAAATGGAATATTATAGTATAAAGGCTTTCTTTAGTGTCTGCCACCTTTCATTCAGCACAATGATTTTGGGATTTATTTACACTGCTGCATGTACCAGTGGATCATTCCTTTTTATTACTGGGTAGCAGTATAACCCCTATACAGACATATCACTTTTTGTAATCCGTTTCCCTGTTGATGGACATTTGGGTTGTTTTCAGTTTGGGGCTGTGATATTTTAATGTAAAAAAAGATATTTTCAAGACATGGAAGCAACCTAAGTGTCCATCAAGGGATGCTATACATTGGAATATTACTCAGCCATAAAAGGGAACTTTGACATTGTGGCAATAGGACTGGACCTCGAAGGCCTTATGCCAAGTAATGTAAGTCAGACAGAGAAAGACAAATACTGTATGATCTCACTTACACGTGGAATATAAAAGCAAAACACTGAGCTCACTGATGCTGAGAACAGACTGGTGATCACCAGAGGAGGGACTAGTGGTGGGCGAAATGCGGGAAAGGGGTCAAAGGGAAAACTTGCAGTTATAAAATACTGTATGGCGTATTTGAAACTTGCTGAAAGAATTTTTAAAGTTCTCATCACAAGGAAAAAAAAAACTCTAACTATGTGTGGTGATAGATATTAATTAGACTTACTGTGATCATTTTACAATATGTAACAAATATAAAATCATTATATTGTACACCTGAAACTAATACAATGTTAAATGTCAATTATATCTCAATTTTAAAACAAATATGAACGAGTGTGTGTGTACCGCCCAGTTCCAGCAGAGAGCTCCAAAAACCTTGGAATTTCCTGAGCAACAAGGGTAAGAGGACCATCTTTTATAAGTCATAATAAACCCCTTTCAACCATAACCTGAGTTTATGTTAATAAGATGACTGTCATGGGCTACAGGACAGGGGCTGATTTTCAGAGCAAACAACCATTTGACCAGAGAACTGGAACTTTCAGCCTCACCTCTTACCTCAAGGGCCTAAAGACTGAGTGCAATCACCAGGAGTCAATGATTGAATCAGTCATGCTTACAAAATGAACCCTTCACAATACCCCTAAACGAAAAGGGTGGAAAGCTTCTGGGTGGGTGAAGAACCCAAACTCCTTGGGGTCAGAAGCTCCTACATTTCGGTCATTTCTAGATCATGCTATATGTATCTCTTCTTCTGGCTATTCACTTGTATTCTTTATAATAGCCTTTATAATAAACCACTGATAGTAAGTGTTTCCGTGAGCTATGTGAGCCATTATAGAGCAAATTACCTAACCTAAGGAGGCTGTCAAGAAACGCTGAATTGCAGCCAAGTTGGAAAGAAGTGTGGTTAATCTGGGGATCCACTACATTTGGCATCTGAAGTAGGGGATGGTCTTACAAGGCTAAACCCTTAACCTGGGGGTTTGCACTAACTTTAGGTAGTTAGTGTCAGAATCAAATTAAATTGTAGGATATTCATCTGGTGTCCCCAGAGAATTACAAAATTGCTTGATGTGGAAAATCCACATTTGGTATCAAAAATGACATATCTTAGTAGCAGGAGCTAATTGGGTAAAGCTGATATGAGTAACTGTGGACCAGTCTTTGAGTAAATATATGTGTTCATTTCTCTTGGGTATACAAGAATGAAATGGTTAGGTATATGTTGGACTAAGAAATGCTGCACAGTTTTCCAAAGCAACTGTAACACTTTACATTTCAAACAATAATTTATGATAAATTCTACATCCTTGTCTATACTTGGTATTAACAGGCTTTTGATTACCCATTCTAATGAGTATATGGAGGTAGTATCTAACTGTAATTTTAATTTGCATTTGCCTGATCACTCTTTCACATGCTTACTGGTCTTCATATATATATTTTATGAAGATAAGGGCTTGATTTTTAAGTTTTGTTTCTTTTTTAAAGTATGTATTAATTTCTTACATACAATGAAATCTGTTTCTAGGCTTATTCAGTTGTTTTTGTCTATTCTTTAGTATTATGCTGTTTAATATGTTTTACAAAACATATGTATTGGTAATGCTATTTACTCCTAATTACTAATCATTGAAAAATTTATCTTTATCATTTGCCTATTCTTCCAAGAAAGCATAAATCTTCCGGTCAAATTTCAAAAGAAATATTTTGAGAATTTAGTGCAATAAATATCAACCAATTTTGAAAGCACTCACATCTTTGTTCCGCCATCCCATTCATGATTTCCATTTAAATTTTCTTTGATCACTGTCAAGAGAATTTTATAATTTCCTTCATTTATTTGCCTTATTTTCATTAACACGTTCCTTGATGCTATAATAAATAGAGAATTTTTCTATTCTAGATGTTCTAAAAAAACCATCTATGTCTGCTTTATTGACTATGTCAAAGTCTTTGACTGTGTGGCTCACAACAAACTGTGGGAAATTCTTCAATAGATGGGAATTGACCATCTATTGATGGTCCACCATCAATAGAATTGACCACCTGACCTGCCTCCTGAGAAATCTGTATGCAGGTCAAGCAGCAACAGTTAGAACTGGACATGGAACAATGGACTGGTTTCAAATAGGGAAAGGAGCACGTCAAGGTTGTATATTGTCACCCTGCTTATTTAACTTACGTGCAGGGTATATCATGCAAAATGATGGGCTGGATGAAGCACAAGTTGGAATCAAGATTGCTGGGAGTAGTATCAATAACCCTAGATATGCAGATGACACCTCCCTTATGGCAGAAAGCAAAGAACTAAAGAGCCTCCTGATGAAAGTCTAAGAGGAGAGTGAAAAAGTTGGCTTAAAACTCTAAGAAAATTCAGAAAACTAAGATCATGGCATCCGGTCCCATCACTTCATGGCAAATAGATGGGGAAACAGTGAGAGACTTTATTTTTTGGGGTTCCAAAAATCACTGCAGGTGGTGACTGCAGCCATGATATTAAAAGACGTTTGCTTCTTGGAAGAAAAGCTATGACCAACCAAGACAGTATATCAGAAAGCAGAGACATTCCTTTGCTAACAAAGGTCCATCTAGTCAAAGCTATGGTTTTTCCAGTAGTCATATACAGATGTGAGAGTTGGACTATAAAGAAAAACTGAGTGCCGAGAAATTGATGCTTTTGAACTGCGGTGCTGGAGAAGACATAGTCCCTTGGACTGCAAGGAAATCAAACCAGTCATCCTAAAGGAAATCATACTCAGTCCTCAATATTCATTGGAAGGACTGATGCTGAAACTGAAACTCCAATACTTTGGCCACCTGATGTGAAGAACTGACTCATTGGAAAAGACCCTGATGCTGGAAAAGATTGAAGGCAGAAGGAGAAGGGGACGACAGAGGATGAGATGGTTGGATGGCATCACCAACTCGATGGATGAGTCTGAGCAAGCTCTGGGAGTTGGTGATGGACAGGGAGGCCGTACATGGGGTCACAAAGAGTTGGACACGACTGAGCGACAGAACTGAACTCAATAAAAGTGAGTCAAGCATTTTTTTCCTAGTGCATATGGAAGTATGTTTGCTGTATACTGTAGTCTGTATACAGTATACTGTAGTCTATTAACAATATAAAGTACAAAAGCTTCATCTACAAAAAACAATCTATATATACCATAATTTTAAAATGTGTTTGTATGTTAGTTGCTCAGTTGTGTCCCACTCTTTGCAACCCCCTGGACTGTAGCTTGCCAGGATCCTCTGTCCATAGGATTCTCCAGGCAAGAATACTGGAGTTGCCATTCCCTTCTCCAGGGGATCTTCCCAACCCAGGGATTGGTAAATCAAAAAATACCTTATTGCTAAAAATACTAGCCATCATCTGACAACACAAAGTTTCCACAAACCTTTAATTTGTAAAAAACTGCAATATCTGTGAAGCACAATAAAATGCAATAAAATGAGGTATGCCTATAATGGGAGCCTTATTCCTAAATCCCATTTTTAATTCTGTTATGTTTTATTGCATTGTCCAGAACTTGGCAACAACAACAAAAAAATGTTTTGGTACAAAAAGCTAGCAGTGGTATCAGTGAGCATTTGTCTTATTCTATTTTCACAGAAATGTCTCTAGCATTTCATCAAATAGCATGGTATTGGCTATTAATTTAAATAGAAATTCTTTCTTTTCCCCAATTAAACTAGACTTCATCCTATTAACGTCTTAATAAAGAAGGAATACTGAATTTTATCAAGCTCCTTTCTGGCAGTAGTCAAGGCAACCATGTAATTTTTCACAGTTGACCGCATAGTCACTCAAGATTTCTTATTCAATGGATAAATTCGATCTGATTATGACATACTGTCTTTTAATATTCTGTAGAGTCTGATTTGCTGAAAGCTTATATTGGCTTTTCCCATGACTGCACCAAATCTACAACAGTACCTTTTGGTAGTCTGCAAAGTTTGATATTGGGACAAAATGAACTAAATAGTTTTGTATATGTACACTATGAAACCGTTTAATATAGAAAATTATTTTCTAGAAAGCTTGGAAGAATGTGTCCATAAAACCTTTCAGATTTTGGATATGTTTTCATTGAGAGAACGGGTTTATACTTTTCATAAGTAAAGAAGAAATGGAAAAGTTATTTGATTATAGTTATTTATTCATTCAGTAATGATCTATTGAGTACCCATCTACATATTAGGCATTGGAATTACATTGTGTGCAAAGGAGTCTTCAAAGCTACTATGAAAAAGAGTATGGTCTAGTTGAGAGAAAAGAGATACAAATACTCAGAAATCACGGCTAACAGTGCTAAGTATTAAGAAAAGATATAAGAATCTAGGAGAACAGATGGTTTGGGGACACAAACATAGTCTGAAGATTATGGAACAGTTTCCCCATGGATGTGAAATTTAGTCTTCAAAGCTACTATGAAAAAGAGTATGGTCTAGTTGAGAGAAAAGAGATACAAATACTCAGAAATCACGGCTAACAGTGCTAAGTATTAAGAAAAGATATAAGAATCTAGGAGAACAGATGGTTTGGGGACACAAACATAGTCTGAAGATTATGGAACAGTTTCCCCATGGATGTGAAATTTTGAGTTGAAACCTAAAGAAAAATAGAAATTAACTGTTCAAAACAAGTGTAACAGCATTCCAGGAAAAAACAGGAAGATGTGAAAAGGTCCTGTGTGAAGGAAGACAGTGTTTAGCAAATAAACAGAAAGATCAGTATGTCTAGAGTCCATGAGCTAAAAGAGTAAGGGTGGGGAGAAGTAGGGAGTTAATAATACTATATCATTTATTTGAAATTTGCCAAGAGAGTAAATCTCAAATGTTTTTCACCACACACACACAATTATAATCATGTGAGGCAATGGATATGTTAATTAGCTTGACTGTGGTAATCATTTCACTATATATATATCAAAACATCACATTGTACACCATTAATATATATAATTTTTGTAAATTACACCTCAATAAAGCCAGGAAAACATGTTTAATGGTCCTTCTCATATTTATTCCACTGCATTCCTATTCTCTAACCTATAAATTTCCCTTGTTTTTAGCATTTCCTTTTTCAGTTTATGCTTCATTTCTACTTTGATACAGCGTTTATCTTTTACAAGAAGTAGAGCCCCAACCTATGACGACAAATCTAGACAACATGCTACTTCTTCATGTATGCCTTCCCTGGTGCTCCTGCTTCTTGTTTCTTTCTGTACTTAACTGCCAGTATTGCATATCTGAAGGTCATCTCTCTGGGCACATTTTCAACAACCTCTCGTTTTCCAAAGATGATAGGGATAATGGTAGTTCTCATTTACTGAGCACTGCTATATACCAGGCACTGTTCGAAGAGTTTTACATGAATTAATTTATTTAATCTTTATAGAAACTGTGTGACAGATACTAATTCCTATTTTATAATGCCGTAAATGAGACGAGAAAGCTAGGCAACTTGCCCATAGTCTCTCACAGCTCCTAAGTAAAATAAAAATGTGTGGGCTGGACATTACATGTTAGACTGGCTTCAGAGCTAAGACTGACTCCTAAGCTATTGCCTCTGGGTAAAAGGTAGCATACTTCCTTCTCTTCAGGAACTGAACAGGCTAAAGCCTGGGCTAAACCACCCCCACAAGAAAGAAGACTTTGACACACAATCTAAAACAAGCAAAATATCCCTCCCAAATAACAATCATCAACCAAATGGGTTTTTTAAAGTGTTATTTCATGATTTCATATTTCTATTTGGATTTTGTCTGCATAAATGGTTTGCATAATGTCTGTTCAGTAATAAACCACTATCTTGACAGAAGATATTATTCCAGAGATACTTGAAAAGATGGTAAACTGTTTTCTAGTTCATTTAATATAGAGAATAAGTCAAAATTATTATATTATTTTCTTTGCATCATTTCTTTCTTATCTACTTGAAGCATCCTGGACATAGACTATGTTAATACCTCCCACAAAGGGGACTCTGAGTGCACAGTGAGCTCCAAAATCATATTGCTTGCTGCTCTCTTCTCTTATTAACATGTGTATAGTTAGCTCTTTAACAGCTCTCTGCATCAAAGATCATTGTTAAAGGTCTTAACCATAAGGACCTATCAAAGCTAACTGTACCTACAGAAGAATATAGGCATCAACTAAGTCAAACACAGCAGGCAATTCCCAACTGGGCTGGTCACCACATCATTTATTGGCCAGCTCTACATGTCTTCTTTAAAACACACTTCTGTTTGCAGCAAACTAAATGCTTGACTCAAATACACTATTCCATTAGCAATATACTGTCACATTCTATTTCCCCAAGTTAAAATATTATGCTGTGTTCATTCTCATCCCTTTTATGACACTTTGTGATTACATAATATATAAATATCGTGATGTGAATACAAAAAAGAGTGTTTCTGTGAAAACTAAGATAAATGTTTTGGGAAAACACTGAAATCTTTGGAAAGCCTCTAAAAATTAGAAAAGAGAAATTATTTTAAAAATAAAAAATCATGTAGGATTCCATACCCGTTTGATATGCAGATGTGTAAGTTCATGTTCTACTTCAAGGAACTTGGAATTGGAAGTATTATGATAGACATTGTAGGTTATTTATGGAAGAAAGATGACAGCAGTCTCCAGTCATTAGACCCATACTCAATGAAACAAAGCTGAACTTTACTTCAAAAGACTTGAAACTAATGTATAATATATGCTTTAATTTTAAAACAAAATGTTTATAGAATGTATATATCAATTTGTAATTCTCTAACTGGCATTTTCAATTCATCAATCAACTGCTGGCTCCACTCATATCCTAGACATACAGAAGAGCACTGGGTAATATTCAAGCAATACTGGGCTGCCTTCTCTTAAGAAATCTATAATGTATACCAATATTTATGCTTATATACTTATAATTTATAACATGCAATTGCCTACTTATAAGGTCCTGACTGTACCTGCAAGGCAGAATTTATCAATTTGCCAACCATCTATCGATTTCACTTTCACTTGCTTGATAATGAATAATCAAAGTAAGAATTTCAGCCATATTCTTTGGGGTTGATGAGGAAGAAAACCCTTCCATGACTTTTAGTACAATATTTTCACCAAATCTTTCCAATCTTGAGTTTTCTTTTGTTGTATTTTCCTTGTTTCTTCCTCATTTTTAACCTTCAGTTCAGTTCAGTTGCTCAGTTGTGTCCGACTCTTTGCAACCCCATGAATTGCAGCACGCCAGGCCACCCTGTCCATCACCAACTCCCGGAGTTCACTCAGATTCACATCCATTGAGTCGGTGATGCCATCCAGCCATCTCATCCTTTGTCCTCCCCGTCTCCTCCTGCCCCCAGTCCCTGCCAGCATCAGAGTCTTTTCCAATGAGTCAACTTTAACCTTAATGTTTGCTAAGTAGTTGATTCACCCTAGAGGTGGTTCAATCTTACTCAAATCACAGAGGAAAAAAATACAGAACACAACTGCTGTGTTTGTGACTCTCCTTTTGTCGCTATAAAGTATTAAAGCAGTTGCATATAAGAGACTGGAGGTTTTGACAAAAGGTTTTGACATACTCTTAAGACTGAAGAAAAATAAGAATATCTTTGTTGTCCATGCAAACACACAGTATTACATTTCCATAATTTTCCATTATAAAGAAAGGTTAAATAATTTAAAATAAAATGTTTATGGAATAGTAAGATTTCAGTGTGTAGTGCTCTGTGTATGCATAGAAACTCATCCAACAGAATTAACACATCAATACTTGGCTAAATCTGATGCCCTAATGGAATAGTTACAGAGAGAACTTTTAGAGAGGTCATCAATCTTCACAACAGATTTCACAATAAAATTCTGCAACAAGGCAGCCAACTGCCTCAAAACTCCAAAAATGAGTTAGTGCCAAATGACTTCACTGCACTTTAACTGAATGTAGAATAGAATATAGAATACAAATGGAATATTGTTATGGCTATATACCTTGACATCCTAAAAATTATACTAGATTTCAAGGATAGCAATGTTACTGCAGTTAATGCTAACTATGCTCCATTCACCTTTCTCTCATTCTTTCACCTTCCTGGTAGAGGAAGTTAGAAAAAATAAGCAAGGTCCTCCTTTTGCAGGAAAAAGAAGGATCAACAAGTCACATTTCTACTGCTCAGGAAAGAAAGACACTGTGATCTCGCTCTTCTCTCTATAAGCAGACTAACCCTCTAAAGCAAAAAGTGGTCATTTCAGTATGTTTGTAACTGGCTGTTTCTGTGAAATGGAATATTTCATAATTGCTATTGAGAGCTAAGGAAGTAATCATCAAGAAACACTTATTATCCATCCATGCTCATTTTTTCTTAACTGGCTGGGGAACTGGCAAAGGCAGATAGATGGGTAGAAGGAAAAATTAACGTGTACATACTGACATGGTGCTACTCCATTTAAAAAATAAATGTGTACATACATGGTACAGTGCCATGGTTTATTTCTACTGTATGTTTACTTTCTCTGAAGAAAATGTACAAAATTAAGAAGAAAATGTTAGAAAATAAAAACCACTCACGATCCTTTCATAGAGAAGAAACTATTAATATTTTGGCTTATTTCTTCAGTTCATGCTCCATCCTCCAAAGAATGCCTGACTTGCTGCCTAACTCCAGCTCAAAAAAACTCTCCTTAACTGATGTTTATTTCTTAGTGAGGGACAAAAATCTGAAGTATAAAATTATTCCTGCAGTGATATTCATTATGACACATTTAGGAATACTTGGTATCAAAAAATGAACCTATGGAACATCATAAATAAAAGAGTAACATGACTGCATATGTGGAAAAAAGTTTTAATATGTAACACTGTATAAAATTTTAAAAACCTACAATGATGTGACTATTTTCTAGAAAATATAAATTACCAAAAATCATTCAAGAAGATGAAGAATGTCTGATGAGGCCCAAGGCAGAGATTGGAAAGTGAAGTGACGTTAAAATGAAACTTATTCGGTTGTGTCTGACTCTTTGCAGACATGTACAGTCGATGGAATTCTCCAGGCCAGAATACTGGAGTGGGTAGCCTATCCCTTCTCCAGGGGATCTTCCCTACCCAGGAATCGAACCGGGCTCTCCTGTCCTGCATTGCAGGCAGATTCTTTGCCAACTGAGCTATCAGGGAAGTCCAAGAGATTGGAAAAAATAGTCAATTATCCATATAGCCTAAGAGTCATTTAGGATAAGATCATTTTTAGAAGTTAAAGCCTAAAATAACACATAATCCTTACAGGAAGTTAATCAGCTCACTCTACAGAGTGACAGAACTTTGATAACAAAACTTAATAAAAATTGCCGCCACTAACACAAATGCTTATGCAGATGTACTTTTCTTAAAAAAAAAAAAAAAAATTCAGTGAGGAAAGGTGAGCCCTGAGATTGAAAAGACACTAGGAGTACCAAGCAGCATGAATAAAAATAAACTAGTTTCTAAATATTTTTTAGTAAAATTGCAGAATATAAGAACAAGGAAGTTCCTAGGAAGAAAATACCGATTTTTACAAAAGGATGACAAATGGGTTGATCAGACTTTTCATCAATAAAAACAGATGAGAATAAGATTTTCAAAGGAAAACTGCCAATGTGCAGTTTAATACCCAGATCATCTATCCTTCAACAGTCATAGCAAAATAAAGATATTACAGACATACAAAGATAAAAGGCATCTGTAGATCCTCACTGAACAAAATACTAAAGATATAATCCAGTAAGAAGGAAAGTGAACCCACAAGGAAACAATAGTAAATATAGAGGTTGATAAATTATAAAACTACAGTCTGTTTTATTGTTAGTGTTTTTCTGAAAAAATTAATATTCTAATAAGATTTGTACATGGTGTATATAATGAATAAAGTATATTAAACTTTTTACATTGTTTAGGAAAGAATAAAAATGCTAAATAATTTAGATTTATTTTTAAAATTCAGCAAGTTGTATGTAGATATTAACTTGACTAAAAAAAAAATTATTTGCAGATAATTTACCCAGAATATCCAGGTTATTCTGGATGAATAGCCTTTCCAAGTATTCAGAAATTATAATCCAAAAATGTTACAATGATGAAAAATAAAGATACAGCCCCCAAAATTTGATAGATAAATTATCTTATTTTTTCTTAACATTATATGACTTCAGGATTCAAACATACACACCCCAAATGTAACACAACACTTAAAAAGGATTTGTTCCCTGCCCTGACGTAAAACTGAACAAGGGAATTCAGGACTCTTGCACTGCTCAAGTTGCCACTGTGATGTCAGTCTCATCATCAGTTAGGATCGCCTCTCTTATCCATTTTTGTTCAGCCTCGGCATCTATGTCACTGGTGCTGATCCTTTACCATCCAGTGTATCACATAATTGCCACCTGATATTGAGAAATGTTCTTTTTCTTTGAAGTTAATTATTTAAAAGGCATTTGGGTCATAATATTATAAATTACTACTTTTAAAAAGGTATGTTACCTATATGAAGAAACATTATTATTATTTTTGAGCAGGCATGTCACAGGAACCAAAGAGCTAGGATATTAGTTTGTAAGACGTCATCCTCATCAACAGATGAGGAAAGAATACAGATATACTACCATAAACAGATTATCAATAAACATACCTTTTCCTACCCATTATATAAAAGAACATCTAGCAATTCAGCTCTCATAGCCTCAGGAATACTGGTGATAAGTAATGTAAAAGGAAAATAGATTGAGATCTTCCAGTTACTCCAACCCACAAGCAGTAGCTTGGATAAAGAGAAGATCATTAGTAGAGCAATCATGTTACTCTACCCACAAGGGAAGGCCTAATGTATGTATGTATGTTAGCTGCTCAGTTGTGTCCAACTCTTATGCAACCCCATGGACTGTAGCCTGCCAGGCTCCTCTGTCCATGGAATTCTCCAGACAAGATACTGGAGTTGGTAGCAATTCCCTTCTTTAGGGGACCTTCCTGACCCAGGGATCAAACCCTATTCTAATACTAAAACTTTATCCTTATCCTTATATGCGTCCACAAGAAATATTTGAAAAGTTGGTCAAATAAATTGTATATGCTCATATAGGGGGAAAAAAACAAAAAACAAAAAACCCAGGCATGACTTTCACCATGGAGAACCATTCAAGGGACTCTAATAGCCTTCCCCATACAATACTGCCTTTAAAGAAACTTCCTGACTATAAGCAAGCCCAGCTGAAGAAAATTATTCAAAGCGTTCTTTGCTCCTTCTTCACAAGTTACCTGTCTACTTAAAATAGAGTGAACTCTGCTAAAACTAGCACAAAATATATTTTCCTATTATAGCTTGTTTTCATTTTTTGTCATTTAAACTTCTACTCCCCATTTGTGTAATCCTACTAAAATGCACCATTTGCACATACTTGAAAGGGAAGGCTTAAAATATTATTTAAAATACACTTCTAATCCTATTAGAATCAATGTGAATGCACTGACTAGAGACTGTACAT
This sequence comes from Oreotragus oreotragus, assembly GCA_006410675.1. Classification (NCBI taxonomy): domain Eukaryota; kingdom Metazoa; phylum Chordata; class Mammalia; order Artiodactyla; family Bovidae; genus Oreotragus; species Oreotragus oreotragus. The sequence continues at coordinate 211,616 of SJYX01024412.1, read as the reverse complement.
CAATCGTTCTTTCATAATTGGCATGCACAATAAAAGAAAAAGCAACATTCTATGAACCTAAGTACTTATGACTTAAATATATAAAAGTAGTATCTCAAATTCACTTAGGTGATTGGAGTACCAGAAACACATATGAAACATTTACATGTGTAATTTTTAAAAAGAGTATATAATTTCGTGTATCTAGAACCAGCATAAGTAATTAATACTAGGTTAAATGGGCTTCCCTTGTGGTTCAGCTCGTAAAGAATCCACCAGCAATGAGGGAGACCTGGGTTCGATCCCTGGGTTGGCAAGATCTTCTGGAGAAGTGAAAGTACCCACTCCAGTATTCTGGCCTGAAGAATTCCATGGACTATATAGTCCATGGGGTCGCAGAGAGTCGGACATGACTGAGCGACTTTCATTTTCTTTCACTTCAATCACTTAATAACAGTTATAGAAGGAAAAAGTAAGTTTACTTTTCTGTAAACTGGAAAATAATTATTACCTTCATATTACTTAACACTGTGTTACAAGGAAGCCCACTACTGTAGAGCTCATTTCTCATCCACAAAAAGACAAATAATAAGTGTTGGTGAAAATGTGGGGAGATTTGACTCCTCATATACTGCTGGTGGGTATGTAAGATGTTGTCATGTTGGGAAACAGTCTGGCAGTTTCTCAAATGATTAAACATGGAGTTACATACTGTCTAACAATTTTGCTGCCAAGTATATACCCAAGAGATAGGAAACATACATCAACATAAAAATCTGTATACAAATGTTCATAACAGCATTATTCAAAATAGTAAAAAAAAGTGGAAACGGCTCAAATGTCCATCAACTGTTGAATGAACACCATGTGTTATATTCATACAATGCAATATTATTCCTTTATAAAAAGCAGTGAAAATGATATGTGCTACAACGGGTATGATCTTTAAAAACACACTAAATGAAAGAAGCCCAGACAAACAAGGCCACATGTTGTATAAAATGGCCACATGTTGTATAAAATCTCTAGAATAGACAAATCCATAGAGACAGAAAGAAGATTAGTGGTTTCCAGGGGCTAGGCAGAGAGGAAAAGGAAGTGACTGCAAACAAGCATAAATTTCTTTTGGGGTAATAAAAATGTTCTGTAATTATAGATTGGTGATAGTTGGGCAACTTTGAAAATACATGAAAAGCCACTGAGTTGTACACTACAAAACAGTTTAAATTTTATTATATGTGAACTATACCTCAATTTTAAAAAAGAATGAACACAAAATATGTATTTAGTGAAACTTACTTAGATATTAAATGAAGCATATTTTAAATATTTCATCTATTAAGAAATCAAATCCATCTAATAACTCTAAGAAACTTGCTTTTACAATGTAAACATTTTTGTTAAAAATAATGTCACACTGTCAAAACCTTTTACCATGTTTCAGTGTGCCATCGAAAAGTTAGAAACAAAAGTTGCAAATTAAAACAAGTCAAGTATGGACTTATACCAGTTATATGATTCCCTCAGAGTGGCTCATATGAATCACTGGTATATTTTGAGCATCATAAATGACTACGATTACAGACTTATTTACACAAGGTAAAATGTATAAATCTTTGACGAGGAGTCAAATTTCTAACAAGGAGACAACAACTGTTTGTTTTTATTTTGTATCATAATTAATGTCCCAAACCTAGAATTTCTCTCTTGCTGTGTCTCAATTCTGCTAATTCCCTTCTAAAAAAAAATAAAAGACAATTCTACAAGAATGGAGAACAACTGCATGTAATAGTTTAAAATCCTATTAATTCAAATTAATATTACTAGAGGACTATATGACTTATTATAATAAAAAATGTGTGAACTGTTAATATACTAAAATAATCTTATTATTCCTGTTACAGAGATTAATTCATTTTAATTCTAGACAAGTATACTTAATTGCCAAGCCAAGAACCTGCCGCGGCTACTTCATTCATTAAGTCAACAACTATTGGCTGAGCAGTTATTTTGTTTACAATATTCTTTAAATTGAAGGATAATTGCTTTACAACGCTGTGTTGTTTCTGCCATTTGACAATGTGAACCAGCCATAAGTATACATACACCCTCTCCCTGTTAAGCCTCCCTCCCACCTCACCTCTCAAGGTCGTTACAGAGCACCAAGCTGTTCTCTCATCTAGAAAAGCACTAAAATCCTTCATGGTGATGCCTGCTCCTCATGACTAGCAGAAACTTTCTGCAAAAGAAATATGTGCTTGATTGCATGTACTCCCCCTTCACCAAAATCACATAGGTATGACCTACCTGCACCCCCTGGCCCCCTGCTTCTTTAGAGAGGTTTCTCAGGAGTATCTGAGGTGCTGTCTCTCAGGCTATAGTCCTCATTTTGCCCCAGATAAAACTGAATTTGCAGCTCTCACATTGTACATCTTTTTTTAGTCAGCACTAGATAAGGATGATGAAAAATATAAATTAAAGTAATGGCAGAGGAAGGACAGCTGAATAAAGAGTCTCAAGTCATATTCAGGAGGTAAGAATCCGCGGAACTTGGGTGACTCCATATAGAGGAAGCAATACCATCTAGAAGATAAGGCCTGCATAGGCTTCAAAAGCCCTGGGTTAGAGATTTGCTTCTGACTCCTTCCAAACTGTGTATGTTACACAATGACTTCATCACCAAAGGTTTCCATTTCCTCTGTAAAATGGAGATAGCAAGAGTACCTACATATCATATTACTGTCATGAGGACTGAATTAGAAAAGCATGCATGTAAAGCACTTAGCACAGTGCCCATTACATAGAAGGACAAGGTAAACTCTGATCCCACTGACCACAATAGAAAATACAGTGGTAAAGAATCCACCTGCCAGAGGAGGAGACGCAGCTTCAATCCCTGATCCGGGAAGATCCCGCATGCTACGGAGCAACTAAGCCCACGCGCCTAGAGCCTGTGCGCTGGAGCCAGGGAGCCGCAAGTTCCCAAGCCCATGCTCCCTAGAGCCCATGCCTGCTCTGCAATGAGAGAGGCCATCACAAGGAGAACCTGTGCACTGCCCCAGAGTAGCCCTGCTACTGCAGCTAGAGAAAAGCCCAGCAGCAAGAAAGACCCAGCACAGCCGGAAATAAGCAAAAACGCCTTTAAAACGGTAAAACAAAATAAAAAAATTTAAAAGAAACTACAGGAAGAACTGTAAATGGGGAGAAGGGCAGAGATTAGCTAGGGGCCAACCGACAGGATTTATAATCCTAGAGAATGGTGAATACTACAATAGGATTTGTGAAAGCAAATTAAATAAAACTAAACATTTCTATCTACGAAAGCCTTGAATACCATACTACAGGATTTGAATTAAATACATTTACTGTCTCTTAAATACAGAGTGTAGAGCTCATCTATTACACCACGGCTTTTACTTTCTAGATGAGGAAACTAAGATCCACAGGATGAAGGAACATCTCAAAACTCACACCAACCACTGACATACACAGTATGAGCTCACTAATAAGTTAAGTGCTATGCATAGTCCTCAATTTCTTAACAAAACTCTGAGTGCTTACACAAAACTTCCTCCCACCTCCATCCTTCAGACAGTGGAAAATCTGAAATGACCGAGATAAGAACTGAGAAGATTTAATGCAATCTAGTAGTGATGGTTATGATGAAGGATTTCAACAAATATTATTAAACCTCTTGCTTAAAAAAAAATAACTACAGAATTTTATGAAAACTCAAATGCCTTCCATGTGTGAGGGAGGGCTGCCTCTTTTCTTGATGACATGATAGATTTAAAGTATGTAAATTTATCTTTAATGATAATTTTTTAAATATGTTTTTAATTAAGTAAATATATTTCCTAAAATTTGTTACAGAAATTCAATTAACATCTGTTTCCTTTATTTTGGGAAACAGAACTACAGAGATAAGAACTATTACAAGAAGCTTCCTTTCTAGAGTCCTCAGTAAGACCCCAGGTCACAAAGACACTGCCTGAATTGATGGAGTATCTAGAGGCCGTGCAGTAAGTCTCTAAATGCCAACAGTGACTTATTTTTTTTTATCATTCACTCTTTCCACTGCATGTGGCTCTCCCGCTCTGTCCACTCCCTAAGTTTCATATGGTACTGCCAGATCAGTGCTTAACCAAAAGATTTTCAGCACTAAATGAGGTAGAAGTTACATTACATGCAAAAAATATTTTTAACTCTAATCAAAAGCAGAGCTATATAGGCAAAAGCAAGACCAGCCAAAGAATGAAGACACCATAACCAGAACAATGTTATAAATTATGTGGGATGCCAAGACCCACAGATCCTCAGCTTAAAAATAACTTACATATAAAGAAACTTGGCCACTCTAATTAAAGAATCTCTTTTCTGATCCATAGTATTATAAGAACTTCTATCTTCACTTAAGTTTTTAAATCAAAGTAGAAGTGCTTTCAATTTATTGAAATTAATAATATGAATTCTAAATTTGGGGTCCTATAAGGGAAAATGGAATGGAATATTATTTTAAGTACCGAAGAGTGAACTTTTAGCCTAAATAGGCCACTCTAAAGCGTTTACCACCTACTCAATCAAAGAGGAAAGGTCTGTAGGAAGAGAAAGCTCTACCTCTTCTTAAAGAAAATCATGATGGTAAAGGTCAATAATACTCTACTCTGTAGTTAAATGGTCATATACCTAACTGGGCAAAGAAGCATTTCAACAGAAAAATTTTAATTAATTGCTTTGACAGGAAAGAATTCAAACAAGAACTGAAAAAAATCTGTTTCATGACAGACAAAAACACTAAAAGTGTTCAGATTTATATACACCAAATGGAATTTATTTACTGAAATAAGATTTTTTCAGTAATTCAAGTGCTAAGATATGTAATGTTAATAATAGCTGAGAATGAAGACAGTAATGGGTTAACCTTTTTTTTTTTGGTAAGTGACCTTGGTATGACTTACTCATAACAAAACCAACTTCTTAGCAATACAGATGGTACACTAGACACTGCCAATGTTTTAAGCTTAGAAAATGTTTTTAATTTTTTGTATTTCCCCACACTGTGTTTACCGCTTTACATATGTCTCTGACTGCCAAAGAATTGTTAACTAATCGGCATGAGATTCATTTTGTTAGCACACAGCTGGGTACTTTAGTCATACAACATCTGCTTTTCAACATATCTTCTGCTTTGCTTCATCTACTTCAAAACCTTTTCTAAAAGCTGTTACGGTAAACATATATGCCCCTCAATGTTTGCAATTTGATAATCATCATTATGTTTACCGTTGTACTAAATTATCAGTAGCTTCTGAATAACTGAAAATTGTACAGTGAATCTAAGTTCCAGAAGATCTGGCATTAACATCAATTAGTAGAACAACACAGTTGAGCCTAAGAATGAAACTCAGTAGGAGTCACGCAACAATCAGATATTATTCTTTATGTACATGTTGCTAAGCTGAGTGAAGACTTAATGGAAAAATAAATGAAGCTTCAAAATGTAAATATTAAAATGAAAAAAATGTAAGACACACCCACAGGAAAGAACATACTGCATTCTGCAATGAAGATTCAGACTTTCTATATACTTTACTTTTTATTATAGAAGGAACAATTAACCAGCATATGAATTATCTATTTCCCTTAGCTTCTCCTTCTGCTTTTTCACTTTGGATGAGTGTTAGTTCTGCATGCTACCAAGACAGGTGAAACCCAAGTGTAGGCCATTCAACTCATGATACATATTCTGTTCCAAATGCTTATTTTTAAATTGGTTGGAAGTCATTAAATATTTCCCTATTGAAATTATGGATAATGGCAGGGAGATCTCATTCCTCAGAAACCAAAATGTAACTGGAGACCTAACAATAAATAGAATACAATCCTAACATCCTTCACACCACTATTTCTACAGCAAAATTCATTCTGGAATCCAAATGAGCATTTGAGTAACATATCCTCCCAATCACTGGCAAAGCAGCAAGAGCTGCACAGTTCTGCTTTCCTTCTCTCTCCCAATCAGCCAAAAATCAACAGAGAGAGCAGGTAAAAGGAGGCCTAATAACTGTGAAAGATTCCGACAACAGGAAGTTGGGTGGTAGGAGGCAGAAGTATAGGAGATCCCACTGTTCTCACTGAATCTGATGCGGGTGGCAGGGGAAGTCCCAAACATGAGATACTAGGGGATAAGTAGTGGCTTTAAGAATGCCTCTGGGCAGCTGAAGCTAAAATTCTGGGTCTCTCTCAAAAAAAGGCAGTAGCCATCAAACTATCAGAGGGACTCCAGTGATGTTATGAGGCTTTGCTGTTGTCTGGTGGTGGTTGACATGTTGGCTGCGAGGCAAGCAGTCAGTCAGAGTGGTAAAAAATTTTTGCAAGCATTCTTAAACCAATGAGATAAGAAAATGGCTGAAGAGTTAGTTTTGCAAAATGTCAGCCCCTAAATAATAAGATAATAAGGATACAGCTAAACCACTACTCTTAGCTTTAACTTGACATGTATTACAACAAAGCCCAATGATTACCTGTTAGGTGCGCCAGGCTATATAAGTGATAAGCATACCTCGTGACAGTGTTCAGGCCTATGTCATCACACAGAAGCAGCAGCAGCACAACCACTGTGCAAGATACTTACAATATTCTCACCCCTAGTTCAAGAATGATTGCAGGTCAAAGCACAGTTAGCCATTCTTGACTTTCCCAGTCTGTCCTAGAACTTGGATAATGGCAACACTATGATTAGGAGAGCAGCTAAGCTATTATTGGAGTGCATGCCTTCTCACTTTCTCCAGCTTTTGACATGATAGCTGAGACTTCACAGACATCCTGCAACTATGAAAAAGACAGGAAACTTATGTCAATGAAGACTACCTCCAGACTGTACATTATGTCAAGCCACTTAATTTTTTGTTGTTGGTTTAAGCCTTTGCTAGGAAATCTTCCTTTTGCTCATAGCTATATATCTTATCTAAAACTACCACACCCTATAAAGTAGATCATAAGCTAAGCATTACACAAAACCATCTTCATATATTATTTCATTTAATTTTCACAGCAATCCTCCAGGTAATGCTATTAACCAAATTTTACAAAAGGGAAAACAGATTCACAGAGATTATGAAATCTGCCAACAGTTGGCTAAATGACAAGCTAGAATTTAAACCAAGATCTACCTAATGTCCAAGTCCACGTTTTTCACTCTACACTTGTACTACTGTCCATCATCAATTATTACATTTGTATGGCTGAGGAAGCAGCATGGTAAAATGAAATAACCAGAGACTGTGGGGTCAGACAGGCCTGGATCAAATCCCGGCTCCACCACACACTAACCGTTGCCACTGAGCAAACCGACTGCAAGCTTTCTGAACTATAAAATGGAAGTACTAACAAAACTCTAGAGAAATTACTGTGGCAACTGATTTCATTCAGTTCTGTGCAAAGCATAAAGAAAGAGAGAAGAAGGAGACTTTGCTCTCACAGAGCTCATAGCCAAGAGAGGTGACAAGCAGTACGGTGCAGTAACCTTGGAGGCTTACATAGGATGCTATGGAAGCAGACTGCAGGAAACGTCGCGAACTGACTCCAGGAACTGATCTGTGAATATGCTGAAAGGAGATTGCCAGGGGATGAGAAAGGGAGGGGGCAACAGAAGAGAAACACTCCAAGCAGAGGGCATAGTACATGCAAAGGGACGGGGCGGGGGAGGGGGGGAGTGGTAAAAGAAAAGCTGTATGTCAGGAGCTAAACGTAATTCAGCACAGTTGGGGCCAATAATTAGGAAGTGACAAGAAAACGGGCTAGAGAGTTAAGCAAGGGACAAACAAAAAACAATGCCTGCCACGAGGGTTGAGAATATTGGATACTGGAGAAGAAGTGTTCAAAAAAAATAGTAGTATAATTAGAACATATAAGGAAACAAGGCTCTGAGCTTCTAAACTATAAACGACGGTGCTCTAAATACAACCAGAAAAAACATTAATTCTATATGTTTGGGGAAAGAGTAACTGAATACATGTAGTTTAATGTATTATTCAATACAGACAAAGGCAGTAGAGAAATATTCCTGCCAGTGGCAAACATAGTTAAATAATAAATAAGTGAATGAAAATCAAATAATCCTTAAGTTTTACCTTCATTTCCTTTCTGTTATGGGGCAGGGGAGAAACACAAATTAATTACAAGACAGCAAGAGACAGAAAAGAGGAAAGCAAGGATCTAGAAAAATCAAGATACACAATTAATTATGAGTCAATAATCAATTTAAAAGGTGCTACGCATTTGCTCTAATTACAACTTTACTATTCTTATTAAATATTAATAGTTAAGGAGTAGTTCAATTCCAAGCAGAAGCAGGAAGGGGGAAAAGACTAAAAACAAATATTAAAATTTATACAATATTAGCATAAAACAACAGTTACAAAAAAACTAGGCTAAGCATGGGAGTGGGGAAGAAAATCAAAGAAGTAAGATTTCTGAAATTGTTACTTCTAACAAATTCATTTTAAAACAACCTTACAAATACCTGGTACAACACTGATGTTCTTCTTGACATCCTATTAATGTCATGTTCAAATAACTCTATAGATGCATATTCCTCTTCATAAAAGTTGGCATGTCTTATGGGGAGAAGGACCTATGCACTTTTCTTTTTATATACATTATCATATAGACAGACAGGCACACATGTGCTTTATATACACAGTGTAATATGTGGACAGACATATGGGAATAGATTATGGCATCCAGGCCCATAATTTCATAGCAAATAGATGGGGAAACAATGCAAACAGTGACAGACTTTATTTTCTTGGACTCCAAAATCACTGCAGATGGTGACTGCAGCCATGAAATTGAAAGACACTTGCTCCTTGGAAGAAAAGCTATGACCAACCTAGACGGCATATTAAAAAGCAGAGACGTTACTTTGCTGATAAAGGTCCATCTAGTCAAAGTTATGGTTTTTCCAGTAGTCATGTATGGATGTGAGAGCTGGACCAAAAAGAAAGCTGAGTGCCAAAGAATTGATGTTTTTGAACTGTGATGTTGGAGAAGACTCTTGAGAGTCTCGTGGACTGCAAGGAGATCCAACCAGTCAATCCTAAAGGAAATCAGTCCTGAATATTCACCGGAAGAACTGATGCTACAGCTGAAACTCCAATACTTGGCCACCTGATGTGAAGAACTGACTCATTAGAAAAGACCCTGATGCTGGGAAAGATTGAAGGCAGGAGGAGAAGGGGACAATAGAGGATGAGATGGTAGGAGGGCATCGCCGACTTGATGGACACGTGTTTGAGCAAGCTCTCGGAGCTGGTGACGGACAGGGAAGCCTGGAGTGCTGCAGTCCATGGGGTCTCATATAGTCACACATTACTGAGAGACTGAATATGTGGACAGATATATAGAAGTAGAGATTAAATAAGAGAGATTAAATAAGACCTAGTATCTAACTCACGTGGTCAGAGTAAAAGGATAATACATCATCATTGCCTTTCCAAGGAATACTTTTTTTAGTAACAGATTTTTATTTTGAAATGATTTTAGAAGTCATAGATAAGTTATAAAATTCAGAGTTCTTACATATTCCCACCAGTTTTCCCTAATGTTAGCATCTTACATTACCATGTTGCTTTGTTAAAACTAAGGAAACAACACTGGCATATTATTAACTAAGCTCTAGATTCTATTTGGAGTCCAGCTGTTTTTAGTTCCAGGATCCAGCCCAGCACACTGCCTTGCACTCAGTCACCACGTCTCCTTAGTAATCTTTAGTCTGTGATAGTTTCTGTTTTTCCTTGTTTATCATGACCTTGATGATTTTGACGAATACGTATAAGGTATTTTGTCAAATGTCCCCCATTCTAAAAACCACCCAGAGGTAGGGTTTTTCTGGTGTTTCTCTCATGATTAGAGTGGGGTAATGACTTTTTGGGAAGAAACCTGAAGAGGTAAAGGGCCTCCTATCAAATCCTGTTAGGGGTAGAAGATATTAACCTGACATCACCAGTGCTGTCAACCTTGATCACTTGGTTAAGGTAGTGTCTGCCCGGTTTTTACACTGTAAAGTGACTATTTCCCCCCTTTTCCAAGGAATACTTTTGAGTATAGAAACTCTTTTCATGAAAAATAGAAACGAACCTTTAAATGACTTTGTTTAGACAGCTTTTCAATAAAATTTTCCAAAATACCAGAATTTTAAGAATGACCTTGCTTTAATACAACAGGTACAACTACCATTTCATTCCCAAAGATTTTAAGCAACACACAAAAAAGTGGTATTTGTTTACTAAAGGAATACCAAAGGGGAAAAAGTATTTCACATTTCCTGTGAACTATTAATATTACCCAGATCAATGGTTAAATAATATCCTTTCCACTTTAACTAAATGAAAAAAATTAACCCTCCCAAATAACCCCATTTTCAATTTTTGAATATTTTAAATCTTCATGCTGATCCATAGGCCATAGATTAATTTATTAGTCATATGTAAATAAAAACAGAATAAAAATCACTTAACCTTGTAAATGTATGTGTTGCTGTGTAGCCTATTCACCATCCTTATAAACCAAATGACCTTTAGAGAAATCTGCTTTTATCTCTCTAATGTCTTCATATCTTGATTTGGCCTTCTACAGGTTTTACAAAATGTAATACTGAAAGCAATAATGTGATTTCACTTACAGTATTTGCCTTACACAGCACACCGGGATTACAGAGGTTAATAAAAGGAAAATGATTTATAACTTCTTTAAATATGCAATCAAAACAACTTATATTACTCTATAATAATTCTAACAATTATTCATCATTTTGAATAGCTCAGAAAGCTCAAAACATCAGTTTTCATAAGGTGATATGCACATTTTCAACAATCATTTGCAAACATTTAACTGAATCTACACAAACTCACTGCAACAAATATAAGACACTTAAAGATTTAGACCAATAACCAGATGATATTAACATTTCCAAAAATTCTTCGTTTATAAAAGATCTATAGTCTTTTGCTTTCAATCCAAAATATGAGAATATCTTTTGCTACATTTTACAAGATGGTCGAATAAGATGCTTTTATAAGCTAAAATTCCACGAAGTTCTTTGCTTTCCCTTTTCAACCAGATGTTTATATTCTAGCCTCCTATACTATTCCAAATCTTAGATTTAAATATAAAGGCCTTCTTCTACATTATCATCTGTGTTTAATCCTTCTTTATATCTTTGCATCTTGCACAGTGAAATGTATATATAGTAAGCACTCAAAAAATGTTTAAAGTGGATGAATGACTGAACTAAGAATGAAAGAATAAATGATTATCCAATAACCTCTTAAGATGAATCATACTATTAATCTTTCTAAGGTAATGAATCCCTTCTCTAAATTGGCCTTAATTTCATTTCTGGAGGTATTAATTTATAAAATTGTATGAGTATTTTCAAAATGTTTGTAATAGGTTAGCTACTGTGAAATAGAGACATTTCCAAATTTACACACTAATATTTTTAAGAGTCAAATGGGGAGAGAAGAGAAAAAGTGGTACCAATGTGATTCATAATGGAAAAAAGTTATTATTCTAATTATGATACTGAAGGTCAAGAATTTATTTGGCCATTTAAAAGTCAGTCAAGAATAATTATCTTAGGTAAAATTCAATGAAACAGAAAACCAAAGAGGCTATTACCATGAACAAATGTCCCTTATGTATTTGCCACTACACTAAACTCTAAAATCTAATTTTCTTCAAGGAAAAATAATTTAGAACCTCAAACCTATATTCTAAAATGTGTTAGACATACTGTCCCTGGAGACTGAATATCAAGAAAGAAAAAAAACTGAATAACCAAGAAGAGAGTGAACTACTAATCAAAATAGTATTTGAATTTCAACATAAAGATTTTAGCACACTTAGTTTTCAAAACACACATTGCATAACAACTAGATGCAACTGTAAAAGTCAAAAGTATATACTAAACGCCTTAAAGATTAAATTTCACAAGAATCAATATATAAGAGGAGATTTATGGATGAAAAATAGTTTGGGAGACATAACAAAAAAATATATATATACACACACTAATCCTATTACAAAGCAGTAAAAATACTACACGTACTGTGTTATCTGTGTCTGTGGGTTCTGTTGTGTCTGACTCCTTGAGACCTTATAAACTATAGCCCACCAGGCTCCACTGTCCATGGGATTTTCCAGGCAAGAATACTGGAGTGAGCTGCCCTCTCCTCCATGAGGGGATCTTCCCGAAGGATCTAACCCTCGTCTCCTGCTGCTTCTGCATTGGCAGGCAGATTCTTTCGGTGAGCCACCTGGGAAGCCCTACCTACATACTACACGAACGCAAGAATTTTCATTGTCTATTCTGCTTGCTTCTAGCACTCAGCACAGTGCTTGACAAAGTAGAAATACAATAAACATTTGTTGAATGGAAATATATCAACAAAATACCAAAGATACCAATCATTTTCTCAAAAATCTTATTAAGGAGTTACAAAATTACTAATCACAATCCATCAGGAAGCAGTGCTATACCACAGTATGTTAGTGAACACAGAGAAACAACACAATCGTAGGAAATACCTTGAAGAGGTGAGCAGGTGTGAAGGAAAATGGAGTTAAGCAACTCAGGGAAGTCACACTATTCTTTCATTTCATAACATTTATAAAAGCATGGCTGAAAGTAGAGGGAAGGGAAAAATCAATTAGCATTCAGGGACATACAACTAAGGCAGTATGGCTGAATAAAGGGGTATATTTGGGGGGTATGATTAAAAACGTGAGAGTTTATTGCTATTGACAAAATGCACACTCCACAATGGCAGGAAGCTTTTTGTCTGTTTGTCCACTCCTTGTGGCAAACAGCAAAAACGGCCATAGTTTGTCTCCTCCTTTTATCTACATCTCTTGAAATGTGAGTCTACGTTTCTCTCATTAAAAAAATGGAGTCTTTGTTCCATCTGTTGAATTTCAGATGGCTTTGTGACTTGCTTCTGCCAACAGAATATAGCAGAGGCGAATTATGCTCGTTCCAAATTTAAGCCTTGAAAGTTTTTTATTCTTCGACCCTCTTTGGGAACCCTATTTCTATCATGTGAAAAGCCCAGTCTAGCCTATTTGATGATGAAGACACATAGCCCAGTCAAAACCTATCATCTTAAACCCGGGATCAGCAAACTTTTTCTATAAAGGGACTGATAGTAAAAACTTTAGGTTTTGAGAACCGTATATTATTTCCATCACATATTTTTCTTTTATTTTAAAACTGTTCAAAAATATAAACACCATTCTTAGCTGAGGGTCTATATAGAAATTGGGGTCATAAATATCTAACAGGTACCTGCCTTAGATGAAGGAGGTCAACCAATCCCAGAGGCAAAGCTGTCTACCTGATGGCAAATGCATGACTAAGTCCAGCCAAGACATAAAGAACTACACATTGAACCCAGTACAACTGTCAACCCACACAGTCAAGAGCTAAATGAACGTTGGTTGTTTTTTGCTACTACAATTTAAGAGTGAGCTAATCATCAAAAGCTTACAGATATCCTCAAGTGGCACTAGTGGTAAAGAACCCACCTGTCAATACAAGAGATGCAAGAGATGCAGGTTCGATCCCTGGGTCAGGAAGATCCCCTGGAGTAGGAAATGGTAACCTGCTCCAGTATTCTTGCCTGGAAAATTCCATGGACAGAAGAGCCTGGTGGGCTATAGTCCATGGGGCCTCAAGAGTCAGACATGACTGAGCGACCGAGCGTGTTTGCACACACACTCTTTCTTTAGTACCTAAAACAGTGTATGTCACTTAGTAGACACTAAAAACTCAGTGAATAAAATAATGAGAAGAGTTATAGATATCAGAACATGACAAGTTTATGCCAGGATTTGAAAACTCAAAGGTCCACATGGGCCAGGCCAACAGATTAACTGAGTGAAATAATCAGTATAAAGAAGAGATGTGAAAATGGTGGAAGGGAATCCCCATCAGGAAAGTAAGAAAACATCTGAAAGGCCTCTGACATTCCAGACAAGGACAAAGGCAGTGGGAGAATAAAAAGAAAACAAGGAGAAAAGTCAAGGATTCCTGAGGAAGAGTCAAAAGATTTTAGGCAAAGACTCATTTGGATAAAAATCAAGACTTTTAACAAAGCATTGTTAATTGACTATACTCTAATATAAAATGAAAGCTAAAAAAAAAAAGAAAAAAATTAACACTTTAATGTTGTCTGCAAATGACACACTGTAGATCCCAAAATACATACTTTTCAATAAGTGATGCCTATGTAATTGGATATACATATGTATGCAAAGAGATGAATTTGGATCTCTGTCTCACACCACACACAAAAATTAACTCAAAATGGACCACAAGCCTAAATGTAAGAACTAAATTATAAAAATTGTACAGGAAAATATATGAGTAAATCCCTATGATCTTGAGTTTGGCGAGGATTGCTTAAGTAGAACACCAAAAGCACAAGATGAAAAAAAAATGATAAACTGACCTTAATCAAACTTTAAAACTTTTGTGCATCAAAAGTCAGCATTCAAGAAAGTAAAAAGGCAGAGTAGGCAAAACCATAGAAATAAAATGAAGATAAGTGGCTGCCAGGGTCTAGAAGGAGTGAAAAATGGGGAGTGACTGCTAATGGATATTAAGTTTATTTCTGAGGTGAAGAAAATATTCTGGAATTACATAGTAGTGATGATTGCACAACCTTGGAAATATATTAAAAACCACTGAATTGCTTACATTAAAGAGGTGAAAGATGTGAATTACATCCCAAGTTTTTGAAAAGAAAAAAGTGAAAAAACCATCCACAGATTGGGAGAAATTATTTGCAAATCATATCTGGTAAAAGACTTGCATCTAGAATATACAGAATACTTATAACTCAATAATAAAAAGACAACTCAACTGTAAGATGGGCAAAGGAAGATATATAAATGGCGAATAAGCACACAAAAAGATGTTCAACATCATTAGTCATACCAAACACATATCAAATACAAGACATATCAAATATTCATACAAATAAAAACCAAATGAAATATCATTTTTCACCCTCCACTATAATCAAAAAGACAGTAACAAGTATCAGCAAAACTAGAAAAACTGGAACCTGTGTACACTGCTGGTGAGAATGTCAAATGGAACAGCCACCTTGGAAATCAGTTTGGTCCTTTCTTTAAAAAGTTAAACACAGATGTCCCATATGACCCAGCGATTTTACTCTTAGGTATCTACCCAAGAGGAATGAAAATATACGTCTACACAAAGACCCACACATAGGTGTTCGCAGCAGTATTACTCACAACAGTCCAAAACTAGAAACATCCCAAATACCAATCAACTGGTGACTGTATTAGAAAAACCTCATATATCCATACCATGAAATGCTACTCAGCAATAAAAAATAAAGTAGTGATACAAACTACAACATGAAGTTCATAAAATGAATCTCAAAAAACAATAGGCTGAGTGAAAAAAGCCAGACAGAAAAAAATATATTGTTTTATTCTATTTACATGAAATACTTTAAAAATAACAACAAAAATGGGCAAATATAGAGACAAAAAGTAGATTAATGGTTGCTTAGGAAGGGGGTACAGAGAAGGCAATGGCACCCCACTCCAGTACTCTTGCCTGGAAAATCCCACAGGTGGAGAAGCCTGGTAGACTGCAGTCCATGGGGTCACGAAGAGTCAGACACAACTGAGCAACTTCACTTTCACTTTTCACTTTCATGCATTGGAAAAGACAATGGCAATCCACTCCAGTGTTCTTGCCTGGAGAATCCCAGGGACGGGGGAGCCTGGTGGGCTGCCATCTATGGGGCTGCACAGAGTTGGACACAATTGAAGTGACTTAGCAGCAGCAGGAAGGGGGTAGGGGTGGGAATGGGGAGTGACTATAAACTATTTTTTTCTTTTCAAGATGTTGAAACTGTTTTTATAATTAGATTTTATAAACTGAGTTTATAATTAGAATGTAGTGATGGCTGTATAATTCTATAAATACACTACAATTTACTGAACTGTATCCTTAAAACAGGTGTATTTTATGACATAAAAATAAATCATACCTTGATAAAGCTACTTTTTTTTTATGACTATAAACTATTTTTTTCTTTTCAAGATGTTGAAACTGTTTTTATAATTAGATTTTATAAACTGAGTTTATAATTAGAATGTAGTGATGGCTGTATAATTCTATAAATACACTACAATTTACTGAACTGTATCCTTAAAACAGGTGTATTTTATGACATAAAAATAAATCATACCTTGATAAAGCTACTTTTTTTTTTTCACCAGAAGTTTTTTATATTAGGGATTTTTTTTTCCTTTTAATTTTTAAATTACATACTACATTTATGTTTTCAAAACCAAAATCATGTAACAAAAGATATAGGCATTGATGTCTCACCTCCAATTATATCGCACATCTTTTTCTCACTTCCCCTATAGGTTTCTTACTTAGTATTTGGTTTTGATAAAGCTATTTTTTTAAAAAGAATCAGCAAGGTTTGGCAACTGATTAGCTATCAGAAAAAAAAAAAAAAAGTGGGAGAAATCTAAAAAAAAAAAAAAACAACCTAAATTTTTAACTTTAACAATGGTGGATAGTACAGTGAAAAGAGAGGGAGTAGGTTTATTGTGGGAAAATAGTTTGGTTTGGGGGCATACTAAATATTATGTATTGATATAAAGACATCCAGTCAAAGATGTCCTATAAAAAGCACCATGTAAACCAGATTTAAAGTTCATTTACTCAACAAACATATACTAAATGTACCAGGAACTGTTAGGGAAAACCCTGACTGAAACCGCCCACCTTGGCCAACAACCACCATAGTAACTATCTGTGTGAGTTACTTTATGACAGGAGGTCCTGATAAGGAACATGGAACTAACAAGTCACCACCAACCGGAAGAATTAGGGAAAGGTCAGAAAGACATGCTATGTGTCCTACTGGCCTTCTAGAATCCTCTTTGCTGGCATCCATCTTGGCTAAGCAATGCACACGCCACCGGAAGGATCCTGAGTCAGAATGATTAGCCAAAAACAACCCAGAAACTAATCCCATCACCATAAACCTGAGACTTCAAGCCACGTGGCAGAGTCATCCTCCTGGGTTCCCTTACCCTCCTGCTCTCCACCCAGATGCTCCTTCCCAATAAAGTCTCTTGCTCGGTCAGCACATGTGTCTCCTCAGACAATTCATTTCCCAGTGTTAGACAAGAGCCTACTCGCAGGCCATGGGAGGGGTCCCCCTTCCTGCAACAGCATCATATTTGAACCTGGAAATAAAGTAGCTGACCAGAAAGATCCAGGCCCTGGTTTCATGAAGCTCAGATTCAGTGGATAAAATATTTTAAAGGAGAAGACTTCTTGGTTACAGTATTATACAATTGAGAGGACTCAACATAGGAGTGAAAGTCTAGCCACGCAGCTCAGTTCAGTTGCTCAGTTGTGTCTGACTCTTTGCGACCCCATGGACCGCAGCACACCAGGCCTCCCTGTCCATCACCAACTCCCAGAGCTTGCTCAAACTCATGTCCACTGAGTTGGTGATGCCATCCAACCATCTCATTCTCTGTCCATCCCCTTCTCCTCCTGCCTTCAATCTTTTCCAGCATCAGGGTCTTTTCCAGTGAGTCAGTTCTTCACACCAGGTGGCCAAAGTATTAGAGTTTCAGGTTCAGCATCAGTCCTTACAATGAATATTGAGGACCAAATATGATTTCCTTTAGGATGACTGGTTTGATCACTTTGCAATCCAAGGGACTCTCAAAGAGTCTTCTCCAACACCACAGCTCAAAAGCATCAATTCTTTGGCACTTAGCTTTCTTTATAGTCCAACTCTCACACCCATACATGAGTGCTGGAAAAACCACAGCTTTGACTAGATGGACCTTTGTTGGTAATGTCTCTGCTTTTTTAATATGCTGCCTAGGTTGGTCATAGCTTTTCTTCCAAGCAGCAAATGTCTTTTAATTTCATGGCTACAGTCACCATCTGCAATGATTTTGGAGCCCCCCAAAACAAAGTCTCTCACTGTTTTCATTGTTTCCCCATCTATTTGCCATGAAGTGATGGGACTGGATGCCATGATCTTAGTTTTCTGAATGCTCAGTTTTAAGCCAACTTTTTCACTCTCCTCTTTCACTTTCAACAACACTTTCTTTAGTTCCTCTTTGCTTTCTGCCATAAGGGTGGTGTCATCTGCGTACCTGGGGTTACTCATACTTCTCCAGGCAATCTTAGCTTGTGCTTCATCCAGCCTGGCATTTCACATGATGTACTCTGCATATAAGTTAAATAAGCAGATTCACAATATACAGCCTTGACGTACTCCTTTTCCTATCTGGAACCAGTCTGTTGTTCCATGTCCAGTTCTAACTGTTGCTTCCTGACCTGCATACAGATTTCTTGAGAGGCAGGTTAGGTGGTCTGGTATTCCCATCTCTTTCAGAATTTTCCACAGTGTTGTGATCCACACAGTCAAAGGCTTTGGTGGTCAATAAAGCAAAAGTAGATGTTTTGCTGGAACTCTCTTGCTTTTTCTATGATCCAACAGATGGTGGCAGTTTGATCTCTAGTTCCTCTGCCTTTTCTGAATCCAGCTTGAACATCTGGAAGTTCACGGTTCACATAATGTTGAAGCCTGGCATGGAGAATTTTGAGCATTACTTTGCTAGCCTGTGAGATGAGTGCAATTGTGTAGTAGTCTGAACATTCTTTAGCATTGCCTTTCTTTGGGATTGGAATGAAAACTGACCTTTTCCAGTTTAGCCACTAGTGTGACTAAAATCAACAAGAAAGAATAAGTACAGAAAGGAAAAAGAGGACCAAGGATTTTAATAGGGATTTATACGACTGTACATACAGAAGTGGAACCATGAAGAAGACAGAATTAACCAGAGTCAAGAGGAAATACTGACCTCTGAAGGAAGAGAGAGTTCAAGAAACAGGGAGGAGTAGTCAAAAGTGTAAAGCATCAGGGAGAGGAAGGAGGAAAAAAATGCATTTGGATGGATTTGATTTAGCACTTCATTCATTCAACAAATATTTTTGGAGCACCTATTATGCACCAGGTACTCTGGCTTTGATTATGAACAAAAGGCAGGAGCCACTGCAGAGATCTGAAGAGAGTGATGATATGATTTAACATTTTAAAAGGTCACTCGGGCGCTGTGATGAGAAGATTAAGGGCAGAAGGGCAAAAGTTGGGAGACCAGTCAGGAGGCTCCCACAGTAAACTGAGCAAGAGATGATGATGACAGCAGGGGAGAGAGAAAGAAAAGGTCAGATTCTGAATAAATTGGAAAGGAAGAGCCAACAGGACTTCCTGATGATTCCATCTGAGGTCTGAGAGAAACAGCAAGTCACACAAGATTGTAAGATTTTGGCCTTGCCAACAGGGACCGCCATCAAATGAAATGCAGATGACTACAGATGGAAATGGTGAGAGGATGACAGAGATGGAGTTCATTTGTAGACATACTAAGTCTGAAACATCGACTAGCGATCTAATAAAGATGTTTAACAATCATGTATATAGATGAGTGTGGAGCTCAGGGGAGTGGTGTGGACATTAAGAAGCCAGGAAGAGAGGAACTAGCAAAGCAGAGTGATGAGGAGCACTAAGTATAAAGACAGAAAACCAAGAGAAGTGATATGCCCAAGATCAAGAGAAGAAAACGTGATCCAGAAGGAATAGTGTTCTGTTATACCTCAAGTTCTCAACCAAGGGTGGTTTTGTCCCCAGAAGGACATTTGGCAAGACCTGCAGGCATTTCTGGCTTCCCTGGTGGATCAGTCAGTAAAGAATCTACCAGCAACGCAGAGGATCCAAGTTTGATCTCTGGGTTGGGAAGATTCCCCGAAGAACAGAATGGCAACCCACTCCAGTATTCTTGCTTGGGATATTTCATGGACAGAGGAGCCTGGCAGGCTGCAGTCCATGAAGAGAGAGTCACAACTCAGGAGTTAGGGTGTGCTGCCAGCCCCTGGTAGGGGGAGACCAGGCACAATGTTAGATATTTCATAATGCCCAGGATGATCCTCTAACTCCTCCCTGCAGCTCTCCCACCCACTGGCAGAAATTCAAAGCTCTCTGGAGACTGTGCAGCTTTAGTCCTCTATATGACAGAAATGGCATGGTCAGTCACTGGCAAGCCAAAATCACCCACTAGGGCACAGGGCCACCTGTGGGATGATGCTGAGACTCTCAAGGAGGTGAGCTCTCTGCTGCTGCTCCCCCCAAGCCCCATCCCATGTAGGCTGAGGGCCAAAAAGCAAGGAGGAGGAAAGTACCAGCAAACCGGGAAGAAAAATCCCTTCCTCCTGCAGTGTTCGCTCTAGCAACCTCGACTGACAAAGCTCAGTAATATGCCAGCTGGCAAAGAAGAAATGTTTCAGGGTACAGTTCCAGGATTACAAACCAGTGGATTTGACAACTGGCACATGTTTTCACAGTTCATTTCTCATAACTCTAAAGAAATAAAAATTCACTTCCCAAGAAAACCAAAGATAAAATAGGAAGATATACAGTAATCAAAATTGGACCACAAATTTTGACTCAACTTTCATGTAATTAAATTTCTAAACAATCATGATTACTACTTTTTTTAGCATAAGAAGTTAAAGCTCTTCTTTTAAATTGGGACTATTGTTCTTAACTGTATACATAAAGATATAAAAACCAAAGACCATAAAGAAATATGCTACAATTGTTTGGTCACAGTTGTTTAGGTTACTACCATCTATATGTTTGTATTTCCCCCCATTTTTTTCATGAGTATGTATTATTTTGAAAATTAGGGAAATTTTTAAACTTTTTTTTTGAAGTATAACTGGTCACTAAATATCAACGGATGGGATTAAAGCTGTATAGCCTCTTATGTAATAGGATTCTGAATTCCTTTGAAAGAGCATACATTAGAAAGAAATAATTTCTGCAAAGTAAATCCTGAAGTTTTAGGTTATTTCCTAATAGCTGTGGATTTAGAGAGAATAAATCAAATGTTAATCCTTTCAAATGTTATGAACTATACCGACAAACTCAGCATTCTAGTCAATGATTTAAGAGTACAGTCTGAAATAAAGATAAATAAAAAAAATCAGCCAGACAAGCAGATCTGATCCTGGGTGGCTCTCTGATAAAACTTATGGACTGAGAGGCGCCTGGAGGTAGGACACACTCCCCAAAGTATCCGCTGGTCAGCTCCATGCCCTATCTCCTACTGGCTCTTCATTAAAAGAAAACACACACACACACAAATGACCATTAACATGGGCATTAGCGTTTATCCTAAAAATCAAAGATTGCAAATTAAAACCACAAATATACCATTTTATGACCACTATGATCACAAGACATTCCAATCATGGAAGAAAATACAGAGCAATAAAACTCTTAAACATTATAGCACAACAGGAATTCTTTATACTTATGGTCATACAATCCTTTCTTGCTAGACGTATTACAAATATCTTCTTCCACTTGGCTTTTCACTTTCTTTATGGTATCTTCTGACAAACGGGAGTTCTTAATTGTAAGGCAACCAAATTTACTGACTTTGTTCCTTTATGATAAACATAAAACCATTCCTGAAAAAAATCCTTCCCTATCCTGAGGTCATAAAGACATGCCTCTATATTGAAAAATTCAGAGTTCTGTGCTGCACATTTAAGTGAAGGGAACAGTATAGCATAGTGTTTAAAAACAGAGACAGCAGAGCCAGACCATCTGGGTTCAAACGTGGCTCTGCTACTGTGACTCTGGCCTAATTACTTGATTTCTCTGTGCTCACCCGTTTGCTCATGTAAAAAAGAACGGGATAAAAATAGCACCTACTATTAAAGATGAGTGTAGTGATCAAAGAAGTCAATGTATGTAAAGTGCTAGAAAAAGGTCAAGTATATCCTAAGCACTACATAAGTACTAGCTGTTTTTATTAAGCCTTTAAACTGCCTGAACTTGATATGTATAAAGTATGAGGAAGAGATCTCATTTCATTTTTTTCCCCTTTAGATAACCAATTATTCCAGCAATATATAGTGAATAGTTTATCCTTTGCCCCGGAATATGCAATGTCACTCTGACATACATTAAGTTCCCATAAAGGTTTATTTCCATTCCTCTCTTCTGCTTCATTGGTCTATTTATTTATCTCTGTGCTGCTACTGTACTGTCAAATTATAAATTATTAACAGTAATTATTAAATTACGTAGTATAGACCAAGCCCTGTTCCAACTTATTCTTCATGTTTCTAGGATAACTCGTCCTTACAAATTTTAACATAAGTTTTCAAATTTCATAGTAAAAGCTTTCGGAATTTTGAACAAAGCAACATGAATTTTCATGTCAATGTGAGAAACTAAATTATGTTATTCAGCCTCCCTATCCATAAACATGATATATTTATGACTTTATTTTCATTCAATGAAGTCTAACAGTCTCTATAAAGGTTGTGTTTCTGTTTAACTTATACCTACATGTCTTTTGTGGAATTATGAATGCTGTCTTCAAAAATTTTTTTTCTGGCTTATTTAAATGCTATTCACTTTAGTCATTCCTTTACATCTAGAAACTTAAATAATTTTTCTTCAGACTCCCTGGAATTTTCTATGTAGACAATGCTATCATCTACAAATTTTTTTGCCACAAAATCTATTCAGCCTAACAATATCATCAATGTACATGAAATATATTGGTTAGTATTTGCCTATTTTTTCCATTGTTTACCATTAACATTTTTCTATCCTTTTTAGGTGTTCTCTTATCAGCAGCATGTATTAATAGCTATATTCTATTTTTCTTTTCAGTTTGACCTGTGTCTTCTAACTTAAGAATTGAATCCATTAATACTTAAGTTGATTACTGATAATCTGGATTTATTGCTACCATTTTATTTTGTGCTCTTTTACTCACATTTTCTGTTTCTTTTTTCTTTGTTGTTATTGTTGTTCACTAAGTCCTGTCCAACTCCTTGTGACCCTGTGGACTGCAGCACGCCAGGCTCCCCTGTCCTCCACTATCTCCTGGAGTCTACTCAATTTCATGCCCATTGAGTCAGTGATGCTATCCAACCATCTCATCCTCTGTTGCCCTCTTCTCCTTTTGCCTTCAATCTTTCCAGCATCAGTGTCTTTTCCAATGAGTCAGTTTTTCGCATCAGGTGGCCAAAATATTCGAGCTTCAGCATCAGTCCTTCTAATGAATATTCACGATTGATTTCCTTTAGGATTGACTGGTTTGATCTCCTTGCAGTCCAAGGGACTCTAAAGAATCTTCTCCAGCACCACAACTCAAAACTATCAATTCTTTGGTGCTCAGGCTTGCTTATGGTCCAACTCTCTCATCTGGACATGACTAGTGGGAAAACCATAGATTTGATTATATGGACCTTTGTTGGCAAAGTCATCCATTCATTTAAAATGACTTTCTGTTGTCATGCTTCAAAAAAAAAAAAAAAAATCAAGCATGTTTTATGACTTAAAGATTCAGGCTGTCATATTGTCAGAAAAAGAAATTCAGCGAATGCTCTCTTGACTGCTCAACCTGAAATCCAATAGATGTTTTCTTGACTGCTCAACCTAATACCACATCCATCTTGAGTTTTAAAACATTTTCTAACTTAAAAGAATTGTGTGGACATTACTTTAGAATACATTCCAATGGAAAAAATTTCTTTGGAATAAGAATTTAGTAAGTTAGTTCACAGGAGTGGTGATGAAATCAAAGATTTAAATGTGGCAATGTTTGGATTAGAACAATTAGCCACATAACTGGTCTTCTGTGACTACAATTTGGGAACTATTTAAAAAAACATGAGATGATTTACTTTAACAGTGTTCTAGTCAAATCAGGGCAATTCACTTTCTAGTCATACATCATGTATCATGAGTTACACCAAATTACACAGTAATTCTGTTATAATTATGTCCCCAAACACCTCTTTTCACATTTTAAAGAAATGCCACAAAGCCTAAATGCTATGTATTACTTTGTATAGTATTACTTGGCCATTTTAACAACAACAACAAAAAGTCAGTTTGCAGTAGTAGAGGGCCTAGAAAAAGTCAGTTTGCAGTAGTAGAGGGCCTAGCTTATGAACAAATACAATGGCTCCACATCTGATCGAAGAGTTTGAAGTATATTTTCTCCATGTATTTATTCAAATATTTGAATGCCCAACTGTACTTAGCACTAGAAATAGTATACAGAAGTGTGCAGTTTCCAGTACCAGCAAACTACTCTCACCTCTTCTTTGGTCCTTCCACTTTCTTAGGCTTCACGCTCTAATAAAATAAGAGGAAATAGGAAATCGTTACTTTTTTTTCATATTCGGTATAGTATTTTAGGAGAAGGAAATGGCAACCCACTTCAGTATTCTTGCCTAGAGAATCCTGCGGACAGAGAAGCCTGGTGGGCTGCTGTCCATAAGTTCACACAGAGTTGGACAAGACTGACATGACTTAGCATGCATGCATGCATGGGAGAAGGAAATGGCAACCCCATTGAGAATCCCATGGACAGAGGAGCCTGGCGGGTTACAGTCTATGGGGTCGCAAGAGCTGGACACGACTAAGTGACTAAGCACAACTCAGCACATCAAGACTTATCACCCAGTTACAGTAATTAAGACAATGCATAACTGGAGCAAGGACAGACAACAGAACAGAAGAGACACCGTCCAATCCAAGTAGCCACCAGACACACGTGACTACTGAGCACCTGTAATGTGGTTAGGGCAATTCAGGAATTAATTTTGAATTTCTCTTATCTGAATGAATTTAAATTCAAGAACTAACAACAGACTCAGTTACTGGAAAACTTTTAAGCACGGCTTGGACCAACTGAAGTGTGTGAAGCTACTTTTTCAATTGCAAATTTTCTGAAACCTAAACAAAGATCAACTTTGTGCCTGAGTGAGATCTGCTGTAAATGTAAAAATTATCTCCGATATCAAAGACAGAGTACCAAAAAATGTAAGATACCTCAATAACTTCATACTTATTACCTATTAATATTTTTGTATATTTGATTAAATAAAATATAAAAATAAATCTCAGTTTCTTTTTGCCTTTTTTAATGTGGCTATTAGACAATTTATAGTTACACATATGGCTCACATTTGTGACTTAAATTATATGTCTATTATCAGCTCTGGTATAATGTGTCCAGAAAAAGACACTTTGAGATACCTGATTTTTTAAAAAACATTTATTTATTTGGCTGCACTGGGTCTTAGTTGCAGCACATGGGATCTAGTTCCCTGACTAGGGACTGAACCTGGGCCCACTGTATTGGGAGAGTGGAGTCTTAGCCACTGGACACTAGTGAAGTCCTAAGATACCAGATTTATAAGAAAAATTATATTGCAAGTGTGGTGGGGAAAAGATGGTCTTTTGAATAGAGTTGAATGAACTGAATTACCCGTACAAAGAAAAAAAAAGTACTCTTGAGCCTTTGTATAATAAACAAATATCAATTCCAGCTGGACTATACATCTAAATGTGAAAGTCAAAACTATAAAGCTGTTAGAAGAAGAAAACAAAGATTATCAACCTGGGCTAGGCAAGGATTTCTAAGGATATGAAATGGATTGATCACTTTTAAAAAATGATAAACTGGGCTAAACAAAAATGAAGAACTTCTTCGCATCGAAAGAAATGACTCCTAAGATAATGAGCACTAAGATAATGAAAAGACAAGCCAGAGTGGTAAAAAAGCATTAGACCAGGGCTAATACATGCAAGAGAGATGACTGTGCCACACACACACAAACTAATATCTCAATATTTGACCATTGTTTTCCTGTCTCAACTTAAGTTTCAGTTCAGTTGCTCAGTCGTATCCGACTCTTTGCGACCCCATGAATCGCAGCACGCCAGGCCTCCCTGTCCATCACCATCTCCCGGAGTTCACTCAGACTCACGTCCATCGAGTCCATGATGCCATCCAGCCATC
Organism: Oreotragus oreotragus; assembly: GCA_006410675.1. Classification (NCBI taxonomy): domain Eukaryota; kingdom Metazoa; phylum Chordata; class Mammalia; order Artiodactyla; family Bovidae; genus Oreotragus; species Oreotragus oreotragus. The sequence continues at coordinate 185,642 of SJYX01024412.1, read as the reverse complement.
TCATCCTCGGTCATCCCCTTCTCCTCCTGCCCCCA